>CM061136.1:97190187-97553373 GCA_030789695.1 Scilla litardierei
CTGTTGGAACTTATCCAACAAGTTGGATCTTAATCCAACGTTGGGCTAATATGCAGTGAATAATTATATAAGTGCTACGCTGTCGTATTAAGCCCAATATATTAGTGATCTGGTTTTAATTAATTAAATGGGCTAAATGAGTTAAACAGGTTGTGGGGCCTTTATGTGTAGAGACTATTGGGCTTCAACTCGTTGATGGGCCGAGTTGGAAACCCTAGGGCTATGGAGGCTAGCCTATAAATATTAGCGGTCATAATCCCCGGAATACACGAACAAAGTTGAGCCGTCTTTTCTACGTCCCGTCGCTAGGAGAGAAACCGGGAGAAGGCTAAAGGGATTCTCCAAACGGTTGATTCGTGCTAATCTGGAAGATCGTCCGCTACGGTATCGTCAGGATCTTTCAGATTATTAGCGATGGACTCAGGTACGCTTCCGCTAAACAGAGTAGGTCAATGATTTAAGATTTCGCATGTTATACATCTAGATTATTATTTGCATGGTCTTGCTTAATGATTAATCTAGATCTTTAGTTTCTACAAGTGGTATCAGAGCCCACATGCTGTGGATCTTAAATTTTTTGCCTGCTCATTGTAGATCTGATAAAAATCAGATTTTTAATCTGTCTTAAGTTTCAGATCTGATAAAAATCAGATTTTTTATCAGTTTTAAGTTTCAGATCTATGAAATTTTGGGTTTTTGATTATTTTTTTCCAAAAAAAACATTGGTTTTTACAAACCCTAGATCGGGGGCGGCCCGCCGGCCGCCGCCCGACACAGCAAAAGCCCCCGTCGGAAGAACGACGCCGGCGATCACCGGTGTCGACGCAGATCAGAAAGGGGCGGCCTTGCCGCCCCTGTAAGTCAAAAAAAAGGAAAGGGGTTTTGGTGGGGGCATTGCCGCCCCCCCCGTTAATTTTCCGGCAAAGGGGGCGGCGCCGCCGCCCCATGGGGATCCAAGAGGAGGCCGCCCCCAGCTTCATTTTCCGGCGACGGCGTGCCCTACCCCCGTCGCCGGCAGAGCATCCCCCCCGCCGACGGGGGCCTGCCGCAGTCGAAAAGCAAAAAGGGGGTTTACCCGCCGGCGAAATCAGACCCCCCACCATCGGTGGGGGTCTTCCGCTGCCGCAGGAACAACGGGAGGGGGCGGCTTCCGCCGCCCCGTTGGGATCGATCGGGGGCGGCGGCCCCGCCGCCCCCGTCGAAACAAAGCAGGCCCTGTACGGGGCCTGTCGCAAGCTGCAAGGGGGGCGGCGCCCGCCGCCCCCCGTTCGGAGATCAGGCGAACGCCTGACTGAGTACAAGGGGCGGATTTGCCGCCCCCTGTCGGAAATTGGGGCGGCGGCGGCCGCCGCCGCCCCCCATCAGGCAACTAACCCTAACCCCCCTGGCCCTGTTCAGTTTTGGGCCGGCCCACAAGCTGTTTAACAAAAAAAAATTTGCTTTTTTTAGGGCTGGGCTGCCAAAGTGGGCCTGTTTTGGGTTATTTGGTTGTATTTTTGGGCCTATTATTGCAAAACAGTTTTAAGCCTTCTTTTGGGCTTATTGCAAAACAGTTTTTTGGGCACATGGCTAATTTTCGACCCAATTTTTTGGGTCATTTGGACACAAATTTGGGGTTGTTTTGGATTTATTTTAACACTAATGAAAGGGGAAATAAGTGGACATATATATATATATATTTCCCTAAAGTATAAATTTTTGTTAAAATTCAGTTTGAATTTTAAATTCACTTTTTGGCACGCTTCAAGATATATATATCGAAATGATTGTAATTAAATCAAATCCCCACCAAATTGGGCTTTATCGTGGCGATTACTCTTATTTCGATATATAAAAAGTTACGGACATACTTTGTATGTAAATTTGGTGCCTAAAAAATCTTGAATTTAAATTCATTAAAAATTCACATTTTAATTCAATATTAGGCGTAATTAATTATATATATATCTCGAAATAATTTTATTTAAAAGGACAACCCACCAAAGTGGGCTCCATTGTGGCAATTAATTTTATTTCGATATATATAAAAGGCTACGTACATGCTTGGCATGAAAATTTATCGCCTAAAGTTTTGAATATAAATTTGTGAAATGAGGAAATAAATGTTTTTGTCTATATATTTCCTTTAGGCCAAATTTTGTGTGTTAAATTTAAGTTCATTCCAATTTTAATTCTTTAGGCAAAATTCACTCATATATACATTTTTTGAAATAATTCCAATTTTTTGTAAAATTCCACCAAAGTGGGTTCTACTGTTAAAATTGTTATTATTTCGGAATGTAAACGGATTAGAATACATACTCAGTATGATCAGTTGCCTGGATGAATTTTAAACGGATCGAAAGAGCAAATAAAAGGTTTTACTGTATATTTACATTTAAGTTCAGTTTCATTTAAATTCAATTTTAGGGCGCTTTAAATTATATGTTTCAAAATAATTTTAATTATTACGTGATCCCACCAAAGTGTGCTTTACTGTTAAATTATTATTATTTCGTAACATAAACGGTTAAATACATACTTTTGTATGATTGGTTGCCCAATATTGAATTTAATTTGGGTTGAAGGAGGAAATAAGAAGCTTAAATGTATATTTCTCCTCAAAGATACATTTTGTGTTAATTGTGCAAAATAAATTTAAATTCTAAGTTTAAGGCTTAAATCCATATATATATATATATATATATATATATATATATATATATATATATATATATATATACTAGTCATGACCCGTGCCTTAAAGGCACGGTTCATTTATCCCCCCTCAAAATATTGGATCCTCTAATTTTGTAAACATCAATAATTAAAGTGCAATAATTGATAATTTGTTCTCACAAAAAATTTAGTTACGCCTAAAATTTAGTCCCCTAGAGAATTTAGTTCTCCCAAAATTACTGGTTCCCCCAAAATTTAGTTCCTCAAGATTGAGTCCTCCCAAAATTTTAGTGTTTTACCCCAAACTGTTCACAAACTCTCATCCTACGCATTGATTCCTCAAGATTCAATTCCAGCTATTCTCCTAAACACCTACACATGCACACAACCCCCCCAAACCACAAATCAAAAAGGCACATCAGAGTAGCCATAAAGCCTTCTTGCAACAATTTGGTATTGATGTTAGTGAATCTTCTTGAATTACAACCAATGTCATTCTCAAGCATACATGCTTAACCAGCTTTTGAAAATGAAATTTTTGCAATTTTCTTTTTGCTGGAAGATTTGGCATATTTCTATTTATTAAGAAATAAAGAAGTTCATATCACAATACTGTATGCTATGATTACAAATACTTTGTTGGAAAAATTTATTAAAGACGCAGAAAATAATTCATTTATTCGCCTGACCACTTTGGGTGATACTATTTTACTTCCACTAATTGCAAAAGACTAACATGATGGAGCAATATGTTAAGATGTAAGGGTTTAAAACATGGTAAACACCTTGTTGTTATGGAATTCAATTCTTCAGGAAGTTCCATGATGACTGACAGAAGAAAGATTGCCTTGTTAAGAACCACTTTCCGTAGAGATTTAAAAAGTCTCGATAGGCCCATGCCCAATGTTGTCAGTGTGGGGAAGTTGCACATTCCCACTAATGGAGCTTCTTCGTTTTGCATGTCTTGGCCTACATTAGCTCGTGAGGAGCAAAGAAACCAGCGTATAAGCATACTTCTACTCATTTAAATTTGTCATCTTCTATTATTTGTTTGTTCTCATAATGGTCTTCCTAGTGATGTTAGTGGATGTTAGGAGAGTTCTGGAATCTGCAAGCATGAAGGGAAAGTGGTTATGTGGTAATATATGCAAAGTTATCTTGAATATCAAGTGGATGACTCGTTGCAATATGTTTGCAATTCTTAGTACGTTGAAAGCATGATCATTATGTCTATATAGATGGATGGTTGTAATTCTCTATAAATTGGGTAAAAAAATATAATAGCATATCCATTGAAGAAGAATTGTTCTTTTAGTTGCTAATTTTTATTTGGATTAAAATGCATACTTCATTCCGTTGATGTTTTTTATTCTATTACCAATCAAATGAATTATAAACAATTACAGAAAATATAAGCTATAGGATGCATTTGTATGGAAGTTTGTTTTCAATTACTAAGAATTTGGACAAAAATATTACACCACCTCCCTAGATTTATATACATCTTTCTCTATATATAGTGGTTTTTAGTTTAACATCCCAGTTTTAGTGATATGAAGAAAGTTTATAGAAAAAATAACACAAATGGAGGATTGAAATTCATTAAAATATTACCATAGCACCTCAAAATAGTAGCTGATGCACCAATAATCAACCAAAGCAAACGTAAAGCAAGCTCCATAATGAAAATAATTACATGTTCTTGATACAGCACGTTGCAAGTATATAAAGACCGGATAAGCCACAGATTCTCGCAAAAAAGTACATCAAAAACTATTAGTTACATGAAACCATTACATGATTGATGCTAATTGTTTATGCTTTGATATTGCTATTGTTGATGATTCATCGGTCCTGTTGCTTGGTGTTACTCCAAACACACCATTGGATCTTCTTATAATGGTCAACAAAATAATACTTGTTATTACTTGTTGCAGCTCTAAAAAAACTCTCCATTAGATGCTGCTGGATGATACAAAAAAGAATGTATTTGTTGATGCTTGTTGATGCTCTATAAAACACTCTACTTGTTGATGCTCCACATCAAACCCTTCACCTGTTACTGCAATATCAAATTTCATTGGTTAACCCTACTGGAATGGTTATATTGTATCACAGACATTATACATGAATGTAAAATATATCTAAAAGGTTAAGGAATAATTGATAGGTATTTACATACCTAGTTTATGATTCTTGACTGGTCTGCATTGGCTCATTGGGAGTGATATGTTGATGTGGAGTGTTACTACTGAATGATGAACTCATTGCATTGGAATCTGTAGCATACATGGAAGTTTTCATTTTTAACGATGTCAACAAAAATTAATGGACATTTAGTTGACAAATAGTGGAATGTGTTTAACATATTATATGCACATATAGTGACATATAGACTCTTAGACACACAAATCTAAGTTTGTTGGTTTTAATCGTGTAAACTTTCTCATCTTGTGTTCTCTGAATGTTGCAAACAATGCCTATGTTGTTCTACTGATACGAATCAGAAGAAATAAACTGGTAACTTAAGAAATTGAGCTCAATAATATTATACTTACTGAATTGCAATGCAATGCAAATAGTAATTGGGTTTGAATCTCGGTGCTCAGGTATACGTAGTAATTTCATCTTAACGCTGGCTTGTGTGATTCTATATTTCCAATATATTAATTAAAGTAGCAACTTGGAGAAGTTTAAAACCAAATTTGATTCTAATTATATTGGTGCAATTAATTTCAAGCAGTGTCTCTTAATTCCAAAATTTTCTTTTATCATTCATTTTGTTCACGAAACTTGGCGTATCTAGGATCCATTTTACATGTTATGGAATAATTGGTTAAGGGTATGTATATTGTGTGTGCAAGTAGCCAATACTCTACCTCTCCACTTAGTACTGAGAACATGGAAAATTGGCATCATGTTTGTGATGTAAAAATTTGACGCTTACTCTACTCCACTTGGTCATTTACTCTACCCACTGACAGGACTAATAACACTTTGATTCCACTATTCTCAAGGTTCAAGTATACACTTTGTTGCCACTTTATTCATGAACCCGTAAAAAGCTGAGTAATTTCTTAGAAACTCTGAAAATATATTCAATGTAAATCATACGTTAGAATAACTGTTAGCAAATAATCCTCTCCAACAGGACCTACATCTACCTAGTAATTACAATCAAAGGAGATCTATGCATCTGTTATATGTATGAGCATTTTATTACACATAAATCTGCATCAAATATGCAAATATGTGATGTTGAAGAGAAAGTTATGTAATCTAAGAAATCTAGCTACTGTCATTAGAGCATGATTAACATGAAAATGACTTACAATCCTTACAAACTGTCCCCCACCCAAGCTTGATTGGCAATATTGATAAGTCATCTCTGCAAAGGTTGGAGCTATGGTTGTAATAGAAGAAAAGAAATTCCAATATGACGCCAAAAAGGCCTGGTGGGATGTCTGTTGGGGGAAATGTGTATTTGATCAACCAAATGTGACGTGTGAGATGATTCATGCTTCATAATG
This sequence comes from Scilla litardierei, assembly GCA_030789695.1. Taxonomy (NCBI): domain Eukaryota; kingdom Viridiplantae; phylum Streptophyta; class Magnoliopsida; order Asparagales; family Asparagaceae; genus Scilla; species Scilla litardierei. The sequence goes on from CM061136.1 coordinate 97,196,376, forward strand.
TAGTACTAATCATTATAGAAATTCAATTAAAGAGAGCAAGATCACATGAACATAGGGAAGAGAACACATCCGGCAGAATCAATCCAGAAGATCAATAATGATCAACTCAACTACAGTAAGTGCATGAAATTCTTTATTATCCAGAAGAGAACACATGCAAAAACAAATCTTACCTTTTGTATTCTCAACTACATATCGACCTCAAGTTCTTCAACAATTTGTGCAAGTTTCGACAAAGTAGCATCGCTAATGATCTTATATTGAACACCAACACAGTCCTCCAGTGTAGGATGAACCTCAGATAGAGAGCTGATATATAAGCCGCAAATATTTAATGTAATGATAATACTGTTTATTTTCTGAAAATAAAAAACCCATAGTTTAATCACCTCTTCCAGACAATTTGAATCCAATGACACCAGGCAACACCAGGCTCATATACTTTTTCAGTTGGTTTCTGGATGCATATATGCAGTTCAGATCCAAAAGAGAATCCAAACGTGTTATCTGCTATCACACCTGAATCCTGAACCAAGCAAAGATATTTCCAGATTAATACCAAGCAAAAAACTGCAGATTTGAATTAAGCAAAAAACTACAGATTTGAGTTAAGCAAAAAACTACAGATTTGATTTAAACAAAAAACTGAATCAAAAATAGCTCCAGATTATTGCTGAAAATTCATGTACAACAATAAAAAACAACTACAGATTTGAAAACTTGACATTCTAAAGAAGAAAATAAGAAGAAGAAAAATCAAAATTTACCTCAAAATGTGAGAGACTTACATCAGGAAATATGTCCATGAAATGTGGGACTTGATTTTGTTAAGAGCATAAATCATATAGCCAAGAACATACAGGAACACAAATGACAAATGCCAAATATACATGATTAAACACAAATGTACACAGGTTAAACACAAACATAAATGACAAATATACATTCCCTTAAAGCTAAGAACATACATGTTAAACACAAATGTTACATTGAGGTTGAACATTAACTATGCACATTAACATGCTCTCTGCTGAGAAAAAAATGTCACATTGAGCTTGAACTTTGCATGCAGGCATTAATGTGCAAAGTGTTTTGGTACAAAAATTCACACAGTGACAAAAATTCTCCAAATACGTACAAAAACAAATCCCTTTAGTGAGCTTGAACTTTGCACATTAACAAATGTAATCACAGTGAGCTTGAACTTTGCACTTCTCACTGTGTGTGAGTGTGTGATTAAAATTGTGTGTGTGTGTGTGTGTGTGTGTGTGTGTGTGTGTGTGTGTGTGTGTGAACGGTGTTTTTTGGTGCAAAGAAACAAAGTGTCAAACATTCGCTGAAGAACTATTTGGTCAATATGTATGCAAAAAATTGGACAGCTCTGTATGTTAGAATATACATTTTTATTTGATACAATGATACATACAAATCTGATCAACTTAAGAAAGTCCAATTTGTTCAGTTATTCTTGATTCCTTCATGAAACATCATATCTCCATATATAGGAGAAGCTTCCCAATTAGGGAGCAATGGACTGCAAGGGGTCTAAGTGCAATTTATGTATATAAATATTGCATATGAAAGGATACTTTCTGTGTAAGTAGACATTGTGTTGTTGCATAATCAATACATGGATTCAATTTCCATGGCCAGAAAAGATGCTACTGATAACATCCAATTCCATGCAAACTAATGGAATCTCATAGGATGATTTTTTAACTGATTATAAAACAATGCACATCAGCTTCTATAGGACAATGAACAAAAACAAATCATCCAATCAAAAACAATTCACTAAAACCAATGTAGGTTTTGTGAATGTTTATGTGCTCTCAAGTGATCTCAAAAAAGTTGTTTGCAGGCAATCGTTGTTTGCAGGTCAAAGGCAATCTTTGTTAGCTGGCAATCTTTATGTGCTCTCAAAAACATTGTTTGCAGGTAATCTTTACATAAAAATTAAATTCAAAGAAACACACATAAAAATTACATGCTTAATAAACAACAAAGAAGCATCTGCCAAAATGCCAAAATAAACATAGAACTAAAAAATAAAAGATGTTGGCTTTTGATGTCAGGGCTGGAAAAATAATCCCTACATAAGATTTCCAGAACAAATAATCCCTACACAAATGCTTCCATACAAAAATATCCAATCAGCACAAAATTCTCCATATAATCCTGCACTTGAGCATATATGCTACTATACATGTCACAATTATGATTACACTGTTTTGTATGTATAGACTAAACAAAAATTCCATACCAGTTAAAGACATATAAGCTTTTTTTCATGTAACTTCTAGGGATAGATACATTCCTTTCCCTTTGCATAGTCTTTATACATAAACAAAAATCATTCTCCCCAAAAAAAATTGAAGCAAAAAAACTAATTTATTGGTCGCAAGAAAGAGTTTACATCAGGTTCACTCTTTTTCTCAGCTTCCTCAAATGCTGCAAACATAAACCACATGAACCTTAATCTTACTAAGTTTGAATTCAAAAATCAAATTCTTTGATTATACTGGTCTATTTGTAAGGGGAGACTACTCGTGTGATTCATCCAGGTCCTAAAAAGAAACAGTAAATCAAATTTTAGTTGTCTTACAGACACATGAATTTTTTAGATAAATCCTAACACCTTCAAGCTACCTTCATCTTAGCGCCTGAATCTTGAAGCTCCTTATTCTTTTTTTTTGGAATCAGGAGAAGAATAAACAATAAGCAATAAATAATTATTCAAAAGGCCAGAACCTAACCGGTGATAGTGTAGGCGGGGAAATCGCCTGAGAAGATGGAGACATATCGGCCATTACATTTTATCAACATTTTGAATACTCAAGAATAAGCATTTCATTTCAATACTCGAGAAGACATCACACTGAAGAAGACAGGATGGAATACTGAAGAAAACAACATAGTTCATCAGACATCATTTTATTTGATCAACATGCATGACCAAATAATTGCAAAAATAAAATACTCAACAGACTTCTGCATAAACTAATACATTAAAGGACCAAGTAAACTCATATTGAACCATGTCTTCTTGTGTATATTAGAAGCACGATCTAGGAAATTAAGGGCAGCAAGAAATAATAAAGTACACCATGCACACACATACTCCAAAACATTTCCACACGCAATAGATTATTATGCTCATAAAGGATTAATCGAAAACAAAAAGGATTAATGAAGTGGAAACCTCATGTGCAAATGCTCAGCTGTAAATGGAGACATAATTCTGACACAACTCATTTATCCATGAGATTTCACACCTAAGAAAAGAAGCTTATACTAAGACATGATTTTTTCCAGTTCACAAATTCTATTTCTTCACAAATTCCCATTCACAAATTCTATAGCCAAATTCTAAATTCTAAATATGATACTTAAAATTCAAATTTTATATCCAACTTAAAATTCAGCAGAGAAAGAGGTAAAAATTCAAAATTTATGACACTTACAATATGATACTTAAAATTCAAAAAAATATGATGAGAGTGCTAGTAAATATGATACTTCAATTCAAAATTTATAGTCCAATTATCAAAAAAATACTTCTACTAAGTCATGAAGAATGCTATTAAAAATTTCAACATTTAATTGGTAAGAGTAAAAATGTCAAACAAATAAAATTTCAACAATTGAAAACACCAGAACAAAACCGCTCACCTGCAAAACCAACTTGTGCACCTGCTCATCCAACACAAAATTCCCCAGACTCCCACAGGCGGACTGATGCACACTGTTGTCTGCTCGTTTGGCTGAAGGAGTGATGTAGTATGAGTTGGGGGTTATGAGAGATGAATATTGATTGGGAGGGTTTTTGGGTGCAGACTAACTCCAACAACCACAGCTTTAAGCTGGGGTTGCAGAGTTATTACAGTGAATGGTATTGGTGGGTTTCGATACTGCTTGAGACAACTCAGGCCACCTCTAACCCAATCCAAAATTCATTATTTGGCTACGGTTAGCTATGGTAGGGGCCTTACTCCATCCCAATCCCAAATGCCAAACATGGCATCAAAGTTGAATCCATTGTTGAGTTAGCACCAGGTATGGATTGCATATCGCAAAAGACGAACATTTGGGTCTCAGCATACACCACAAAACAACTTTTAAAAACATGGAATGTTTGGCAGTTACCATCAATTTCCCAATTTTGAGAAATCAAAATAATTCTGTAAAGGACAAAGCAAACTTATATTGAACCATATCTTCTTGAGTATATTAAAAGCACCATTTGGGAAATTGATGGCTTCAAGAAATTTTAAAGCCTCTGATCAGTAATGACGAAAAACAAAACATATATTGCCCCATTACCAACAAAGGTGTTATCCATGAATTAAAACCATGTTTACTATGGCTACTTCAGTGAAACATATTAAGTGAAACTATTTTGGAGCTAAATTCCACTCTCAATCACTTTCCACCAACCAATCTTATGTTAATTGAAACATAACTTGTATCAGAAAAACAAAAAGAGTAGTAGTTACATGAGAACTATAAAGGAAGCATGCAGTATAATATGCATTGTTTCGTTGTTCACGCATACAACTTAGAATAATATCAAACATGACAAACAGGAAAACCCCAATTATGATAACATTGATTAATTTTATTCAATGCATTAACACACCTTGAACTTGCTATTTTCCGTCCAAACCGTGAGACTAATGTGTTCTACTCTTCTTATAGAGGTTGATTCAACGAAATGGCAGTGTAAGATTCTGACAGGTTGTTTTGAGAATCAACAATTGCCAAACACTACAAATCACACATGAAAAATAAATAAAAAGCAGAACATAATTTGCCAAAATAAAGTTTTTTGCCACTTACGTGATCTATAGCTCACTATTTTTGGCGCTGACCACATTCAAAGCTCACGGCGAGTAATGATCTGGGCGAGATCGGGAGCTTGGGCTGGATTTTCAAATCTACAAAATTTATAGATAAAAAACAAATTTTAAATTTATAGAATTTCGATCATCCCTATTCAAATATACTGGAGATTGGAAGCTTGGCCAATCATTCACATTTAAATCTATAGAAATTCAGTAAAAAACAAAATTTTGATTACCGGAGGCAAGATCGGGAGAGGAGTCGATGAAAGCATCCCATTGTCAACAAAATAATAGCCATTGGTTTTGATGAAAGTATCGCCATCTTCAACATTAATGCATTGCTGCAAGCTTAAAACAAATATAGGCAGAGACACGGCTAACACCCTCATATTATGTCATTATATGACCCCAGAATCAACTTGCACGACATGGGATACTACTTGACACCTTCGATGTATTATGCATTGGTTGTGCAGGCTGAGCTTCAACCATAAGCATTTGATAGAAAAGCTACCAAGGGCGCATACGCATGTTAAGATATTGCGGATGTTTTAGTAATTACGGCCTAATGATTTGTAATATAGCCTTAGTTGGCTTGCACTTTATGAAGTGAATATGGGCATGCTTAATGTTGAACTGAATGAACTCCAGGATCACTCATCACCATTTTTATGTTCTCCCCACAACTATAACTCATCTAAGGCGTACACGCAAAACTACCAATATGATATACCTTAAAATTTTATATTTTCTAATGTCCATATAAGAAAAAATCCACCACATATTTATGCAATTTCAATTAAAAAATAATACATTAGACAGTTTAATCTGTAAAGAGTAGTAAGAAATACTTATTTACAGTAGTTAGCAAGTAATCAGAAAGTAACACGTAACACTTAATTAATGTAATTATACTACATTACAGTAGTTAAACTAATTTGCAGCTATAAACATCATACGAATGGATTAAATGAATATACCTTTGCTCTAAACCCCAATTCAAACCAATTTTTGTACCTTCACCTTCCAAATCATTGGTTTGCGCTTCCACCGAAAAGCAGAACAAAGATTCAATTTACACTGTATAAGATTTCTTTCAGCAACATCACTTCTTCCCATTAATCTCCAGACTATGAACCAAAAATAGTAAAATTCTCAAGTAGAACAATGGTTTTTACCAAAAGGTGACAACTTTAATGAGAAATTGAAGAACTCAGCTTTTCAAGGAGTTCCATCAGAAGCTTTCCTTGAAGGTTCTACTTGTGATTTGATGATGTTTAAACTACACCAAAAATTCACCAAATCAACAAAGGTTTAAAATTTCAAAATTGTACCAAAATACAACAAAAGTTCAAAAAAAAGATCGATTTTTAATACCGTCATATCCCAAATTCATGTAGCAGAGGTTGATCTTGTTCAGATCTGACCTGAGATCCGGTAGCCAGCCCGCTTACGTGTACTTTTTCACAGCTTTATTGATCGCAAATCCGGAACCTGATCGGGCTGGAGCTGCCATTGACGGTGAACAGAGTAGAAGATGAGAGGATCCCCATTATAAACGCATAAATATTGATAACGAATTAGGAAACAAAAAATGCAAAATTTTGGGGGAGATATTAAATTGATTAAAAAGGCGAGATCTTAATGGATCGAGGCTGAGGCAGCAGTAGTGCCAGACCTGCATGCAAGAGGAGATGACTTTGAACAAAGTATGCAAGTCAGCAAGCCAAGTGCAGACCCTATTCATTCTGATGGCTTCGATCTCGTTGAAGCCTTCCTCGAGCTTCATGTGCCTCCTCGAGCTTTCGTGTATCCTGGGGGATTCTTCCTCTGGTTTTTCTTCCTCCTCCTCCTCCTCATGCAGACACTAATACTTTTTTCTCCTCAGGATCCATGGTGGAGTCCTCCCCGCTCTCTTCTTCTCCTTTGAAAGCGATCTCAAACCCGTAGAATTTTGATGGGGGAAATGACACAGAAAGGGGGAAAAGAGAGAAAGCTATGCGATTTTTTTAATACATGGGTGAATTTTGACCGTGCACAAACTTTAAGAATTTTAATGTCTTGGTTTCCCTAATACATTTCCCTCCAACGTTCAACGTTTTTCCCTTCCCAAATTTGAGTTTTCAAATTTTGAATTTTACAAACAAAATTTCCCTCCAACACTTATCCTAGTCAGCATTTTTGTTTGTCCCAGTCAGCTTTTGTTTGTCCACGTAGGACAAACCCCTGCCATGTAGGACAAAATTCAAAAAAGGTCCTCTTTTATAGAATAGATATATATATATATATATATATATATATATATATATATATATATATATATATATATATACTTCGGTATATAACAATTTGACTTCATACCTTGGTATGAAAATTCAGATTGCCTAAATTTAGATTTAAATTAAAACACAAATTCAGGTGTTTTCTTCGGGAGCAAATAAAAAGGTTTAACATATATTTCTCCTTAAGAATGAGTTTAAAAGGCCTTAAAGATTTTTTGTGCACTAACCATCAAGCAAATGGCCTTAAGGAAATCTGACACATTTTAAAGTTATATCTAAAATGGGATAGGGTGTATATTTATATATATGACTTTATAATGTATGTTCATATACACATTAGTATACCTATATACCCCATTTTGAAGAAGAAAATTTGTGTTGAAGTTATAGATTTTATTTAACTCAATACAAATGATTAGAAGGATGGAATAAACGGTTCTTATATATATTTCCACTTAGTGTAATCATTTTGTGTTAAATTCGGTTTAGTTTCAATTTCAATTTTTGGCACAATTAATTATATATTTCGAATATAGAATGATTAGATCATCACTCACCAAAGTGGGTTTTCTTGTGAAGATCAATTCTAATCTCGAAATATAACAAGTTGAATACATACTTTTGTATGAAAATTTTGGTTGCCTTAAATTTGATTCTGAAGAAAAGTGGACTTGAATATCTCCACTTAAAGTATATTCATGTATTAAATTGCGACTTAGATTCAAATTTTGCAAAGGTATATATTTTTGAAATGATTTCGTGCAATCATCACCTCGCCAAAGTGGGCTCTGTTGATTTGCATTATTTCATTTCATGAATATAAAAAGAATCAAATGTGCCCGTGATTTACGTAAGAATGCTAAATCGGCCCAAAGGAAGATTACCGTTCTATACCATTTCATGCGCACCTGTGGCAATAGACAAGGTGATGATTAGTGAGTTCAATGCATGCAAATTTAATTCGGCCCAAAGGAAGTTTTATTTTTGGCATGTTATTATTGTCATTGTCTGATTACTACAACAAGATGTCAGTGACTAGTCAATAGATTATCCAAAGATAAATATTGGGCTAGTGGGGGATGTCTTGAGATGGGAAAATAGCATTAATTTGAATTTGGTGTTGATTTGTTTAATACTCATATGAACATGTTAAAATTGTTTTTACTTGTTCTCTTTTCAGCTATTATTCCTGAAAATTTTTCTGCCATTCCAGAAAATCTCAGGGGCACTATTTCAGATAAAATTACTACAGCTAAAGGATTCCTTTCTGATGTTGAAAATAGATTTGTCAAGAATGAAAGGGGTGAAATTGGTACACTCTTGACAATTCTAAATTCAATGCGGTATAAGGGTACGGGAAAGATTTGGGAGCACATATTGAAGATGTCTAATGTTGCTTCAAGGTTGAAAGCACTTCAGCCAGACCTCTCTGAGGCTCTGCTAGTGCATTTTGTTTTGATATCTCTTCCATCACAGTTCAACCAGTTTAAGATGAGCTACAATCTGAAGGACGAGACTTGGTCTCTGGATGAGCTAATCTCGCACTGTGTTCAGGAAGAGAACAGGCTTGAGCAAGGAAGATAGAAAGTGCTCATATGATCTCTACCACTAAAAGATTAGAAAGGTATGCTGCAAATTTTGGTTTAATTCTAAGTTAATTTCATGCAACCTTTGGTACTTATAGGCACGTGATGGAAAGATTTGGTATAACCATTCACATCATTGTGTCTATGCATGATTGCCTAAGATGCCAAGAGCCAAATGATGGTGAAAGATACATCGATATGGGCAATGGCAAGATGGTTCAAGTAGAGGCACATTAAATTTAGATTATTTATTTTAAATGCTAGATTGTATTTGAATTTTATGAGACTATTATGTACCGTTTTTAACAGAATTTGGATTTCCATTTTTATTTTGAACAAATTCGGTTATAAGTGTTCAATTTTGAATGGAAAATTTGGTTGTCTCTTAATTCAAAATTAGTTTATTCTAGTTCTTTAAAAGATCATTATAATCTTCATTTATTTGGAAATGTTGCTTCATCAAAAGAATTCCTGCATTTAAGTACATGTGTTGTAATGAAAGAATTAACAGTTTAGAATTCAGTTATATTTTGATTGCAGCTTTTATCCTTAATAAAGTTTCAACAAATGAATCACTCGCATGTTTGGATATGTCCAACTAAAGTAATGCTTTATAAGCCTAATAAAGTAATAGGACATAATGCTAATGATTTTCTAATTTTGTTGAATAATTTTATAGTTGATATTATTTTGTATGATTTTACATAATCCCACTATTAAGTTAGTTTACGAATTAGGAAATGCACACCTATTTGAGGATGCTGAGTTTGAGGGGGAAGTTTGGTTAGTGACATTATTCTTGAAGAAGATTAATCTCACAGGTGTTGTTGACATTGTTCAGGATGGTATTCCTGACATTGTTCAAGACACAATAAATTCAAGATAATGTTGCAATTCCTTCTATTCGGGAAATTGTTCATAAGGACAAACTCTAGCACCCTCAAAGCACTAATTGCCATTCAGGAAATCCATTAAAGAGATGACAAGCTCACTTTTGACATTAGTATGATGGAAGTTTGACTTACATCAAGTCATAAAAATACTACATCTCTAAAATGGATTAATGCATTAATTAAGAAAGTCTTTAAATGATACTTAAAATCTTTTTCTCATTGCCATAAGGTTTGAAACCTATTGATTGTAAATAGTTTTTTATAATCAAAAGGAATTCAAAAGGGTATTAAGAAAAGATTTAAAGTGTATCACTTAAAGACTTTATACGGAAAAGAATGCATTAATGTGTAAAGAGACTTTCTATTGGGCTTTTCATGAAAGACTCTATAAGGTTTATAATGACATTAGTAGAGCATTTCAATATCGTTACTAATACATTAAATTTCAATAAGTGATCACCTCGTTCGGTTTTGAGATGATATTTAATGATGTTATCTAAGTTCTGTGGGAGTATGTAATTTATATAATATCTATGTGGTAATGAATGCTAAGTTCTGTGGGAGACAAGTTTAGTCTCAATAATTGCCCTGAGAATAATCTTCAGAAGATTTCCTATATCTCACCAATAGGGAGTCTAAAGTATGCTCAGTTTTATATGCATTTGGTTATTGCATATATTACAGGTGTGTTGGGCAGATTGTTAAGTTCAGGAGTTGACCATTTGACAGCAGCCAAATGTGTCATACGGTATTTATGGAGAACAAAAGGGTTACATGTTCAAGGATCAGTAGTCAAAAGAGTTTGAGATCATTTTGGTATACTGACTCTGATCATTTATTAGATGCAAAGAATGTATGAAAATCTATGTTAGGTGCCATCTACTAGAAGAGATCTAAATGGTCCCTTTATATAGTCTCTTCTGACATGGCTTTAGATTTCATATCACATTATGTGACATCCAAATCATGAAATATATCTGCATATTTTGTCACTATGCTGCAAATTAGGGATGGTGTTGAAACACCACACAGTTTATTTAGTGACAATGAAGTCTGCAGTTTTATATTCCAGCAACAACAGGAACTCGACAAAGTTTAGATATTCAGAGATCAAGTTCCTAGATTGTTGATTAATAGGAGTGTATAGTTGTCTAATGAGCACATCAGAACAAACCATGTAATTACGGATCCGTTATAGTAAGGAAATGTCATCCAAAAGGTTTTGTGAGCTAGCTACTCATATGGATGTCATTTCATTAAGAACATTCAGTCTTGTGGGAGTTTGTTCTTTTGGGTGCTCATATGATAGACAAAATTAAGTCTCCAGCTTAAGCTTAAGGTTATTTTCTGATCAGAAATAAAGTTTTTGGTTTCCGTTCGGCTTCACTCCGATTTTGTTTTGTTTATGATCTCACTAAGGTTAAGGAGGATCAGTTGGAAATAGACATGTTAGATCACATTACATGTAATTTCCACGCTACACATCCACTTCATAATCCATGTCATTCTTTTGTATTAGCACGGTGACCACTGATGGGTCGAGCTGCAATTGCTGCGGCGAAGATCTCTTTGATCCCTTGCTAATATAATTGATGGACCGGATTGTTCTTAACTCATTAAAGAAATGACAGTAAGTTAAGATCTTATTTGGTTGTATGCACTATGAAATATAATTATAAAGTTTAAGCATATAGCCCAAGTGGGAGATTGTTGGAACTTATCCAACAAGTTGGATCTTAATCCAACGTTGGGCTAATATGCGGTGAATAATTATATAAGTGCTACGCTGTCGTATTAAGCCCAATATATTAGTGATCTGGTTTTAATTAATTAAATGGGCTAAATGAGTTAAACAGGTTGTGGGGCCTTTATGTGTAGAGACTATTGGGCTTCAACTCGTTGATGGGCCGAGTTGGAAACCCTAGGGCTATGGGGGCTAGCCTATAAATATTAGCGGTCATGATCCCCGGAATACACGAACAAAGTTGAGCCGTCTTTTCTACGTCCCGTCTCTAGGAGAGAAACCGGGAGAAGGCTAAAGGGATTCTCCAAACGGTTGATTCGTGCTATTCTGGAAGATCGTCCGCTACGGTATCGTCAGGATCTTTCAGATTATTAGCGATGGACTCAGGTACGCTTCCGCTAAACAGAGTAGGTCAATGATTTAAGATTCCGCATGTTATACATCTAGATTATTATTTGCATGGTCTTGCTTAATGATTAATCTAGATCTTTAGTTTCTACATATTCATCTCTCCCTCTCTCATATATCCATCTAATTTCTTCCATAAAATTTTGATTTTTTTTCCTTTTCTAAAGAAGCAACCATGGGAAGTGATCTGACCCATCCCCTTCCCTCATCTCGCCATCGGGAGTGATCTTCTCCAGGTATGACGCCGACCTCTCCATGGGGAGTGATCTTCTCCAGGTACGACGCCGACCTTGCCACCCCGCTCACCCACATCTCCCCTTTCGTCATCTCTCTCCCTATTTCATCGATTGCCCTGAATCTGCATGTACGAAGAAACCTCTCTCCTCTCTATCTCCCCCTCTCTAATACCACAAACCTCTGTTCTGAATCCCACAAAGAAAAGTAATGCCTCAAGATTTCTGCACACCAAGTGTTTGTGGAAATGCTTAAAAGAACACTTAGATTGCATAAACATCGAATCTTTTGTAATCTTAATCTATTTATCCTCATGATTTCTGCACATTAACACTTCCACCAAGAGCAAAATGTTGAGACCCTATCCTTTTGGCTCTCACTTCTTCAAATCGAGAGACAGAGAGATGGGTTGGTTTCCATGCGGTAGAGACCCCATCAAAAGCCTCAAAAGAAGGATCAGATCGCACAATCTTCAGGTAATTTTATGTTTATTGCACTTTTGATCTCATGGGTCCTCTTTGGGTCATTGACTTTTGATTGAATGAATGCAGATTTCGAAAATGAGGTGGATTGCTAATGACAAACATTCTTTTTCTGGATAAAATTGAATAACTGTGCCTTTTTTAAAATGCTATGTTTTTATAAAAATTATTGGTTCATAATCATTTGATCGGAATGGCAGATTTTATCGTCAGACCATGATAAAATGGAGATGGATAACTACACTAAATCCGGTAATTGCTTTATTTTATGCATCATTATTTTATTTTTATTATTTTTAAAAAAGAAGTTACCATTGATGGGTCAATTACAGTAAGGAAGTAATCTGTTTCCTTGGCCAAAGAGCCGTGACTTTGTTCCCTTTGCAAATGCTCCTTACGAAAGCTTGACAGTTGAGAAGGCTGTTCAAAATTGGGTTCAATACGAAGAAAATGTTTTCAGGTTTCCTGGTGGAGCACAGTTTTCACATGTGCATATTTAGCCAGGCCCTTATTGGGATCTGTTATTCAAAAATCTTAAACATTGTATGTGACTCAAATAATCTTAAATTACAAATACTAAACTGAGGTTACAACTCCTGCCCTGATTCAATAGCCAAAGCATCTATATTGATTTTGTTCATGATTGTAATGCGGTTACAAATTTTAAAACTTTACATACTGTCAAAGTTATTTGACTGCCCGTTAAAATTGAAAATGTGATTCAAGTTGGGTGTCTCTGTAATGATGTAAATGCCAATAATAATTTGCATGTGTCAATAATAATATGAAAAAGCTGGGTCTATTATTTAAATGAAGATTCATAATTCATTGTGTTGGGAGGATGGTTTTGGAAAAGAGTAATTGGTGGCTTATTACTTCCAAGTTGAGAGTGAGTGAGTTCTCTCCAAATAGGTTGATGGAGTTCTCTAGCAGATTAAAGTACAATGTAAAAACATATGCCCTGTATTTTATTTGCACGCAATCCTACATATATTTGGATGTAAGGCATGTAATTTAACCGTCTTCATGACGTGGTTGACATTGATAATGGCTGTAGTATTTTGGACCAATAACTTTCTGTGTCCAAATTAGCGAAAATTAAGCATAAAAGAGTGGCTAACACAAATACAGATACCAAATTTATGAGATAGGATGGAATCAAATGCATGTTCTCAAAAATTAGTTTAAAATAATTTTAAAAAAAATCATGAAGGACTTATAAAACCATTAGCCTTAAGAGTACATAATTCCTGGAAATGATGGAATCAAATGCATGCACAATTAATTAACTTATAAAAATAATTGAACGACAATGAATGATGCATTGAACATTTAACAAAGAAAAAAACGGGGAACTAAATTTTGAGAGGAAATTTTAAAATGTTGGAGGGAAACTAAATTTGTGGGAATTAAATTTTAGGATAGACTAAAATTTTAAACTTGAACTAAATTTTCTGGAGAAACTAGATTGTGGCCGGAACTGAATCTTAAGGGAAATAAATTTTGGGGAGAACTAAAATTTTTTGGGATGAACTAAATAACAATTATTGTTGTCTGTTTAAAATTAGGATTTTAAACGGTAACCAAGATTTTGATGGGAGAATAGTTTAAATGATCGGGGACCTAAATTTTAGGAGAACTAAAATTTTTTGGAACTAAAAAACAATTATTGCCATTTAAATACTGTTATTCGTTTAAAATTAAGGGATATGTTGTGAAGGGAAATTTAGGGAGAATAGGTGTAGAGGGTTAAAAGCCCCCTACCCTTGTATTTATAACTTTCAATAGTGGGTTGGATACCCAATTGGCCCAATGGGCCTATTCATAACACTTCCCCTTATCCAATCAACATTGAAATAAGAGGTGGATTCTTCAGGATCCGAGTTAGGGTAACTGTCTTGTTAAAGAAAGAACAGTTAACCCATAACTTCCCCTGTTTTGGGGATGTGTCTAGGGGTGGATACTTCAGGATCAAGAGTCAACGAGGTTGCCTCGTCAAAACCTTGACTACGGAAAACCCAGTGGGAAAAAACCTGTAGCCAAGGGAAAAGAGTACAACTCTGCAGTTGACTCCCCCTTATCTAACCAAGCTTCAGGCTTGCAGATTTCCTATGAATCTATACATCAGTCTCCTATGTATCTATGAGTTCATAGTTCTCTCATCCTGACCCAGTTTACATTTACTCACTCTCCTCATCCCAATCCCATATACAAGTTTCTCAAAGATACTAGTAGGCAGGGATTTGGTAAGCAAATCTGCCAAGTTATTACATGATTGGATCTTCTGTACCTCAATCTGCTTTTGCTTCTGAAGGTCGTGCCTCCAGAAGAACTTGGGGGAGATATGCTTCGTCTTGTCACCTTTGATGTAGCTGTCCTGTAGCTGGGCTATACATGCTGCATTGTCTTCATAGAGTGTAGTGGGTGCAAGAACGCCGGTCGTCAGGCCGGTGGAGGTGAGTATGTGCTGGATCACCGAGCGTAGCCAGAAGCATTCCTTGCTTGCTTCGAAGATCGCTAGTAGCTCTGAGTGGGTGGATGAGACGGTCGTCATGGTCTGCTTCACAGATCTCCAGGATATGGCAGTGCCGCCATATGTGAACATGTATCCGGTCTGAGACTTCTCTGTATGAGGATCGGACCTGTAACCTGCGTCAGTATAACCAACTAAACCAGTTGATGCCCTTTCATATAGAATAAACCTAAGTATATGGACCCTTGGAGGTAGCGCAGAAGATGCTTAACTCCGGCCCAGTGCCGCTGTGTAGGTGCAGCACTATATCTGGCTAGTAAGTTTACTGCAAACGCTATGTCAGGGCGAGTGCAGTTAGCCAGGTAAAGGAGTGCACCGATAGCACTTAAATAAGGCACTTCGGGGCCTAGTACTTCATCCCCCTCTTCCAGCGGCCGGAAGGGGTCTTTGTGTACATCCAATGATCTGACGACCATCGGAGTGCTGAGGGGGTGGCACTTATCCATCTGAAACTTTTTCAATGAGTTCGATGTGTAAGTTGACTGGTGTAACAGGATCCCATCTTTAAGATTCTCTATCTGAAGGCCTAAACAGAATTTTGATTTTTCGAGGTCTTTCATCTCGAAAGTTTCTGTCAGGCTTCTAGAAATCTTTGCGATCTCTTCAGGAGATCCGATGAGGTTTAAGTCGTCTACATAGACGGCTATAATTACAAATCCTGTTGCATTTGCTCTTATAAAGATGCAAGGACAGACTGGGTCGTTTTTAAATCCTTGCTGTGCAAGGAAGTCGCTCAGTCTGTTATACCACATCCTTCCAGATTGTTTTAGACCATATAATGATCTTTGCAGTTTCACTGAGTAGATGTCACGTTCTCTCTCTTTTAGTGCTGCAGGCAAAGAATAACCGTCAGGCAATCTCATATAGATGTCTCGGTCTAGGTTGCCATATAGGTATGCAGTAACCACGTCCATGCGTTGCATATCTAAACCCTCTTGTGCTGTTATGCCAATGAGGAATCGGAAGGTGATCGCGTCCATGACCGGGGAGTATGTGGCTTCAAAATCCACCCCAGGACGTTGGGTAAAACCCTGCGCTACAAGCCTTGCTTTGTAGCGTACGATCTCATTCTGTTCATTTCGTTTTCTAACAAATACCCATTTATAACCCACAGGTTTTACACCTTTTGGTGTCTGGACTATTGGTCCGAAGACCTTGCGTTTGGTGAGTGAATCCAATTCCACTCATATTGCCGCTTTCCAATTTGGCCAATCATCTCTGCTTTGACATTCTGTCAGAGAGCGTGGTTCAATATCATCGTCGCAGTACGCGATATTGATGGCAATATTACACGCAAATGTGTCATCTATTGTTGTGTTTTTTCTGTCCCAGTACTCCCCAGTTCGTACATAGTGTATCAATACTTCATTTTCTTCCGGTTTTTCCTCTTCATGAGAGTTTGGGAGAGATGGGGTAGCAGGGCTTAAATTAGCATCATGTGGTGGTATTTGTTTACCATTGCCAAGGGTCCTGCTCTTTCGAGGGACTTGGTCCTTGGATCCCGGTGGTCGTCCTCTCTTTTTGAGAGGTCCAACCATTTCTGCTGCAGGCGGATTGCATCCATTTTGCGGTATGTCAATCCTAGCTGGAGTGTTAGCAGCAGAGATGTGTGATTTGACAATCTTCTGGTTGTCAGTAAATTTGTCCGACAAGAGATGGACAGTGTTTTGGATGTGGAGAATCTTCAGGACCTCCTCCGCACACTGGCTTGTTGGCGGATCAAAGTGACATAAAGTTTTTGTATCCCAAGTGATACTTTCTGAAGCTTCGGGCTTCTTTGTCTGTGAGCCTAGTCTTGGAAACAATGTTTCATCGAATTCACAGTCTTCTAGATGTGCCTTAAAGATGTCCCCCGTAAGGGGTTCTAGGAATCTAATTATGGAGGGGGTGTCAAACCCAACATAAATGCCTGGCGACGTTGTGGACCCATCTTTGTCCTTTGTGGTGGTGCTATGGGGACGTATACTGCACAACCAAATATTCTCAAATGTGAGACAATTGGTGGTGCTCCAAGTGCTAGTTGCATTGGAGAAGATGACTGACCTCCAGAGGGTCTTAATTTTATTAAAGATGCAGCATGCAAAATTGCATGACCCCACGCGTTCACTGGCATCTGGGATTGAAGTAATAATGGACGAGCGATCCATTGCAGTCTCTTAATTAGAGATTCTGCTAACCCATTTTGGGTGTGAACATGCGCTACATGATGTTCGACTTCAATTCCCTGAGCTTGGCAATAGTCTAGAAAGACTTGTGACGTAAACTCCCCCGCATTGTCCAGACGAAGTTTCTTTATCTGGTGGTCGGGGAAGTGGGCCCGTAAATTTATTATCTGAGCTAAAAGCTAAGATAGTGCTAGGTTACGGGTGGACAGTAGGCACACGTGTGACCACTTAGTAGATGCGTCTATCAGTACCATAAAGTACCTGAACGGACCACTTGATGGGTGAATCGGCCCACAAATGTCTCCGTGGATTCTTTCCAGAAAACTGGGAGACTCCACATCCACTTTCAGTGGAGAGGGTCTTGTGATCAGTTTACCCTTGTAACAGGGTGGACATGGGAATTTGCCTTTTTGAAGAATTTTCAGGTTCTTCAGGTCAATGCCCCTGGAGTTCTTTATGATGCGGTACATCATAACCGAACCAGGGTGTCCCAGTCGACTGTGCCAGAGTTGGAATTCTGGTGTTTGGGGGCACTGCAGGTGCTCCACCATGGATGTTTCTGGAGTTTGTATACTTTTTTGGTAGAGTCCCGAGGGGAGTCACTTGAAACATTCCACAATGGTTTTTGAACCATTTGTAAGAGCCGTTACAAGCAAGTATTCCCTTTTATCTTCCTCGACCGTCTCTAAGTGATATCCGTTTAAACGGATGTCTTTAAAACTTAGGAGGTTTCGGATGGATTTAGGGGAGTATAACGCATTTTTAAGTGTTATTTGTGTGTTACCGGGGAGCAATATAATTGCTTCCCCTGATCCTTCGATTATGTTTGCTGGTCCTGAGATTGTTCTCAGTGGGCCAGAATAACTACTTATGCTCGTGAAGTAGTCTAAGTTTTGAAGGATCGAGTGCGTCGATGCACTGTCCACTAGGCAGATAAGTTCCATATCTAAAAAAAGGGGTAAAGACATTCAAGCAATAAATATAGATAAAATATTCACTTTCATAAATAAATGCTCAAAAGATATTGTTTGACATGGAAAATAGAACTAGATACGATGCATAAAATTGAAGATACATTGCTAATTGCATAAAGGTGGTCCAGATCTAGAGAGTGTCATCTCCCATGAAATCTTCAGGAGTCCATGAGGTCTCTGCCAACGCTACGCTCTCAATCAGGTTTGTCTCAGCTCGAGGCTTGAGGCTTGCCTGGTAGAGGTCCTGGAGGTGTTTTGCTATGCGTCAGATTCTGGACCAGTGGCCCGTCATCCCGCATCTGGAGCATTTGTCCTCCCAGTCTTTCTTGGGAGTGCCTCCTTTGTTGGGAATCCTCTTCTGCTTCTTGTCCACGAACTTCTGGTTCTGGGGAGGAGCTGGGGGAGTGGCCTTCTTCCGCTGCTTCTGTTCTTTCCATTTCTGGAATTTTGCCTTTTTGTCTGTCTTCTTCTTCTGGGAAGACTGGAAGTGGGCCTCTGCAGGAGGTGGCAATGGAGCGGAGCCAGGAGGGCGCAGGTTGTGGGTGGCAACCAACAGGTCTCTGTTCTGTTCAGCCATAAGCAGGCATGAAAGAAGGTCAGAGTACTTTGTGAACTTCCTCTCTCGATATTGTTGCATAAGGATCATGTCCTTTTCGTGGAAAGACGTAAACGTCTTTTCCAGCAACATCTTCTCCGTCACTGGTTCACCACACAACTTCAGGCGTGAGGTGATGCGGAAGAGAGCAGAGTTGTACTCCGATACGGATTTGAAATCCTGTATGCGGAGGTGAGTCCACTCGTACTGTGCACGGGGGAGTATGACATCCCTCTGATGTCTGTACCTCTCCTCGAGTGCATACCACAGCTCGTAAGGGTCCTCTACAGTGAGGTACTCGTCCTTTAAGGTCGAGTCTAAGTGTTTCCTGATATATATAATGGCTTTCGCCTTTAATATATCGGAAACTTCCTCTGTATGAGGTGCTTCCACTGAAGCCTCCTTGTTAGCTGGGGCAGTACTTGTTGTTGCCTTTTCAGTCTGTGTGAGACTGAAACCATGAGAGCGCAGATGGAACTTCAGGTCCAACTGCCAACTCAGGTAGTTTGACCCATCGGCCTTCAGGACCGAGAAGTCGACATTTGCGAGTCTGGCCATTTTATGATCTAGCAATGTAAAGAAAAATAGCATGTATCATTTAACTGAGTAAGATAGACATCCACGCATGTAAACATTTTCATAGCATGAATTTAATTAATGTGATTTTAACATACATGCTTTTTTTCCAAATAATGTGAATAATTAATTACTAAAAATTAACAATCATGCATGCTATTAAGTGGTTTCATTGTGACATTAAACATGGTATTTAAATTAAGTAACAACCACGCAGTTAATGTATAAGCAATGAAACAGAAAAATAATTTAGGACTATGGGGATCAGCCAGCCGACACCGAAAAAATAAAAAGAAGTCCAGTCCGAAGTTACATCAAAAATAAAATTCATGAAAATTAAAGTACAACTCGGGAACTTCAGAGAGAAGCCCCTATCTTCATTGAGCGAACGCCTTCAGCTTCTTTTTGGTGTCCTTCGGTCTTCTTTTTACATTTTCATCCTCACCTACAAAATTTCTCTCAAAAAAAAGAAAAATTGCAGGAATTTTAAAACGGTGTCGGAAACCTGGCTGATCCCTAAAAACATAGCCTAAAATTTGCAAATCCACACAGATAATATATTCGAGACATACAACCATGCAGATAATCAAAAACACAGGCATTTAAAATAATTTAAATTTGTGTGCGACGTGCAAAAACTTTTTTTTTTGAAAACTTTTTGCCTTTTGATCCATATTTTAATGTTTTATTTTACCGCTTTAAACCCTTTCAAAATTTCTTTTAACTATTTTGGGCTTTTTAGGGCCAAAAATAAATAAAAGAAAAATAATTTATGTGAATGTGCTAATTTTCTGGCCTTTTGGGCCATGAAAACAACCCATTATGGTTAATATTGGGCCTCCCTCGAAAAATTGCCCGTTAGGGTTAGGGTTTCAGGAAACCCTAGGGGGGCCCGCGGCGTGTCGCCGCGACGGGCCGCGGCGGCGGGCCGCGGCCACCGCGGCGGCGGGCCGCGGCCTGCAGGCCGCGGCAACTAGCCTGAGGCCGCGGCCGCCTCGGCGTCAGGCCGCAGCAACTGGCCGCGGCACAGTGCCGCGGCTTCAGGCCACGGCCGTCGCGGCCTCAGGCCGCGGCGTTCGTTTTCCGCCGGCGGCGCTAGAGGCGCGCCGCCGTTCCGCCCTACGGGCGTGCGGATTTTTGGATCAAAGGCGGGGGGGGGGGGGGGTAAAAATCGGATTTTTCAACAAATTTGATCGCTAAAAAACAAGTTTTTATTGTTTTAAACATGCAGATCTATTAAAAAAGTTGAATTTCATCGTGTTTATAAACTTTTTGATCCTAAAACATGCAGATCTAATGAGAAAAGCAAGTTTAGATCTAAAAAGTTTGGATTTTTACCTCTAGATTCGACGAGGAATCTAGGCGACGGTTGGTGAAGGATACCCTTTTCGCTCCTCGTTAAGAAGATTACGATCTTCTTGAATCTGAGCGATTGATGGATCTCCTTCCCCGCGAGCCGCCGTCTCCTCCAACGAGCGTGATCGTGCTGATAACGTGTTGTGAAGGGAAATTTAGGGAGAATATGTGTAGAGGGTTAAGAGCCTCCTAACCTTGTATTTATAACTTTCAATAGTGGGTTGGATACCCAATTGGCCCAATGGGCCTATTCATAACAGGATACAAAATTTTGAATGGCATAATATTTTAATTTTTAAACGGGCTTAAATCTTGGTGGAATGGAACTAGATTTTTGGAGCAAACTAAAATTTTTGCGGGAACTAAATTATCATGTGACAACTAAAATTTGAATGGACCTAAATTTTTTGGGAAAGCAAAATAACAATTATTACGTTTTACTTATTACTTATTGTTGTTCGTTAAAAATTAGATGATCTAAAAATTTTGGTAGGATTATTTTGAATGAATCTTGACTTTAGATTACGGTTATTTCAACAAATTTGTTAATTGATAAGATGGTGGCTAGACTTTCCCTGGTGGTCCACATGACTACTGCAAGTTCTTTGGTGGGATTCGGCCACAAATTTCATGCCTCTTTTGGTGGTCTCTTCGGATGTGACCTTGTTTTGTTTCTTCTCTCATCGTCTATCTGCTATCTTGTCTAATAGAAGAAGCAACCCCACCTTTGATTGTAATACTTAACTATTAATTAATCAGTGAATGGATGGTGTTTTCCGATGTTGGCCTGCTTTACTTCTATTGCATTTCATGCCAACTGCCACTCGCTTGATAGCAACTATTTCTCACAATCTAATTTATATACCACTAATATTCCCCACATGTTTGCTCGGAAACCTGAAGTAGTTGTCTTGGACAACTCTAAATATACTCACTTAGATGACGTAGGAGGTGATGTGTCATAATATTCGACATTTTATCTATATATTTACACATCATAATGATAGCTCAAATCCCAATTTTATACGCTTTTACGCTCATAATTGGAACGATTGTACTTTAGGAGCGTTTGTTTGTATTTCAGGAAATATCGAGCGATTCGGAGTATATCGGGGAAGAGAGTGCGGACATAGACACCGGAGCACCAGCGACACTGCATTTGACGACTCAAAGCTGATGGGGAGCGAGGAAAGAGCAAGAAAGAAGAAGCAAAGAAGCCAAGAAAGGGAGGAAGGAAGGAGAGTAAAGAAAGGAGAGCAAGGGTGGCCATGAGTTCCGGTCGCTCGGCCGAGCGCCTGATACGCTCGGCCGAGCTATGATACAATGAAGGGGGAGCAAGGCTGCGAAGGGTCGCTCGGCCGAGCGACCCAACTCGCTCGACCGAGTGATCCCTAATTCTCGCCGGAGCCAGCCGTCTGGAGAGACCCTTCGATCGCCTTCAACTATCTGCAAAATATGGTGTAGTTACGCTCGGCCGAGCAAGTCGTGTCACTCGGCAGAACGAGCTGCCGCTCGGGCATATTTGCCCGAGCGACATGGATTCCTTGAAGGGGGCACTCGGTCGAACGGCCACCCCGCTCGACCGAACGGCCACCCCGCTCAACCGAGCGGCCCCTTCTCCAAGCATCGACCCCAAGCGCCAAAGGGGGGCGCTCGGCCAAGCGCTATGTCGGGAGACAAGATTTAGGGCATTTTTAGGGGTTTTGGGAAAAGTCTATAAATAGGGAGTTGTAGACATCATTTGGGGAGGCCGGGGGTTTAGACCCTTTCTCTTATTTTCTGTCTTGGGGGATGATTTTCAGAGGTTAGGTCATGCCCTAGGCCCCCTCTTAGATGTCTATGTATCGGATCTTCATGATCTAAGTATTGTTCTTTGTTAAATCCATTTTGTTGTCTTTCTCAATTGTTTTCGGTGTTGAATCTCTTTTGTTGTTTCTTTTATATGCTTGTGATGTTAATCCATATTGTTCCTATCTTTTTTCCCTTGATTGAGTAGAGTTATTGCTAGGATTAGGAAAGAACCCTAGGATTCTAGGGTTTGGATGATGGGTTAAACCTTAGTTGGATGAATCTAGGGTTGCCGTACGGAGGTTTGAACAAGGGTTTTGGGGGATTGGCCTTAGGATCGGGGTATCGCGAATGCGGCTCCGTATACTGGGGAGAATCCCCACGAATCTTATTTGGACGTAGCGGCCGTTCTCCGGGGCTCGTGATTACGAGAGTGACGCGAGAGCCAGGGCGACCGCTAATCCCCAATCCTCTAGTCGGTGACTACGAGAGTAGCCCGATTGCTAGAACCAACCATAGGATAGCGTCGCACTCCGTAGATCAAGAAAGTGGATGCGGATCTGTAAGGCGGGACCAAGTGTCAATCTTAATGCATGCATTCTCGTGCGAAGTTGACTGCGGAGCACGGCTTTGCATAGGAATGCGTTAGACGAGTAGGAACTATGAAAGTTAAGTACTCATTTCCATCTCCGGATGTGACACTCCTACTCTCACCCATCGTCCAACGAAAGGACCAATAACCCGATATTCAAACCCAAAAGTCCTAGCTGGGATTCCCGATGCCCTAGTGATATTACCTCATTCATTTTCTCTTTGTTGTGTTTGTTTTCTTTTGTGTTTTGATGTGACCTGTTGACCATGACACCCTCACATTTCACATCCACCACCATTACGACACCCCGTAATCCATCTCCACCAAATAAGACAGTTGAAGCCTAACATAGCCTAGGATCGATATGTAGTGTGACAACCGCCTCCCTATGGATATGATACCCATTCGCCACTGTTTACACCGTGCGCTAGCGGTAAAATGACATTTGTACTTCCGGGTGCAAACCCGGAACCGAACAAGTTTTTGGCACCGTGCTGGGTGGCATTCCTTCATACTATCTATTTATCACAATTAGGTTGCTACACTTCGAATAAAAAGAAAATTTATAAAGAGAAACAAAAAGAGATGTATTTTTCCCGCCACCTGCTTTATTATTATTTCTATTTTCTTGTACCACTGATATCTTTTCCAGGTTGTTGTTTTTGACTATTCAGGTACAATGGAACAATTTTGGGATTATTCAGGTAAAGATTACTCGGTGCAGTATGAGGTTCCCATGGAAGAATACGAATATTATCCGTAGGACCCATACGATCATATGGAAGGATATGACCACTACTCAGCGTTCTACGCCTACTGCGAGTCTTGTGACGTGGAAGGATACATGCCCTGTGAAAGCCTCGTCTGCCTCTTGAGTTTCGATCATCCCATTAATTTGGCATTCGTGTGGTTTGAGGAGAGCGTGGCAGTTAGTAGATCTCCGCAGAATGAGACCCTTAAGTTGCAACAAGAGGTCGATGAACTCTGTAGGACTCTTGCGTCTCATGAGCACCCGACATCACAAGCACACGAAGAACCGTATTGACTATGGAGAGTGATGATGACATTCAGCTTGGGGGAGAATATTCGCATCATTACATCGAGGATGAGAGCGGTGAAGGCAACAATGACATTGTTTCGGGTGTCGTGCCCGAGCCGTCTCCCGTTCCTGAAGCATTCCCTCAGGTTGATCAAAATAAGGACACATTTCTAGGCCTATTGGGAAGCATCGTGGACGTAGTTCAATCCACCGGTCTACTGACAATAACGGTAGGTGATTCTTTTTAAGCTTTCATTTCAAGATTTTATTAGTCGTCACCTCTTTCATGCAGGTAGAATCGGTGGCAAAGTATTTGGTCTAGTTGAGGGTAATAAGATCCATTTCTACACCATGGAGATACCTGAGCCCACAACGACATCTGTACCTACCAAGGAGGAGGCCGAAGCAGTGCGTGGTGTGGAGGTGGATGATGACACCTCTGACAAGACAGTGACGCCTGGCATGATTGCAGTTACTTCTGATGAGACAACTAAGATGAGACACTCGGAGAGTATCACTGTAGAGCCAGAGGTTGCTGTTCAGGAGGAGGCCACAGAGAAGATTCTACCACCTTTGCCTTCCACCACCATGGCTGAGCATCCGGCAGAGGACCACCCATCAGACCTTACTGCTCCCACTCAGGGAGATATTTTTACACATTCCATTTCTGAATCATGCATTCTATTTGATATTTGTTTTGATTCAGATATTTTTGACAAGTCGTAGCTTTTGCAGAACAAATATGATTATGGACCAGAGGTATGCTTGGACATGTCACTGCTTGGGGAACCTGCCGAGGAGCATATGATGAGTCGCCTGATGAGACCCACACTCATACACCGGAGTTGCCTGAAGAACCCAAAACGAACGACGAGGAGTTGACTGTCGTGGTACACGAGAGCAGAGGTACATTTTTAGGGAAGTGTTGTCAACCGTTTTTATTTTACACATTTTTTTGACGATCTTCTTTGGAAAACTTTTATTTTGGGAAAAATAATCCACATCAGATTGATGCGACATATCTCTTTCAGGGTCAGGTGGAGTCCTTGGAGAGATTCTTGGAGCCGCATTGCTGAAGTCTGATGGAGCCCGTAGAGACATGCACCTGACGGATCCACGGAAGGTGCAGATAGAGCATCTTCTTGCAGCGTCAAAGATCTGGATCCTCCTTTTGCTACAGGTGGTATCAATCCAATAGTGTAGATATAGTATAGATTTTTATGCTTTGAATAATCACGAATTCTCTCGACAATGAGAGGACCGTATAGGATTTTTAATGCTTTCCTAGTTTAATAAATTTACCCCAAATGATGACACAATTATCTTTTGCACCCAATCCTCTATATGCATCATCGCCGACCCTCATATTATTGGTGCTTTTTTTGCCTCTCTCACCAATTTTTATGCACATCTGTCCACACCGGGCACCATATGAAATAGCTTGGGGGAGAGATATTATATGTTGTGTAACTCCCTATTTTACCGTTGTCCTCTATTTATATCATACACACATTGATGAAAATATGACGTTTAAGCTTGGGGGATTCACAGTTCACTATGCATGCACTTTGCTTCATCGTGAAACACATTTTAAATTTTCATATGTACCATGTTCACTTCTATATTTTTGTATCATATGCTTCATTTTATCCTGGAATATTGTGGATTTATTTTTTTATGAACTCTAATATCTGTTAGATTAGAGTTCGATTCCTTGATTAGAGAATCATTGTTAATATGCTTTTTCATAGTAGAATCCATAGTTTCACAACCATATTCTCGAAACAGTTGAGCTAAAAATGAATGAATCAAAAATCTGAAAATTATTTGACTCTTGCGTGATTTGATTGATAATTTTATTTCTTCATGGATGTTTAGTAATTCAAAAGAGATAGGATAACCCCACAACAACCAAAGTAGTGACAATTAGAATTTCTGAAGCCGAGCCATGTCTAGATTCTATACTTTTTCTTTTTTATTTGTGTATACCCATATAATCGATTTTGATTGTGTTGCGTTCCATCGTGTTTACGTGAGTTTGCAAAAATCCCAATAATACAAAAACAAAAAACAAATATCCTAAATAAAAGGCCCGAGGGGTTCTTCGTAACCCGATGCCCTAAGACCGTCTGTTCTGGGACGCATATGCCACCTCTTGTATATATTGAGTTATCTTATGTATATAGAGAAAGAAAAATATGTATATAATTTTTATATAGCCAGAAAACATTTGTAAAAAGAAAAAAAATCCCATATCCATATCTTCACTTCTACATATAACAATGACATGGCAAAGTTGATGGGTTCTAGGGATTATGAAACGTGCGTAGTGTGGTGACGCCTTACCTTAATTGAATTCACTAACTAATTCTGTGAAGCTTAACAAAATACCACGCATGATTGAAAATATTTGATCATGACATATTTATACTGCTTAGAGAATGAGTTGTGAACATTGGATCCATTTCTGTGGACTTGGTATATTTCTTGATAAACTATGATAGTGTGTAGCTCTATTCTCATTTTATCGTTTATCAAGTTCATTGCTTCTATTGAAATTCACAATATCTTCATTTGAGCGAGAGTTAAGTATTTTTGTGTGTATATGTGTTCTAATTGCATATTGGTGTGTGTTCACGTAATCTTGCATCCCTTAGGTTCATATTTTGCTGAGTTTTAAGAATGAACCCATGTCTCCATCACACGCCATCGCCTCACCTCTCTATTGTATTCCTCTCCCGGGTTCGCTTCTTACTAATCTTCCTCGAGGATGAGTAAGAGGTAAGCTTGGGGGATTTTGATGTGTCATAATATTTCACCTTTTATCTATATATTTACACATCATAATGATTGCTCAAATCCCAATTTTATATGCTTTTACACTCATAATTGGAAATATTTTACTTTAGAGTGTTTGTTTGCATTTCAGGGAATATCGAGCGGTTCAGAGTATATCAGAGAAGAGAGCGTGGACATAGTCACTAGAGCACCAGTGGCACCGATTTGACGACTTAAAGCTGCTAGGGAGCGAGGGAAGAGCAAGAAAGAAGAAGCAAAGAAGCCAAGAAAGGGAGGAAGGAAGGAGAGCAAGGGTGGCCATGAGTTCCAGGTCGCTCGGCCGAGTGCATCATGCGCTTGGCCGAGCTATGATACAATGAAGGGGGAGCAAGGCTGCGAAGGGTTGCTCGGCCGAGCGACCCGACTCGCTCGACCGAGCGACCCCCAATGCTCGCCCGAGTCAGCCGTCAGGAGAGCCCCTTCGATCGCCTTCAACTCTCTGGAAAATATGGCGTAATTACGCTCGGGCGAGCGAGTCGTGTCGCTCGGCCGAGCGAGCTGCATCTCGGGCATGTTTACCCGAGCGACATGGATTCCTCGAAAGGGGCACTCGGTCGAGCGGCTACCCCGCTCAACCGAGCAGCCCCTTCCCCAAGCATCGACGCCAAGCGCCAAAGGGGTCACTCGGCCGAGCGCTCCATGCGCTCGACCCAGCGCTATGTCAGGAGACAGCTTTTAGGGCATTTTTTAGGGTTTTTGGGGAAAGTCTATAAATAGGGAGTTGCAGCCATCATTTGGGGATGATGGGTTTTAGCCTCTTTCTCTTACTTTCTGTCTTGGGGGATGATTTTCAGAGGTTAGGCAATGCCCTAGGCCCCCTCTTAGATGTCTATGTATCGGATCTTCATGAGCTAAGTATGGTTATTCGTTAAATCTATTTTGTTTTTTTTCTCAATTGTTTTTGGTGTTGAATTTCTTTTGTTGTTTCTTTTATATGCTTGTGATGTTAATCCCTATTGTCCCTATCTATTTCCCCATGATTGAGTAGATCTATTGCTAGGATTAGGGAAGAACCCTAGTATTCTAGGGTTTGGATAATGGGTTAATGTCACGACCCGCTTCCCAAAAATGGAGGCGAGACGTGAAAAGGTCCGCACAAGAGTGGATCTGTGAAGCCCCAAACCCGATAAGCGTCAATAAAACATAAGCAGGTCTCTGTAACCACAACGGAGCAACAATAATAATAAAAGGAGAGACAGAAATAAAATTCTCATATCCCATAAATTGTCCAACATGAAAATAAGTTCAACATCCAGAAAAGCCACCAGGCTAAAAGAAAGAGTCTAAAGGCCCAGAACAAGGCCAACAAAAGCAACGACATAACAAAGTATAGGTGCTACGCACCGATAACAAAATAACAGTCAAATCGAAAGTAAAACACAACGAAGACACTAGGACTGGTCCACAGTTGTTACGACCTAAAGATCGTAGTAGCCCGACACCCGCCCGGATCCGCTAACATACCCCACAAACTCACCATTTCACGAAAGGGGCGCTGCCCTGAAAACCAGGAGCACCAGGGAGACAGGCACGCCTTGTAACGCTCCCCGAACCGCTCGAGGCGAACAACCACGGCTGGCCGAGGCGGATGACCGCCACCGGCCGAGGCGCACAGCCGCAGCCGCCCGACCCCCCGGGGTGGCGGGCTGGCGGACGCAGAGGTATAGCTAGGCCAGGCCTATTGACGGGCGCGGTCGGGCCGGACAACCCCCGATCCGAACGGCCCGCCCAACTCCCGCGAACCGCGGCGCCTAGAATAACACGATCCGTCCTTTGGTTCGTCGCTAGCGACAAATAGCCTAGGTTAAGGACATGACTGACACATACGTCACCCGATCACCTGACAAAGCACCCCCAGGCGGCTGACCCATCCGACGATTAGTGCTTTCGGCCCTGAAATCCCGACAAAAGCACCCATTGGCCGTTGCGCCGCCTGACAGGGGCAGGTCGGGAACTCATGTTCCCGATGTCCTTGTCCGAAGCTTCCGCCGACACCCAAGCCAGCTCAGCCCGACAGCTCAGCCCGCCTAGTCATCACCCGTCAGGTATAAATACCCCCTCTCCTCTTACGGGAAAGGGGGTTGAAGAATTCTCTCTCATTGTTTTTACCCACACACGAGAGCTAAGGTCTTCCATATCTTTGCTCTCCCACCTAAAGCTCGTCACGGGCGGCGGACACACAGAGAGTCCGACCGACGTGTCCAGCCCCCCCTTTTTTAAGCCTTATCACTGACTTAGGCATCGGAGGGGCTAAGGTTTGAACCCCAACCCAGCCCTTCTGACGAGCTGCTCGTGCTGCAGGAGAGCTCGCCCCTGGACCGGAGTCAGCTTCAGCCCCCTGCCGTCCAACCTTCCCAAGCTACTTCCGGTGAGATCCGACCCTGTGGGCATCACCGGCGACGGACCCGACTTCTTCACCTCACTAATCACTTGTAAAACAGCCTACCTAACCCCTCATTTCCATATAACCACCGTGCC
Organism: Scilla litardierei; assembly: GCA_030789695.1. NCBI lineage: Eukaryota > Viridiplantae > Streptophyta > Magnoliopsida > Asparagales > Asparagaceae > Scilla > Scilla litardierei. Next base: position 97,225,783 of record CM061136.1, read on the forward strand.
CTTGGTTCCCCATAATACAAATTCATTATACGCGAGTTTCACCTCGTAACAATTGGCGCCGTCTGTGGGAACGAAGGGTCACACCCATGTTAGATTCCATGCCGATCTCGCGAAACCCTGACCACGGCAAAGATCCCGTGGGTCAGGAACCGCTCTCTCTACAAATCACCCCGGCGTCCGACCCCCTTCTGGGGATGGGCACCGAGACTGAACATACTTCGGCCCCCGTCGTCCTGAAGGGCTTCGAGGCCATCCCCCTAGCCAGGGGAGGCTATCAGACGACGGGAACGGAGCCTCCGCCCGGCCCCTCAGAGCCCCTGAACGTGAGGCGGAACCTCCACCCTCAATTCGAGGAGGAGGGGGAGAATAGGGGGCTCGCTGAGGAGATTGCGGCCCAGCAAAGGCTCCTGGAAGAGGAGATGGAAGTTGCGCAGCGGTGGAGGCGCCTGGGGAAGGCGGCCGCTGCGCAAAGGCGTTTGGACGAGGCGGCTGAGACCTCCCGGAGGGCCTACCAGGAAGAAGAGACCGCCCGCCGCCAACTCCGCTTCATCGTCGTGGAGCGCGAAAGGCTGAGGAAGGAAAGCAGAAGCAACCAAGAAGTCATTGAAGAGACGACGATGGGACGGCGGCCTGGGAACGGGCGGGACCCGCTGCTGAACAGATCCCCGCCTGGAGGAGGCGACCCGCGTCACCAGCACCACCCCTCCGATACCCTGCACGAGGAAGCCGTTTGTCGACAACTACGCTTCCTCGCCGCCGAGTGCGAGAGGCTCCTCCGAGAGAATCAGGAGCGGATGGAGGCCTGAGGAGAGCTGGCCGGGAGGCGCTGGCGCTGGGAGAGCCGTAGCCCACAACCCGTCGAGTCCTCGGCCCGAGGAAGGAGCCCCGCCAGACGACCATCGGACTACTCCCCGGGGGCGGAGGACCGTCGACGGCCGTGACGCGACCGAAGCCTGACCCCCGAATGGCGGAGAGGGGATGCCCCGGATCGCCCTACCTATCCGGAGGAGGCCACGCTGCTCGCACGGTGGATCACGTCCGCCCCAAGGCCCAAAAAGTTCAAACCTCCTCACTTGGCAATGTACAATGGGAGGGGTGTGTTGGGAATTGGCGGTCCCTTAGGGCACAAAAACTCTAGTCCCGTCCTAAGTCGGACGGAACATAGACAGAAAAATCATAGCAGCGGAAGAAAAACCTATGTTAACTAATTAACATGCAGTTAAAACATTTTTAACTTAGCCCTAAGGTCCAAGACCCTATGCCAAGATCTATGCCGACTTGGGATGGATCTGACCATCCCAAGAAGGATCTAGCCTACTGCGATTAAACTAAACTAATGCTAAAAATACTTTAACCACATACCCGGAATCTCAGCCCTGGAGCAGGCGAGATGTTCCGCGCCGTCTTCCGAGCTGCTCCCGTCCCACGCCGAGCCGCTCCTTGAACCGCTCCCCGAACCGCTCCTCGAATCGCTCCGCATCCCGAGGCGATCAATCCCCGTGCCGCCGAGCCAACCACGCGCCGAAGAAAGTTTCACGCGAGTGAAACCTCCGCCAAGATTTCAGATTTAGAATCCGAACTCCTTTGTGGCTTTGCTAGAGCCCGCAGGAGTAAGGCAGAAAATTTAGGGAGATAGAGAAATATTTATTTAAGCTTAGATCCGAGCGTGCTCCAACATTTACGAGAGCCGCTCAGATCTAGAGCTTGTGACGAGTTTTGAGAAAGGGGGGAGACCCCTATTTATATAGGCGGTGGACTCTCCCCTTTTCTCAAAATCCGATGTGGGACTAATTATTTAGGTTAGTTAAAATCAAGTTAGTTTACACTTCAAAAAGTGCAAACTTCTGTGAATTTTAACTCACTCACCGTTGAGCTTCAAGATCGATACAACCTATCAATACGACAAGCGTTCAACGGTGAACGCATAGGAAAAAACCGTTCGTCAATCAGAGGTCGTTTGACCCTCCAATTGAGTGTCCAAAGATTAGCCAAAACCCACAAAACCGTAAACAGCCAGCCGCCAAAAATACACGCTGCCCTAGGCAGCATGTGGCCTCAGGCCACGTGCAGTGCACGCGCCTCGAGACGCGTGCACTGCGCGCGCCACAGCGCGCGCACAGTGCACGCGCTGGGCGCGTGCACAGCACGCGCCATGCGGGCGCGTGCTGTGCACGCGCCCTGCGTGCACAGAAGGGCGGGGCGGGGCCCCGCCCGTATGATTGCGGGCGGGCCCCGCTCGTGATGACTGTGGGCGCAAATGCGACCGCTTTTGCTGCTGCCCGGCCCATCTGCCTCTTGGGCTGATGTCTACATGGGCCGTTATTGTTTTGGCCATAACTTTTGCGTTTGGCGTCCGATTTGTACGCCGTTCGAACCTAGGTCTAGACCGGGACATTCCCGTCTTACCTGTGAACTTTTCCTTGCGTTTATTTTATTAAATATTGTATTAAACAATTTAATACGCATTTAATCGCTTTTGCATCAAATGCAAAGTAGTCCCTATCTAAGCTTAAATTATCATATTGCATCAAATGCAATTATCTCTTCTTTTGCATCAAATGCAAATATTCTCCCTAACTAATTTCTACCTATTACTAGACGAAGCGTTGCACTCTGTGTGAGACCCTACAGCCTGACCCTTACAACAGGTTGGGCTCGAAGCCCTATACGGCAGTGACCACGAGCAGTGGTTGCCGTCCCTGCTTCAGGAATCATCATTATGTGGTTAACTCATTGACATGAGTATTGTCGGGACCACCTGACTGTTTCAGTGATGAATTCCGCAGTTATAGTCTCTTCGTCTTAAATATGTCGTTCGGATCAAGTCTGGGGTACGGTCAAACTGTCAACCCCAATAACTTGACTCCGGTTAGTTTCTATTGATCTTTAGTCAATAAATATTGGACTTCTTCCAACATACTCTGCGCAGAGTTTTTACTAAAGACCGAACTAACTCTACGACACTAATTCCCATTGACCGGGAGAGACGAATCCTCTCTTGGTCATTACTCGCCTCGTACGTTTCAAGTGACACCCAATCAAAAGACCTTTCGACAGGCCTTGCCTCGAAGCTAGGTCAGTTGATCTAAGTGGCACCGTTCACGCACAGGTCCGTCAAAAATGACCTCAAGTCAAAAGACCAACTATCCTATCATCACTCCGAGTTATCTCTGACAGATTGGTCAATATAACCATATGATAACTCTAGTGGATCGTTCAGTGAACTCATTCTAATGAGCACCTGTGTCTCGTCTTCGACTTCGCCAAGTCAAGTGATCATGAGATCATCGTCACCGCTAAACGGTGAAGACTAAGACACAATGATCTATCCGATGTTTCGATATCCTTGTCTCGAAACATCTACGACCATGAACCATTTTAGACTTATGCTACAAACGGTCAAACGTTTCTCCATGATCGAGATACTCATATCGATACCCGTTTGATCTTGCATAAAGTCTCAGGACTTTACCTAAGTCGATATCTAAAAATAACTTAGATAAATCATTACCAAACAGCTTACTGTTATTTCGAACAAGATGTTTGTGCTATTCACACAGGAATAAATGGCCTTGAGGGCATCATATTCCTATATCTCCCACTTGCACTCAGGCCCATTTATCTCGGTATCTTATACCGTTTTTACACATAAGTTTTCCCGACTTCATGTGATAGAGCCTTCGTGAGTGGATCTGCTAAAACCGTCTACACTATAGACTTAAGGGGTTTCTATGTTTATGTTAGACCAACCATTTGAATCTCATTCAAATAATTCACTTGGTCTATCGGAATCTATAATACTTTATTTCCCTGGATCTTATCCAGTTCATCGTATCTTACGATAATAATTTCAAATTAGTTATTGGTCATTTCAAATGGTTCATATTCATTTCTGATAAATAATCAAACTCTTTGATTACTTAATCAAAATATATGTTCCATCTCTTTGATGTCTCGCATGTAATTTACACGCTCCCACTGACCTTGAAAATTCTCTGGCCAATTCATATAAGTTGGTCCGTCTAAATCATATTTAGAAAAACGAACTAATAAGTGAATGCTCCAATTTTCATGGTCAACTTAAGTGTTTTACATCGGCTTTGGTCCGAGTAGATCTGTACACATCTGTTGGCGAAACCGGTTTCATCATAATCCGTTTTAAAGAAATTAGGGTGAAAACCGTTCCCGTCCAACATTATTGTACTTCACTATTTTCTTTTCTGCACCAATCTTTCTACTTAAAGATTTACTTACAGAAAGTGAGGAAACATTTTCCTTGGGCACGTAAACTAAATTCTCAATTTTATTTACACACACGGACCTGCATCAAGTTTTAAATCGGAGTTACTACTCCGAATTTCATCCTAGAAGTTGACTAAGTCATCATCAGTTATGATGTCTAACTCGACAATTCGTTTCACGAGATTCGAGTATTTTTACAACTTCCTTACGATTGATTTATTGAATATATTATTGATAATGTCCTCATAGAACATTATTAAAACCTAGGCATTACTATCTGGGACTTAACCCAGAGGGAGGAGTTAACTCAGAGTCACTTACAATGGATCACACTAAATCTAATTAAGTGTGATTCATACCTTTTAACACACCGATGTGTTAACAGACTTGACCTGAGAGAAAATCACATTTTCTTTTAATTACACAAGATTTTATTTAGCTAAGTATTTGACCATTCGATCTAATCGAATCAGTTTAAATACTTTAGTCATTTCGTTCTTTATTTTATCAGACTTGTGTTTCATCAAGAACACGTGTCTTAATAAAATATACGAATAACTTATTTTGGTTAATCTAGACTCGGGTACATCAGTATGTACTAGACTGAGTTCGACAACTCATTCTCCCACTGTCTCACAGATGGGTTTCGGCCATTGTATCTAAGAGGCTAAGACTCACAAGTGTCCGTAGACTTCATAATACGAGAGGTCAGACCCCTCTTTATGTGACTTGTGAAGCTTAATCTCTAGATACGGCCTAGTCTAATTTTACCATATAAGTTTGCTACTATCTTGTGTATTTATATATTAACATTTAATATATATTTAGTTATTTACAAATTACTTAACACAAAACATTACTTCAGAAGCAATGTGACGACATTCGTCAAAATGTGTTAAACGTCTTTTGTATAACAATTCATTCTGAAATCGTGACATCAAAATATGTCACAATTTTCATTTCCTCCTACTTATGCCTTTACTAATGATAAATTAAACTAACTTTCTCAATTGATTTTCAGAAGTGCCTTCTTCCTTTTTCTAAATCACATTTAGATATAAACATAAATAAATAGCTATGCAAACAACTTATGTATCCAAACGCTTGAGTTTTGCAATCTTGAGAGTAGCTCAAGAAGTTGCTCGTCTCAAGATCCGGTTAGGATACATAGTCTTGCATCGCTCATGCACTCGTATTCGACTCAAACGGTTTGATCAAATTTTCGAACTTTGCGGATCAAAATTGTTTGTCCATACAACCTTGAGGGTAGCTCGACAAGTTGTAGGGAGAAACATACTTTGAATGTCCTATATGTTCAAGCTGCCTCATATAGAGACGAGTGACATGTAGCTTTAATTTATTTGTTGGACTCAGAACTTAATGAAATCATATTTCTTAAGACTGTTCTTTAGAAGGTCATTTAATGTCAATGAAAATATAGTTTAATTATATCAAATAGAATTTAAATTGATATTCAATTAATCAACTTTTTGACCCATTAACTTATTAAAATATTATATTTCAATTCCTACGGTAAACATAGTCTTGCCCTTGTTTTAGCATATGTTCAATATTAAATATAGGTAGATTGGCTTTTATCTATCTATACCCTCCCACTGTTTTTACGAACGTTTTAAAGCTTAATAACGAACGATTTAATCGAATTAAAATTAATGGGTAAGAGTTCCAATCACCTTGAGTCTAAACAACCTTGAGTGTAGCTCAACAAGTTGATTGACTCTGCGATCAGAAGATGACTCTTCATCGATCATATCGGATATGACTCTCTTAATCGGTTTTTGCCCCTAGCCATTTGTGATCATGAGTGTGCTCATCCAAATCACAATGTCTAGTCTAGTCGGACCCTTGTTTTCATGTCTAGCCTGACTTGCCCCTCAGCTCGGTGTATGCACGACACGTCGGTTTGGGTCAGGTCTTAGACTTACATCAAGTCAGACTACATCGTTGACTTAACTTACGCCGGCGCTCGGGGTACGAGACGACGGTTAGGGTTAGTCAAGATTTCATCTTATGTATTTAAGGAGTTGGTTTCTACAGGGTTGCCATGTCACAGCTTGTGTGTATCTCAACAACTATAACACGGGCCCTATAGTTGCCAACCCCTAAAACAAGGAGGGCTACGGCTAATCTTGAAAAAGATCATTAACGTATTTGACTTCGATATAGTCCAGGGTGTCATACAATCATGATTCGCGACATTGCGGTCCAGCGGAACTCAGCCAGGGAATTGACTAAGCCAGGATCACTACCCCTTGGACTAGCAAGGGTTGACCCAGAACTCTTAGCCAAGCACATTGACTGGATCATGGTCCATTGAATGAAGCTTGTCATTTTTGTATGTATGTCATAGACTAAACAGCTTTTATTAACAACTAATTAATCCTATCAACTAGTTGAATCCTTAAATTCAAAATTTTTAGGATTTGTTTAATAACTTTTATTAATTCCTTATCAACTATAAGGTTCACGTGCTACCCTAATCATTATCAGGATTTTAATAAATTTTATTAACAACGCTAGAAGCGAAGTCCTTTAATGAAAATTAATTATAACAATTAGAATTTAAAGTTCATTTAAAGGACTACCCTAATCAGGAATTAGGTCTTTATATTGTTGTTAATGTTTTATTAAAACATAGCATGTCATTAAAATTCAAGTAATAAATTTTAATCATTTTTAATGGCTAACCTAAATGGTTGTCTTGTGTTATCAAATAAGGGACAAGATTAACAAGCCATTAAAATAAAGCTACACTAATTTATCGCATAAAGATAGTGCACAACTATTTAACATTTAAATATACAAAGTTTATCGCATAAACAATTTTAGATTTTTAAAATCATTTTTAAAATTATCTTATAAATTTAAAACATTACTTTTAAAATTTTCCATGTTCAAAAATTTATCAAATATAATTTTTAAACATCTAAAAATTTTAAACTTATCGCATAAATTTAAAGCCTTAAAATCAATTTTAAAATGTATCACATAAATTTAAAAAACACCATTTTAAAATTTCTATGCTTTAAAAAAAATTTATCATATAAAAAATTTTTAAGGCATCCATAATAATTTTAAACTTTTAAAGATTTAAAATTATTACATAAATTTTAAAACGTCATTTTTAAAAAATTTTCATGTTCAAAAAATATCAAAATAAAATTTTGAACATCTAAAACATTTTTAAAATTTTATCTCATAACTTTAAAATATTTGAAAAGTATTTAAAAGCATTTAATAGTTTAAAAATAATCGCAGGCTAGATCGACTACGCAAACCTGGCTCTGATACCACTGTTGGGAATTGGCGGTCCCTTAGGGCACAAAAACTCTAGTCCCGTCCTAAGTCGGACGGAACATAGACAGAAAAATCATAGCAGCGGAAGAAAAACCTATGTTAACTAATTAACATGCAGTTAAAACATTTTTAACTTAGCCCTAAGGTCCAAGACCCTATGCCAAGATCTATGCCGACTTGGGATGGATCTGACCATCCCAAGAAGGATCTAGCCTACTGCGATTAAACTAAACTAATGCTAAAAATACTTTAACCACATACCCGGAATCTCAGCCCTGGAGCAGGCGAGATGTTCCGCGCCGTCTTCCGAGCTGCTCCCGTCCCACGCCGAGCCGCTCCTTGAACCGCTCCCCGAACCGCTCCTCGAATCGCTCCGCATCCCGAGGCGATCAATCCCCGTGCCGCCGAGCCAACCACGCGCCGAAGAAAGTTTCACGCGAGTGAAACCTCCGCCAAGATTTCAGATTCAGAATCCGAACTCCTTTGTGGCTTTGCTAGAGCCCGCAGGAGTAAGGCAGAAAATTTAGGGAGATAGAGAAATATTTATTTAAGCTTAGATCCGAGCGTGCTCCAACATTTACGAGAGCCGCTCAGATCTAGAGCTTGGGACGAGTTTTGAGAAAGGGGGGAGACCCCTATTTATATAGGCGGCGGACTCTCCCCTTTTCTCAAAATCCGATGTGGGACTAATTATTTAGGTTAGTTAAAATCAAGTTAGTTTACACTTCAAAAAGTGCAAACTTCCGTGAATTTTAACTCACTCACCGTTAAGCTTCAAGATCGATACAACCTATCAATACGACAAGCGTTCAACGGTGAACGCATAGGAAAAAACCGTTCGTCAATCGGAGGTCGTTTGACCCTCCAATTGAGTGTCCAAAGATCAGCCAAAACCCACAAAACCGCAAACAGCCAGCCGCCAAAAATACACGCTGCCCTAGGCAGCGTGTGGCCTCAGGCCGTGTGCAGTGCATGTGCCTCGAGGCGCGTGCACTGCACGCGCCTCAGCGCGCGCACAGTGCACGCGCTGGGCGCGTGCAAGGCACGCGGCGCGTGCCTTGCACGCGCCCAGCGGGCGCGTGCACAGCACGCGCCATGTGGGCGCGTGCTGTGCACGCGCCCTGCGTGCACAGAAGGGCGGGGCGGGGCCCCGCCCGTATGATTGCGGGTGGGCCCCGCTCGTGATGACTGCGGGCGCAAATGCGCCCGCTTTTGCTGCTGCCCGGCCCATCTGCCTCTTGGGCTGATGTCTACATGGGCCGTTATTGTTTTGGCCATAACTTTTGCGTTTGGCGTCCGATTTGTACGCCGTTCGAACCTGGGTCTAGACCGGGACATTCCCGTCTTACCTGTGAAATTTTCCTTGCGTTTATTTTATTAAATATTGTATTAAACAATTTAATACGCATTTAATCGCTTTTGCATCAAATGCAAAGTAGTCCCTATCCAAGCTTAAATTATCATATTGCATCAAATGCAATTATCTCTTCTTTTGCATCAAATGCAAATATTCTCCCTAACTAATTTCTACCTATTACTAGACGAAGCGTTGCACTCTGTGTGAGACCCTACAGCCTGACCCTTACAACAGGTTGGGCTCGAAGCCCTATACGGCAGTGACCACGAGCAGTGGTTGCCGTCCCTGCTTCAGGAATCATCATTATGTGGTTAACTCATTGACATGAGTATTGTCGGGACCACCTGACTGTTTCCGTGATGAATTCCGCAGTTATAGTCTCTTCGTCTTAAATATGTCGTTCGGATCAAGTCTGGGGTACGGTCAAACTGTCAACCCCAATAACTTGACTCCGGTTAGTTTCTATCGATCTTTAGTCAATAAATATTGGACTTCTTCCAACATACTCTGCGCAGAGTTTTTACTAAAGACCGAACTAACTCTACGACACTAACTCCCATTGACCGGGAGAGACGAATCCTCTCTTGGTCATTACTCGCCTCGTACGTTTCAAGTGACACCCAATCAAAAGACCTTTCGACAGGCCTTGCCTCGAAGCTAGGTCAGTTGATCTAAGTGGCACCGTTCACGCACAGGTCCGTCAAAAATGACCTCAAGTCAAAAGACCAACTATCCTATCATCACTCAGAGTTATCACTGACAGATTGGTCAATATAACCATATGATAACTCTAGTGGATCGTTCAGTGAACTCATTCTAATGAGCACCTGTGTCTCGTCTTCGACTTCGCCAAGTCAAGCGATCATGAGATCATCGTCACCGCTAAACGGTGAAGACTAAGACACAATGATCTATCCGATGTTTCGATATCCTTGTCTCGAAACATCTACGACCATGAACCATTTTAGACTTATGCTACAAACGGTCAAACGTTTCTCCATGATCGAGATACTCATATCGATACCTGTTTGACCTTGCATAAAGTCTCAGGACTTTACCTAAGTCGATATCTAAAAATAACTTAGATAAATCATTACCAAACAGCTTACTGTTATTTCAAACAACATGTTTGTGCTATTCACACAGGAATACATGGCCTTGAGGGCATCATATTCCTACAGGGTGATCCCCTCACACACGTACAACAATACCGGGGGGCGATGGAGGCGCAGGATGTGGACGAGGCGTTCCTGTGCCGACATTTCTCACAGAGCCTGAGAGAAACCGCGCTGGACTGGTACTTTGGCCTGCCCGCGAGGACCATCGGGAGCTTTGGCGAATTATCCCACAAGTTCTGCCAAGAGTTCCGGGCCGGGAGGACGAAAAAGAAGCCCTTAGACTATCTCAGCACGATAGTCCAAAGGGAGGGGGAGAGGACGGGAAGATACCTCCGCCGCTTCCAGGAGGAGAGACGGGCGGTGGTGACATGCGGCGATGAGGTGCTTATTCTGGCCTTCAAAACGGGGTTGCGGACCCGGAGCCTTCACAAATCCCTGCTCCGGGATCCGCCGACCGACTATGAAGCATTGGTGGCAATGGAGGAAAGGCATGCGTTGGCCGAAGAGACCCTCGGTGCAAAGGTCATACTCCCCATGTGAAACCATCCCAAGACGGACCCCGGCCGCACCTTCGGCTGAGGCGGGAAGAGAGGGGCCGAGCCCGCGATCAGATGGCCCTACCGCGGCGGGAGCCGCCCGAGCCTCGCCCACAAGATCACCCTGGCCCGGCGCACGAGTTTGCCCCGGCGCGGAGGCCCCCCAGAGTCATCTCAAGACAAGAGGACCCCCCCACCGGCGCGTTTCACGCGACTCAACGCCCCCATGATGGAGGTGCTGGCCGCGGCGACAAGGGCCGGGTTACTGCCGGAGCCTCCCCGGGAGATGAGGACGGACCCGACGAGACGGGACCCCCGGAGATACTGCCGTTATCACCGGGACCACGGTCACGACACCGACCACTGTTACTCCCTTAAAAGAGAGATCGAGCGACTGATCCAGGCGGGTCACCTGGGGAACTTTGTCGCGGGAAGGCGGGTGGCGGCAGGAGAGACAGACCCCCCGGAGGTGGGGGGACGGGGACCGCTGGCGAACCGCGATAAGGAGGAGCCCCACCCCCCGAGGGCGGTCATGCGAATTGAGATGATAACTGGAGGCCCAACCTCGGCGGGACGAGCGCCCGCAACCCTGGAGGCCGAGGCCCGACAGGTGATGATGGCGGGTGCCGGCCTCCGGTCGAAGCGAAGAAAGATACACCGGCCCCCTATCACCTTTACCGAGGAGGACTGGCCGGAGGCACGGAGCCAGAGCCATGACGCCCTCGTCATCGAAGCTCGGATTGGGGTGATTGACGTCGGCCGACTCCTGATTGACACTGGTAGCTCCTGTGACATCCTGTTCCTGGCAACGGTCGAGAGGATGGGGTGGGGGCGTGCAGACTTAGAGCCCTGTGTGGGCCCTGTCGCTGGCTTCACCGGCCATGCGATTCCCACCGAGGGAATGATCACCCTGCCCATGACCCTGGGGGAGGAGCCGATGGTCGTCACCAGAGAAGCGCATTTTGTCATCGTCGACGTCGCCTCGGCGTACAACGGAATCATAGGGCGTCCATATATGACGGCCATCGAGGCGCTCCCCAGCCTGCGACATCAGACGATGAATTTCCGGACCCCGCGGGGGGTGGGACAGGTACGTGGAGGACGGGAGACGCACGGAGACCACAACCATGCGCCGTCCCTATGTAGGAGCTCGAGGCGGGTCCTGACGGCACTCGTCCCAGATGAGAGGGAGGATTTCTACGACCAGCGGCCGACCCCAGCCGAAGAAGTAGAAGAGGTCCCTGTGGCCTCGGGCGAGGGAAGAACCGTCTCCATCGGGACAAAACTCCCGTCCGCGTTGAGGACGGCCCTCGTCGCCTTGCTCCGGGAAAACGCGGACATATTCACATGGTCGCCCGCTGACATGCCCGGGGTGGACCCGACAGTAATCTCCCACCGGTTGAATGCAGACCCCGAAGCCCGACCTGTTCGACAGAAGAAGAGAAGTGAGGGGGGCGAAAAGAAGAGGGCAGCTGAGGAAGAAGTAGAGCGGCTCCTCGAGGCCAAATTTGTTCGGCCGGTGGACTACCCCGACTGGCTCGCCAACGTCGTTCTGGTGAAGAAGCCCAGTGGAAAGTGGCGCATGTGCGTCGATTTCACCGACCTCAACAAGGTATGCCCGAAGGACTGCTTCCCTCTACCCAGGATCGACCACCTGGTGGATCAGGCGTCCGGCTATGAGTTGTTAAGCTTCATAGATGCCTTCTCGGGATACAACCAGATACCGATGGCGGAGGAGGATCAGGAGAAGACGTCTTTTTTCACTGATAAAGGCACCTTCTGCTACACCAAGATGCCCTTCGGACTGAAGAACGCCGGGGCGACCTATCAACGGATGGTAGACCGAATATTCGGCCCTCAGGTGGGGCGAAACTTGGATGTCTACATCGACGACATGCTGGTGAAGAGCGGGAGGGCCCTCGACCACCTCGCCGACTTGCAGGAGACCTTCCAGAGGGTCCGCCTATACAACCTGAGGCTGAACCCCGCGAAATGTATCTTTGGCATGCAGTCGGGAAAGTTCCTGGGCTTCATGATAACGAAGCGGGGAATCGAGGTGAACCCCGACAAGGTGACGGCCCTCATCGGTATAACGGAGCCCCGGACGATCCGGGACTTGCAGCGACTAAATGGCCGGATCGCTGCTCTGGGGCGATTCCTGTCGAAATCTGCGGAGAAATCGCTCCCCTTCTTCAGGGTCTTGCGGACAGCCTTTGGCGAAGCTAAAAACAATAGGAAGGTGATCCCGTGGGACGACGACTGTGCGCGGGCGTTCGTGGAGCTGAGGGCTTACCTACAGAGCCCACCGCTTCTCGCGCGGCCGGGGGAAGGCGAACCACTAGGGTTGTACTTGGCGACCAACGAGGAGGCTGTTAGCTCCGTCCTGGTCAAGGAGGAAGGAGGGGTGCAGTGCCCCGTTTACTATGCCAGCCGAATTCTCCGGGAGGCGGAGACTCGTTACAGCCCTATCGAGAAAGCCGCCTACTGCCTAATAACCACGGCCCGGAAGCTCCGACCCTACTTCCAGGCCCACCCCATAATCGTCCACACCGACATGCCCCTCAAAAAGAACCTGAAAAGGCTGGAGCGGTCAGGGAGGATGCTCAACTGGAGCGTCTAGCTCAGCGAGTTCGACATAGCGTACAAAGCCCGGACGGCAATCAAGGGCCAGGCGCTGGCCGACTTCGTGGTGGAATGCACCACGGAAGTCCCGCCGGGGGACCAGGTAGAGCTCCCATCGGCGACCATATCCCCACTGAGGGTCGAGATGGGTAAACCCTCAGCGCCCTCCCCGACGGCAGCGGGCGAATTATGGACCATCCACGTCGACGGCTCCGCCACAGGCTCCGGGACGGGAGCAGGTATCGTCATTCAGACTCCCGACGGATGTTCGTTGGAATACGCCCTACGCTTCAGCTTCCCGGCCACCAACAATGTCACGGAATATGAAGCCGCAGTTAACGGGCTAAAACTCGCTAGGGCAGTGGGGGCGACGAACGTGTTGCTCCTAAGTGACTCCTGTCTCGTCATTCAGCAGATCCTGGGGGGCTTCGAGGCCCGAGAGGAAACAATGAAGCGATACCTGAATCGCATCCAAATCGAACTCCGCAAGTTCAAGAAAGCGGACGTCCAACACTTACCCCGCTCCAACAACCTCCGGGCGGATGCCCTGTCTAAGCTGGCTTCCTCCTCGGCGGCCGAGATCGGGAAGGCAATCTACGTGGAAAGCCTGGTGACGCCAACCATCGACGAAGGAGAACTGATGTGCGCGGACACGAGAACATCATGGATGACCCCCATTACGAAGTACCTAGAAACGGGCGAGCTACCCGAGGAACGGATGCTGGCAAAACAGGTGGAGAGGCGAGCCCTGTCATTCGTACTCCTCGACGGCGTGCTGTACCGCCGCCGCCGAGCCAATTTCGACGTCCTGCCCTACCTGAAATGCTTGGGCCCGGAGCGGGCTGAGTAAGTCATCCACGAGGTGCATGAAGGCTTTTGTGGAAACCACCATGGCGGGCGCACCATCGCCCACAAAATAATGCGCCAAGGATACTACTGGCCGACGATGATCCGGGATGCGGTACAGTACGTCAAGAAGTGCGAGGCATGCCAAAAGTTCGGCCGACGGACGACGGCACCCCCGGCCAACCTGATGCCCATCTTGAGCCCGATCCCCTTCGCCAAGTGGGGACTCGACATCCTGGGGCCATTCCCAAAGGCCTCCGGAGGAAGGAAGTATCTAGTCGTCGCCGTGGACTACTTCACAAAATGGGTGGAGGCAGAGCCGCTGTCACAAATCACGTGGACAGACATGAAGGGCTTCATTTGGCAATCCATCATATGCCGCTTCGGGATTCCTCGCTCCATTGTCACTGATAATGGAAAGCAGTTCGATTGCGAAGGCTTCCGTGACTTCTGCTCGGGCTGGGGGATCAAACTCCAATTCGCGTCAGTCGCCCACCCGTAGTGCAACGGAATGGCGGAGGCCGCGAATAAATGTATATTGAATCCGATGAAGAAGAAGGTGGACGCCGCTCTGGGGGCTTGGGTCGACGAGCTGCCGGGGATCCTGTGGTCTTATCGTACCACCCACAAGGCTTCGACCGGGGAAAGCCCCTTCGTGCTAGCCTACGGGACGGAGGCGGTCGTTCCCGTGGAAATCGGCGAGGAGACACTCCGGCTAAAGCTCTTCGACGAAGAGACCAACGGAGGAGGACTCGGTCCCAGCCTGGAGTTGATAGACGAGGTGCGGGACCGGGCCCTGACTAGCCTCGTCAAGCACAGCCAAAGGATGGCACGGTATTACGACTCCCGGGTGAAACCGCGGACCTTCAGGATCGGAGATTTGGTCCTCCGAGATACCACCTTCCGCCCAGAGACTGCGAAACGGGGAAAGCTGGCCGCTAAATGGGAAGGACCCTACACGGTCATCGACATTGTCGGGCCGGCCACGTACACCCTGGCCACCCCCGAAGGGAGCGAACTGGCCCACCCTTGGAACGCAAAACATCTGCTAAAATTCTACCAATAGTTGTGAGTTTTTCTTTTCTTATACGCAGTATACATGTCCGTCCGTTCTTCCCATTATGGTTATTCCTACACAAGTTTTGCAGTTCGACAAGACTCCGAACCTCTGGGGCAGGGCCAACCCTAGCCACCCAAACCAGAGAAGGGCACGGGCCGGGCTACGCGCCCGCTCCCCCCCTCAAGACCTCTGGGGCAGGGCCAACCCTAGCCACCCAAACCAGAGAAGGGCACGGGCCGGGCTACGCGCCCGCTCCCCCCCTCAAGACCTCTGGGGCAGGGCCATGCAGGGTTTTCTGGGACCCTTAGGGCACAAAAACTCTAGTCCCGTCCTAAGTCGGACGGAACATAGACAGAAATGCAGCGGAAAATTTTTATGTTAATCTAATTAACATGCAACCCTAAGGAACCAGACCCTATTAGCCAGGAACTCTGTCAACTTGGGGTGGATCTGACCACCCCAAGAGGGATCTAACTACTGCGAATAATTAAATGAAAACTTAAACACATACCCGGAATCTCAGCCCTGGGGCAGGC
Source organism: Scilla litardierei (assembly GCA_030789695.1). Classification (NCBI taxonomy): domain Eukaryota; kingdom Viridiplantae; phylum Streptophyta; class Magnoliopsida; order Asparagales; family Asparagaceae; genus Scilla; species Scilla litardierei. The sequence continues at coordinate 97,241,418 of CM061136.1, forward strand.
GAGATGTTCCGCGCCGTCTTCCGAGCTGCTCCCGTCTCACGCCGAGCCGCTCCTTGAACCGCTCCCCGCACCGCTCCTCGAACCGCTCCGCATCCCGAGGCGATCAATCCCCGTGTCGCCGAGCCACCCACCGCCGAAGAAAGTTTCACGCGAGTGAAACCTCCGCCTAGATTTCGGATCTGAATCCGAACTCCTTTGCGGCTTTGCTAGAGCCCTCAGGAGCAAGGCAGAAATTTATAAGGAGAGGAGAAATATTAATTTAGCTTAGATCCGAGCGTGCTCCAACATTTACGAGAGCCGCTCAGATCTAGAGCTTGGGACGAGTTTTGAGGAGGAGAGCAGACCCCTATTTATATAGGCGGCTGACTACTCCCCTTTCTCAAAATCCGATGTGGGACTATTAATTTGAGTTAATCAAAATCAAGTTAGTTTGCACTTCACAAAGTGCAAACTTCCGTGAATTTTAACTCACTCACCGTTGAGCTTCATGATTGATACAACCTATCAATTCGAAGGGTGTTCAACGGTGAACGCGTAGGAAAAAACGGCTCGTCAATCCGAGTCCGTTTGACCCTTCAAACAATTGTCCAAAGATAGCCAAAAGTCATGCTTCTCTTAGAAACGTAGCCGTCAAGAAAATCCCAGGTTTCAAAAACCCTAACCAGAAAATTCGGGCTTGGTGGGCCTCCATTTTCGCAGGTTTCAGCCCAACAGTTTGGGCTGACTTGTTTTGGCTATAACTTGTGCATTTGGACTCCGTTTTTGACGCGGTTTGAACCTGCGTTTAGAGCGGGACGATCCCGTCATCTAGGTAACCTTTTCAACGCATTTATTTAATTAAATATAGTCTTAAACAATTTAAGACACATTTAATCTCTTTTGCATCAAATGCAAAATAGTCCATATCTAAGCTTAAATTATCATTTGCATCAAATACAAATGATCCGAGGGCATATTCCTCTACATCTCCCACTTGCACTCAGGATCATTTATCCCGAATGCAGGAGATGATTGCAAACATCTTTTGCAATATTTTATCCCTTACATCAAATGCAAATTATTCTCCCTAACTAATTTCTACATATTACTAGACGAAGATCGCACTCTGTGTGAGACCCTACAGCCTGACCCTTACAACAGGTTGAGCTCGAAGCCCTATACGGCAGTGACCACGAGCAGTGGTTGTCGTCCCTGCTTCAGGAATCATCATTATGTGGTTAACTCATTGACATGAGTATTGTCGGGACCACCCTGACTGTTTCCGTGATGAATTCCGCAGTTATAGTCTTTTCGTCTAAACTATGTCGTGTAGATCAAGTCTAGGGTACGGTCAAACTGTCAACCCCAATAACTTGACTCGGGTTAGTTTCTATCAATCTTTAGTCAAATCATGTTGGACTTATTCCAACATACTCTGGCCAGAGTTTTTACCAAAGATCGAACTAACCCTACGACACTAACTCCCATTGACCGGGAGAGACGAATCCTCTCTTGGTCATTACTCTCCTCATACGCTTCAAGTGTCACCCAATCAAAGACCTTTCGACAAGGATTGCCTCGAAGCTAGGTCATTTGATCTAAGTGGCACCGTTCACGCACAGGTTCGTCAAAATGACCTCAAGTCAAAAGACCAACTAGCCTATCATCACTCAGAGTCATCATTGACAGATTGGTCAATATAACCATATGATAACTCTTGTGGATCGTTCAGTGAACTCATTCTCTAATGAGCACCTGTGTCTTGTCAACGACTTCGCCAAGTCAAGCGATCATGAGATCATCGCCACCGCTATACGATGAAGACTAAGACACAATAGTCTATCCGATGTTTCGATATCCTTGTCTCGAAACATCTACGACCACGAACCCTTTTAGACTTATGCTACAGACGGTCAAACATTTCTCCATGATCGAGATACTCATCTCGATACCTGTTTGACCTTGCATAAAGTCTCAGGACTTTACCTAAGTTAATGTCTAATGTTAACTACATTATAAAATAACTTAGATAAATTATTACCAAACAGCTTACTGTTATTTCGAACAAGATGTTTGTGCTATTCACACATGAAGATAGATAGCCTCGAGGGTATCATCTCTCAACATCTCCCACTTGCACTCAGGCCCATTTATCCCGGTATCTTATACCGTTTTTACACATAAGTTTTCTCGACTTCATGTGGTAGAGCCTTCGTGAGTGGACCTGCTAAAACCGTCTACACTATAGACTCAAGGGGTTTTTATGTTCATGTTAGACCAACCATTTGAATCTCATTCAAATAATTCACTTGGTCTATCGGAATCTGTAATATTTAATATACATGGATCTTATCCAGCTCATCGTACATTACGATAATAATTTAAATTTGTTAATGGTCATTTCAAATGGCTCATATCTATTTCTGATAAAGTATCAAACTCTTTGATTACTTAATCAAATTATATGTTCCATCTCTTTGATGCCTTGCATGTAATTTCTACGCTCCCACTGACCTTGAAAACTCTCTAGCTAATTCATATAAGTTGGTCCGTCTAAATCATATTTAGAAAAAACGAACTTATAAGTGAATGCTCCAATTTTCATGGTCAACATGAGCGTTTTACATCAGATTTGGTCCAAGTAGATCTGTACACATCTGTTGGCGAGACGATTTCAACTAATCCGTTTTAAAGAAATTAGGGTGAAAACCGTTTTCGATCAACAAGATTGTACTTTACAATTCTCTTTCTGCACCAATCTTTCAACTTAAAGATTTACTTGCAGAAAGTGAGGAAACATTTTCCTTGGGTACGTAAACTAAATTCTCAAATTTATTTACGCACACGGACCTATTTTGATTGCATCAAGTTTTAAATCGGAGTTACTACTCCGAATTTCATCCCGGAAGTTGACTAAGTCATCATCAGTTATGATGTCTAACTCGACAATTCGTCTCACGAAATTCGAGTAATTATACAACTTCTTTAATGATCGATTTAATGAATATCTTATTGACAATGTCCTCATAGGACATTATCAAAACCTAGGCATTACGATCTGGGACTTAACCCAGAGAGAGGACTTAACTCAGAGTCACTTACTATGTATCGCACCAAGTCTCACTAAGTGTGATTCATACATTTTAACACACGGATGTGTTAACAGACTTGACCTGAGAGAAAATCACATTTTCTTTTAATTACACAAGATTTTATGTAGCTAAGTATTTGACCATTCGATCTAATCGAATCAGTTTAAATACTTTCTACTTTTCGTTCTTTATTTTATCAGACTTGTGTTTCATCAAGAACACGTGTCTTAATAAAATATACGAATAACTTATTTTGGTTAAAATAGACTCGCGTACATCAGTATGTACAAGACTGAGTTCGACAACTCATTCTTCCACTGTCTTGCAGATGGTTTTCAGCCATTATATCTGAGAGGAAAAGATTCACAAGTGTCCGTAGACTTCATAATACGAGAGGTCAGACCCTTCTTTATGTGACTTGTGAAGCTTATTCTCTCGACATGGCCTAGTCTATTTTACCATATAAGTTTGCTACTATCTTGTGTATTTATATATTAACATTTAATATATACATATAGTTATTACAAATTACTTAACACAAAACATTGCTTCCGAAGCAAGGTGACGACATTCGTCAAAAAATGTGTTAGACGTTTTTGTATAACTATTTATTCTGAAATCATGACATCAAAATATATCACATTTTCATTTCCTCCTACTTATGCCTTTACTAATGATAAATTAAACTAACTTTCTCAATTGACTTTCCGGAGTGCCTTCTTCCTTTTCTAAATCACATTTAGATATTAATTAACCCAACATAAATAGCTATGCAAGCATCTTATGTATCCAAACGCTTGAGCTTTGTAATCTCGAGTTTAGCTCAAGAAGTTGCTTGTCTCAAGATCCGGTTGGGATACATAGTCTTGCACCGCTCATGCACTCGTATTCGACTCAAACGGTTTGATCGAATTCTCGAACTTTGCGGATCGGAATTGTTTGTCCATACAACCTTGAGGGTAGCTCGACAAGTTGTAGGGAGAAACATACTTCGAATACCCTATATGTTCAAGCTGCCTCATATAGAGAAGAGTGACATGTAGCTTTAATTTATTTGTTGGACACAGAACTTAATGAAATCATATTTCTTAAGTCTGTTCTTTAGAAGGTCATTTAATGTCAACGAGAATATAGTTTAATTCCATCAATTAGAATTTAACTTGATATTCAATTAATCAACTATTTGACCAGTTAACTTATTCCAATATTATATTTTGATTCCTTCGGTAAACATAGTCTTGCCCTAGTTTAGCATATGTTCAATATTAAATATAGGTAGAATGGCTTTTATCTATCTATATCCTCCCACTATTTTTACGATCGTTTCAAAGCTTAATAACGAACGATTTAATCGAATTAAAATATTTAAAATTTAGTGAAAGAGGGATCCAATCATCCTGAACCTCACAACCTTGAGGAGACTCAACAAGTTGATTGGTTCCATGATTGGTAGACTAACTCTTAGTCAATCACATCACATGTGACTCCCTATCGTTTTTCTTACCCACAGTCATTTATGATCTTGAGGAGACTCAACAAATCATAATGACTGGTCTAGTCAGACCCTTGATTTCGTGTCCAGATTTGACTTAGATCGATGCTCGAGGAGACCCGACGTATCGATTTGGGTCAAGTCTAGACTACATCACATGTATGTTGGAGTTTGTTCCTTAAAGATAAACATGTCATAGCTTGAGGAGACTCAACAACTATAATTGTCTTCGTTGAGTTACCAAGCTCCAAAATCAAGGAGGGATACGGATTAATCTTTAATAAGATTTATAACGCATTGACTAGATATAGTCCAGGGTGTCATACAATCATGATTCGCGACATTGCGGTCCAGCGGAACACAGCCAGGGAATTGACTAAGCCAGGATCACTACCCCTTGTACTAGCAAGGGTTGACCCAGAACTCTTAGCCAAGCACATTGACTGGATCATGGTCCATTGAATGAAGCTTGTCATTTTTGTATGTGTGCCATAGACTAAACAGCTTTTATTAACAACTAATTAATCCTATCAACTAGTTGCATCCTTAAATTCAAAATTTTAGGATTTGTTTAATAACTTTTATTAAGTCCTTATCAACTATAAGGTTCACGTGCTATCCTAATCTTTATTAGGATTTTAATAAATTATTAACCAACGCTAAAAGCGAAGTCCTTTAATGATTTAATAATAACAATTAAAATTAAAATTTTCATTAAAAGGACTACCCTAATCAGGAATTAGGTCTTGAAGCATTGTTAATGTTTTATTAAAACATAGCATGTCATTAAAATTCAAGTAATAAATTTTAATCATTTTTAATGGCTAACCTAAAGGGTTGTCTTGTGTTATCAAATAAGGACAAAATGACATAGCCATTAAAATAATGTTACACTAATTTTATCGCATAAAAAGGTGTACAAATATTTAACAATTTAAATAGACTAAAGTTTATCGCATAAACAGTTTTGGCATGCATTCTTAAATTTAACATTTAAATTTAAAATATGATTTTAAAACATTTATTTCATCTCATAAAGTAAAAGCTTGATTAAAATCATAACATTTGCATGCTCCTTTAAAATATTTATCGCATAAAAATTTTAAAATTTTAAAATCAATTTTAAAAAATATCTTATAAATTTAAAACATCATTTAAAAAATTCCATGCTTAAAATTTATCACATAAAATTTTAAACAACCTTTTAAACTTATCGCATAAAGTTTTAAAGCTTTAAAACAATTTTAAAATTTATCACATAAATTTAAAATTCCATTTTAAAACTTTCATGTTTAAAATTTATCATATAAAATTTTTAAACAAAAAAAAATTTATATTTATCGCATAAATTTAAAGAAAACATTTTTCTGTAAAAGCATTCAAATAATAAATTCGCAGTCCTAGATCAGCATACAGAGATGGCTCTGATACCAATGCAGGGTTTTCTGGGACCCTTAGGGCACAAAAACTCTAGTCCCGTCCTAAGTCGGACGGAACATAGACAGAAATGCAGCGGAAAATTTTTATGTTAATCTAATTAACATGCAACCCTAAGGAACCAGACCCTATTAGCCAGGAACTCTGTCAACTTGGGGTGGATCTGACCACCCCAAGAGGGATCTAACTACTGCGAATAATTAAATGAAAACTTAAACACATACCCGGAATCTCAGCCCTGGGGCAGGCGAGATGTTCCGCGCCGTCTTCCGAGCTGCTCCCGTCTCATGCCGAGCCGCTCCTTGAACCGCTCCCCGCACCGCTCCTCGAACCGCTCCGCATCCCGAGGCGATCAATCCCCGTGTCGCCGAGCCACCCACCGCCGAAGAAAGTTTCACGCGAGTGAAACCTCCGCCTAGATTTCGGATCTGAATCCGAACTCCTTTGCGGCTTTGCTAGAGCCCTCAGGAGCAAGGCAGAAATTTATAAGGAGAGGAGAAATATTAATTTAGCTTAGATCCGAGCGTGCTCCAATATTTACGAGAGCCGCTCAGATCTAGAGCTTGGGACGAGTTTTGAGGAGGAGAGCAGACCCCTATTTATATAGGCGGCTGACTACTCCCCTTTCTCAAAATCCGATGTGGGACTATTAATTTGAGTTAATCAAAATCAAGTTAGTTTGCACTTCACAAAGTGCAAACTTCCGTGAATTTTAACTCACTCACCGTTGAGCTTCATGATTGATACAACCTATCAATTCGAAGGGTGTTCAACGGTGAACGCGTAGGAAAAAACGGCTCGTAAATCCGAGTCCGTTTGACCCTTCAAACAATTGTCCAAAGATAGCCAAAAGTCATGCTTCTCTTAGAAACGTAGCCGTCAAGAAAATCCCAGGTTTCAAAAACCCTAACCAGAAAATTCGGGCTTGGTGGGCCTCCATTTTCGCAGGTTTCAGCCCAACAGTTTGGGCTGACTTGTTTTGGCTATAACTTGTGCATTTGGACTCCGTTTTTGACGCGGTTTGAACCTGCGTTTAGAGCGGGACGATCCCGTCATCTAGGTAACCTTTTCAACGCATTTATTTAATTAAATATAGTCTTAAACAATTTAAGACACATTTAATCTCTTTTGCATCAAATGCAAAATAGTCCATATCTAAGCTTAAATTATCATTTGCATCAAATACAAATGATCCGAGGGCATATTCCTCTACAGGCCAACCCTAGCCACTCAAACCAGAGGTGGGCACGGGCCGGGCTACGCGCCCGCTCCCCCCTCAAGACCTCTGGGGCAGGGCCAACCCTAGCCACCCAAACCAGAGGAGGGCACGGGCCGGGCTACGCGCCCGCTCCCCCCTCAAGACCTCTGGGGCAGGGCCAACCCTAGCCACCCAAACCAGAGGTGGGCACGGGCCGGGCTACGCGCCCGCTCCCCCCCTCCAGACCTCTGGGCTGGGCCAACCCTAGCCACCCAAACCAGAGAAGGGCACGGGCCGGGCTACGCGCCTGCTCCACCCCTCAAGACCTCTGGGGCAGGGCCAAGCCTAGCCACCCAAACCAGAGAAGGGCACGGGCCGGGCTACGCGCCCGCTCCCCCCTCCAGACCTCTGGGGCAGGGCCAACCCTAGCCACCCAAACCAAAGAAGGGCACGGGCCGGGCTACGCGCCCGCTCCCCCCCTCAAGACCTCTGGGGCAGGGCCAACCCTAGCCACACAAACCAGAGAAGGGCACGGGCCAGGCTACGCGCCCGCTCCCCCCCTCAAGACCTCTGGGGCAGGGCCAACCTTAGCCACCCAAACCAGAGAAGGGCACGGGCCGGGCTACGCGCCCGCTCCCCCCCTCAAGACCTCTGGGGCAGGGCCAACCCTAGCCACCCAAACCAGAGGTGGGCACAGGCCGGGCTACGCGCCCGCTCCCCCCCTCAAGACCTCTGGGGCAGGGCCAACCCTAGCCACCCAAACCAGAGAAGGGCACGGGCCGGGCTACGCGCCCGCTGCCCCCTCAAGACCTCTGGGGCAGGGCCAACCCTAGCCACCCAAACCAGAGGTGGGCACGGGCCGGGCTACGCGCCCGCTCCCCCACTCCAGACCTCTGGGGCAGGGCCAACCCTAGCCACCCAAACCAGAGAAGGGCACGGGCCGGGCTACGCGCCCGCTCCCCCCCTCCAGACCTCTTGGGTAGGGCCAACCCTAGCCACCCAAACCAGAGAAGGGCATGGGCCGGGCTACGCGCCCGCTCCCCCCTCAAGACCTCTGGGGCAGGGCCAACCCTAGCCACCCAAACCAGAGAAGGGCATGGGCCGGGCTACGCGCCTGCTCCCCCCCTCCAGACCTCTGGGGCAGGGCCAACCCTAGCCACCCAAACCAGAGAAGGGCACGGGCCGGGCTACGCGCCCGCTCCCCCCCTCAAGACCTCTGGGGCAGGGCCAACCCTAGCCACCCAAACCAGAGAAGGGCACGGGCCGGGCTACGCGCCCGCTCCCCCCCTCCAGACCTCTGGGGCAGGGCCAACCCTAGCCACCCAAACCAGAGAAGGGCACTGGCCGGGCTACGCGCCCGCTCCCCCCCTCCAGACCTCTGGGGCAGGGCCAACCCTAGCCACCCAAACCAGAGAAAGGCACGGGCCGGGCTACGCGCCCGCTCCCCCCCTCAAGACCTCTGGGGCAGGGCCAACCCTAGCCACCCAAACCAGAGGTGGGCACGGGCCGGGCTACGCGCCAGCTCCCCCCCTCCAGACCTCTGGGGCAGGGCCAACCCTAGCCACCCAAACCAGAGAAGGGCACGGGCCGGGCTACGCGCCCGCTCCCCCCCTCCAGACCTCTGGGGCCGGGCCAACCCTAGCCACCCAAACCAGAGAAGGGCACGGGCCGGGCTACGCGCCCGCTCCCCCCCCTCCAGACCTCTGGGGCAGGGCCAACCCTAACCACCCAAACCAGGGAGGGGCCCGGGCCCGTGGCCCTCGAAAAATCAAAAACAGGGGCACACAAACCGGGACGAAACAACGCCATTTCCCGAGTAGGCGGCCCCGATGTGACTCGACGAAACGACGCCAGTTCCCGAGTAGGCGGCCCCGATGTGACTCGACGAAATGAAAGGCCGCTCGAAAAACACGCCACCATTAATGATTCGCTCCAAAAGAGGACCCGTGAGAGCCACCTGGCAAAGACGGTTTCCAACGGGCATGAATTCGAGGAACCCATTAATGGTGCCAACTCAGCGCAATAACTAAAGGAGAAACCGTCAGCGAGATCACCCTATAAAGACGCCCCACCTCCTCCGGAAAATAAGAGAACCGGCAGACATGAGAAACCGCCACTTGATCCCCCCACCCACGGGGAAACGGGTCGAGATACAACGCCCTAACAAAAGAGAGGTCACTGGCCATCAATGGTTCCCGCCGCCCAGGGCAGCGATGCCCATATCTCCGGCGCTGTCAACAGGATATTCCACTTACAAACGGATCGTCAACCGGATATTCCACTTACACAAGGCAAATCCACCTTTCACGCCTCCGTCCCCTGAGCAAGGACGAGGCGGAGAAAGAATGGCATCCGTTCAAAGTCGACTGGGCGGGCAAGAGCCCCCAGCGCCAGCCGGCAGGTACCCCCCGCCCTCGACCTCCGACCAGGGACCTCGGAAAGGCTGCATCCCCGACAAGACCAAACGTCGAGTCCCGGTGTGTCAGCTCGCCCATGCACCATCGGGCGCCGAACCCCACCCTCAAACCGAAGCAGTGAGGCTCAGGGCGGCGGGGGACGGCCCTATGCTCAGGAACCTCCCCAAGGAGCAAGCCGCAGCAAGACGGTTTCCCCCCCCTTCGACGCCTCCTCCGGACCGAGGAAAACCCTGTCCGCGGAAAGCGAAGACGAAGCAACGGAGGGAAGGAGGCAGGTCGCCAAAGAGACCTTGCAACACTTCAGTACAGAGGGCGGCCATTCTCCTCCTCGCCGAGCTCGACAAAAGTTACGAAGGGCCCCCCCGACCCACATCGCCAACCCGATCCGGAGATCATTAAACCACGGGCGAGGACAGCTTTATGGCTCCCCCCCCACCCGGATCGGACCCCACAACGGGCGATAAACTAAGAACTCCTGTACAAGCTGTAGATCAGCCTTTACAAATCTAAATAAAAATGTTCTTCTTTATACGCTCAGATTCTTCGGAGAACACCATAGTGAATAGCTATCCCCCGCCAAGCTCTGGGTTAGCACCGCACTACCCCTCCTAACTGGCATAGGACCTCCGGGAAATCTACGCCTGCAGCGCGAGCCCCGCTCACTAATAGTCACCGACACCTTTCCCTCAAGGGGGAAAGAGATACACTTGAACTAGCCCCACCCAAAAGCAACACAAGCCAACAACATCCCCGTCCCCCAACCCTCACGATCTCGGACACGGGAATGTTGGGGGCATAATTGGTAATTCGGTAATTGCGTAACTTCCGCAAGACGCCAAAACAACATGACTCGGAATGGACCGGTCCCAAGGCAGAGGCCGCGAAACATGCGCCCAGTCCTGAAAAGGCAGCGGCCCTGTCTCGTCAGAACAGCGCCACGATGCGACTCAACATAACGAAAGGCTGCTCGGTCGATGCGCCGTCAGCAGTAACACAATCCCCGAAAAGCAGAGTGCCGGATACCGCCGAGGAAAAGCGATTCCCAAAGCACGTGATTCCGCGGGGCCCCTTAGAAACGCTAATCCCCCACATTACTCAAGAAAAACCCTTCCGCAGAACCTCGCTATAAATACCCCCCCTCCATAGGCCATGAGAGAGGGGAAAAAAAAGAGATGCAAGGGATTCCCATCCCCTCACTTCGGGCGTTAAACGGCCCCAAATGCCTCACCGAACCAAGGAGAAAGCCGATAGCCGCCGACGGGTCCCAATGCCCCCAACGGTGGCCGCTATAGTCCCGCCACCTCAACAGGATATTCCCCTTACACGTGGGAGGCACCACCCGCCAGCTTTCCTCCTGCTTGTTACTATATCAAAAGGCAGGTCCAGATGGCCGGCCGCGTGCCGCGACACCCTAATTAACGCCATCACCTTCGGCGATCCCCAGAGGGTGTCGGGGAGGGGAAGACCCCCCAACGGCTTGCCCAGCGGCACCACCACCGCTACCTCGTCCTCCACCTCCCGGGGGTCCCCCCCTCGGCGCGCGGGATCCCCGGCGAGGCCGTACGACCGCCGCATGCCGCGACACCCTAATTAACGCCATCACCTTCGGCGATCCCCACAGGGTGTCGGGGAGGGGAAGACCCCCAACGGCTCGCCCAGCGGTGCCACCACCGCTACCTCGTCCTCCACCTCCCGGGGGTTCCCCCTCGGCGCGCGGGATCCCCGGCGAGGCCGTACGACCCTCCAGCGCGACGACAGCGAGGCAAAGCGCGAGGAGACGAGGAAAGGGAAAGGAAGAGGGTCCCCTCCGACAACCGAGGGTCACCCCCCCGAAGGCGGAAACACCTCAGGGTGGCACACGTTGGTTCGATTCCCGGCGCCTCGGCTCGCCCTTGGACAATGAGGCGATAGAAATTCGGAAATCGACGTACGGGAAGACCGCCCTGACGCAGGGATCTGCTCCTCCCGGCAAAGCGAACAGCAAATGTGGACGACCATCCGTCCCACACATCTTCCCCTAAATATTGTAAATATCACCTGGATTTCCGATAAGGTTCGCTGTATAATATTCCCCCTTTCGGACTCTTCCTCCTGAGCCTAGGCGCACGTCAGCCGGAAGGTCCACCGAGCGCGGCCCGGCTGGGGTTCCACGAAAACTACAAGTGCGGCCGATACGCGCCCCTCAACGAGCCCCGACATTCTCAAGTAGTCGAACCGCCTCTTAAATCCGACCCAATACCCGCCAACAACGGCGCCCCGCTAGGGGATAACGCCCCGTAAGACCCGCATTCCCCCCAAGCTTGGGTCCAAGACTGGGTCACGTTAAAAGATTGTGTCACGGCAGCGTTACGCCAACCGAGATGAACCGGGCTCCCGCCTCGCACTCGAATGCCGGGGGCAATTGTTACGATCTAAAGATCGTAGTAGCCCGACACCCGCCCGGATCCGCTAACATACCCCACAAACTCACCATTTCACGAAAGGGGCGCTGCCCCGAAAACCAGGAGCACCAGGGAGACAGGCGCGCCTTGTAGCGCTCCCTGAACCGCTCGAGGCGAACAACCACGGCCGGCCGAGGCGGATGACCGCCACCTGCCGAGGCGCACAGCCGCAGCCGCCCGACCCCCCGGGGTGGCGGGCTGGCAGACGCAGAGGTATAGCTAGGCAAGGCCTATTGACGGGCGCGGCCGGGCCGGACAACCCCCGATCCGAACGGCCCGCCCAACTCCCGCGAACCGCGGCGCCTAGAATAACACGGTCCGGCCTTTGGTTCGTCGCTAGCGACAAATAGCCTAGGTTAAGGACACGACTGACACATACGTCACCCGACCGCCTGACAAAGCACCCCCAGGCGGCTGACCCATCCGACGATTAGTGCTTTTGGCCCTGACATCCCGACAAAAGCACCCATTGGCCGTTGCGCTGCCTGACAGGGGCAGGTCGGGAACTCCTGTTCCCGATGTCCTTGTCCGAAGCTTCCGCCGACACCCAAGCCAGCTCAGCCCGACAGCTCAACCCGCCTAGTCATCACCCGTCAGGTATAAATACCCCCTCTCCTCTTACGGGAAAGGGGGTTGAAGAATTCTCTCTCATTGTTTTTACCCACACACGAGAGCTAAGGTCTTCCATATCTTTTCTCTCCCACCTAAAGCTCGTCACGGGCGGCGGACACACAGAGAGTCTGACCGGCGTGTCCAGCCCCCCTTTTTTAAGCCTTATCACTGACTTAGGCATCGGAGGGGCTAAGGTTTGAACCCCAACCCAGCCCTTCTGACGAGTTGCTCGTGCTGCAGGAGAGCTCGCCCCTGGACCGGAGTCAGCTTCAGCCCCCTGCCGTCCAACCTTCCCAAGCTACTTCCGGCGAGATTCGACCCCGTGGGCATCACCGGCGACGGACCCGACTTCTTCACCTCACTAATCACTTGTAAAACAGCCTACCTAACCCCTCATTTCCATATAACCACCGTGCCCTTGGTTCCCCATAATACAAATTCATTGTACACGAGTTCCACCTCGTAACACCAGTGTCCACGTACTCCCCGTCAAACACAAGCTCGGGCTCGGCGTCAGCAAATACCTCGTCCTCAACAAGGTACTCAGGCTCAGGATCTAACATGTGTCACCCAAAAGAGTAAAGGGACACATGTCAGCAAGTCTAAAAGACTTGGGCAAGGAAACTGAATGTAAGGCAACTAGCAACCTAACAGTTATAGTATGCATGACATGGCAGATATAACATGAGTGCACAATTAAGACATGGTGAACAGTAGGTACAATAGAACAAGTATCGGGACAAGACAAGAGTAGCCAAGCTACTAACAATCTCAATCAATTCGTGTTGTTTTGTAGATGTTTACGCCCTTCAGCTGAATGGTACATCATTCACACCGATCGGCACTAAACACTATTCACGTTTCACTGTTGTTTGTAGATGTTTACGCCCTTCAACTGAATGGTACATCATTCACACCGATCGACACTAAACACTACCCCACCCCAGAGTTTACGCCTTACAACTGCAGTTGCTGATCAGGCAGACCCCCAGTTGAATGACCGCTTAACTCTTACCCCATCCCACACGTAAACAAGCCATAGTCCCTGTACATGAGCCCAGCAAGTGAGCCAGGGTTGCCCCGCACGGGAGCTTGTTTCTTAGTTCACAATTCAATATCGAGCGTTGGGGTTAGCAACTCATTATGCTCGCTTCTGGTCACGAGCCAGGAAACACAAGTATTGTAGCGATGCTACGCAATCACGGGATCACATGAAGAATGCAATGACATGACAATTAATTTGCGTACCGTTAATGGAAAGTAAACATGACATGGTAATTGTGCAACATGCTAAATGTCGGAACTAGCTTCGTTGTCAAGCTAGTTCCCCAATTTGTGCCTAGGCGAGTATCATTTCATCGCCTAGCCTCTTTTACGCCTACAACAAATAAAATGGCCTAAAACATGGCCTAAACCCTAAGTGGCAAGTTTCACTTGCCTAGCACCGGGGATGGCGATCAACGAGGGTTCGCCTCACGGATGCTAATCTACGGGAAAATCGCTGTTATAGGGAGACAACCATCAAAAACAACTTGTATTCATTAGGGTTTCATAAAAATACAAATAGGTTATGAAAACATCAAGAGATCGATTTCTTACCGAGAGGAGGCGGAAGAAACACTCCGGAGAACCCTAGGACCAGATTTGGAAACGAATGGAGAAGTTTGGAGAAACTAGGGTTTTGGGGGATTTTAGGGATTTGATGTGATTTTGGGGAAAAATGAGAGGTATTGTGGGTTCATGGAAGGTTTAGATGATGGATCTAGGGCTTGGAATGAAGGAATAAGGCTAGGAGGAAGATGGGGGCTCAATGTGGGAGATTCTAGGGTTTTAGGTCGAGTGGGGGAAGATGAAAACGTTTGGGAGGGGTATAAATAGGCTAGGCTGGCGGCTTCCCAGAAATTAGGGTTTTAACACAGATTAGTCGGTCAAAGAGCAACCACTGACCGACTAGTTTGGCAACTAGTCGGTCGGTCGACCAACGCAGACCGACTAAGTGTAAACAGTAACTTCTGAACGAAAATAGGATTTAGAATTAGTCGGTCGAAGAACAAATACTGACCGACTAGTTTAACATCTAGTCGGTTGATGAACGTTCTTAGACCGACTAAGAGTGAATAGTATTGATACCAAAATTAAGTTGAAGAGTTAGTCGGTTAAAGAAGCATTGCTGACCGACTAGTTTGCAACCTAGTCGGTCAACCAACGTTCTTAGACCGACTAACGATAAACAGTAACCTCTAAGAAATTTAGAAAGCCAACTAGTCGGTCCAAGAAGGATTGCCGACCGACTGGATCGTCATCTAGTCGGTCGGTGCCCCTTCTTACACCGGCTAATGAGCACCAAAAGTTCCGATACGGAGCGCGGGGCCCCGGGATCGATTCCTAAGACTCCTAGGCTTGATCTAATGGTAAGATACGACCGTTATGAAGCCCGTCACGAATGACGTACTCCGAAATCGACGATCCTAAGGAAGAAACGAGAAAACACGACGAAACGATCGAAAACGAAAGTCACGGAGACGAAAACCACACATGAGGAGAAAATCCACCAGAACATATATTATATTATAATAAATCCAGATACATGAAAAGCAGTCGTTACAGTTAAACCTTAGTTGGATGAATCTAAGGTTGCCCTATGGAGGTTTAAAAAAAGGTTTTTGGGGGATTGGTCTTAGGATCGGGGTATTTGGAAGGCTACTCCATATCTTGGGGAGAATCCCCACGAATCCGATTTGGGCTTAGCGGCCGTTTTCTGGGGCTCGTGATTACGAGAGTGACGCGAGAGCCGGGGCAACTGCTAATCCCCAATCTGCTAGTCGGTGACTATGAGTGTAGCTCGATTGCTAAAACCAACCATATGATAGCGTCGCACTCTGTAAATCACGAGAGTGGATGCGGATCTGCGAGGTGGGACCAAGTGTCAAGCTTAATGCACGCATTCCCGTGTGAAGTTGACTGCGAGAGCACGGTTTTGCATAGGAATGCGTTAGACGAGTAGGAACAACGAAAGTTAAGTACTCGTTCCTATCTCCGGATGTGACACTCCTACCCTTACCCATCGTCCCACGAATGGACCCTTAACCCGTTATTCAAACCCAAAAGTCCTAGCGGGGATTCCTGATACCCTAGTGATATTTCCCTCATTTTTTTTCTCTTTGTTGTGTTTGTTTTCTTTTGTGTTTGGATGTGACCTGCAGACCGTGACACCCTCGCATTTCACATCCACCACCATTACGACACCCCGTAATCCATCTCCACGTCATAAGACATTCGAAGCTTAACCTTTCCTAGGATCAATAGTAGTGTGACAACAGACTCCTTATGGATACGATACCTGCTCGCCACTATTTACATTGTTCGCTTGCAGTAAAACGACATTTGTACTTCCGGGTGCAAACTGGAACCGAATACGAGGCCAACAGATAAGAGTGGATTGAGTCGGACATGTATTTAAATGGTCATATTATCTTCATATCACATCCAATACGAGCAGTAGCATGTTGAGACTGGAGTAGGAAGCTTTTGGTTTCAACTCATCTTGTTACGGAGTAGATCCACACATCAAAAGTGTAGGAAGGTTGTTGAGTGAACCTTTAGTTGGAATAGCAAGGACGCATAGCTGGTGGGCGATTGGGTGAGCTAACTCTTGATTGGCGGGGCTCCGATCTGTGCTACGGAAGCCATGACCGAGATATCTCCACAGCTATTTGCAAAACAGGAAGCCAATTAGGGGGTCTGGTCTGTGGCTCGATCAAATCCACTCCGATGGTTAAGTCAGTGGTTGACTCGATGGGCTAGGTCTGACCGGTTGGGAGGTCGTCCGCTAGTCCTCCAACCGAGCTATGATGGAGGAGAATATAGAATTTAGTAGAATAAATATTGATTATTAGACTACCTCCGTGTAGCATCTCAGAGATCCTCCCCTTTCACCCGTTGCCTCCCGGAGTTCTTATATGTAAGCCATTTCCTCGTAGCGTCGTTGATAATAGTGAAGCTTTATTGCCGACAATGATAAGGGTGCACTGATGAGGAAGTATTGACTACAGTAATGGTCACCATTGATGAAGAAAATGACTGCGATGAATGCAAGCCATGATTTTTGGTTAAATGACCATGAATACCGGTCATAATTATTGGATTAATGGCCATGAAGGCAAGCCATAATTATTATAACAATGGCCACCTTCTCTCGAGCTCAACCGCTACAAAAGTTGAGATCGGGTGATGTGGCATGCACGAGAGAGAAATGACTTCGGTCATATAATTAGGTCGGCTTGCAAAATCGGCTAGAGGCAATAATTGGTCGGCCTGATGAGAAGTAGGTCAGCCCGTAGGGGGAGTGGCCCCTGCCTTACGATAGACTTGGAGATATGTCAGCCCACGGGGGAGTGGCATGCCGCCTTACGATGGACTTGGATATATGTCAGCCTGCGGGGAAAGTGGCCCACCACCTTACGGCGGACTTGGATATATGTCAACCCACAGGGGGAGTGGCCCTCGACTACGGTAGATGATAAGTATGTCGGCCCACGGGGGGAGTGGCCCCCGCCGTACAACATACTGGTAGATTTGTCTGCCCATGGGGGAGTGGCCCCTCTCCTTACGACAGACTTGGAGATATGTCGGCCGTAGGGGGTAGCCCCTGCCTTACGACAGACTTGTTCGATCGGTAGAGAGGGGAGTAGCCCTCGACAACGGCCGATGAAAAGTAGGTCGGCCCACAGGGGGAGTGGCCCCTACCTTACGACAAACTTGGAGATATGTTGGCCCAAGGTAGGATTGCCCCGCCGCCTTTGGCATACTTGGAGATATGTTGGCCCGCAGTGAGAGTAGCCCCCCGCCTTACGGCGGACTTGTCTATTCAACAGGGAGTGGAGTATCCCTTGACTAACGGTATGAGAAGTAGGTCAGCCACCGACTTACATTGGCCTTGTCTGATCGGTAGCGATGGGAGTGGCCCTCGACTACGGTAGATGATAAGTAGGTCGGCCCACGGGGGGAGTGGCCCCCGCCGTACAACATACTGGTAGATTTGTGGGCCCACGGGTGAGTGGGCCCTTGCCTTACGATAGACTTGGAGATATGTCGGCCGTAGGGGGTAGCCCCTGCCTTACGACAGACTTGTTCGATCCGTATAGAGGGGAGTAGCCCTCGACAACGGCCGATGAAAAGTTGGTCGGCCCACAGGGGGAGTGGCCCCTGCCTTACGACAAACTTGGAGATATGTTGGCCCAAGGGAGGATTGCCCCGTCGCCTTTGGCATACTTGGAGATATGTCGGCCCGCAGCGAGAGTAGCCCCCCGCCTTACGGTGGACTTGTCTGTTCAACAGCGAGTGGAGTATCCCTTGACTAACGGTCGATGAAAAGTAGGTCTGCCCACAGGGGGAGTCCTCCCCTCACCTTACGACAGACTTGGAGATATGTCGGCCCACGAACGGGAGTATCCCTTGCCTTATGGTAGACTTGTTTTATTGGTAGTGAAAGGAGTGGCCCCTCGACTAACGACCGATGAAAAGCAGGTCGGCCTGCTGGGGGAGAGCCCCTTGCCTTACGGTAAACTTATTCATCCAGTGGTGCGTGGAGTGGCCCCTCGGCTAAAGACCGATGAGAAGTAGGTCAGCCTGTGGTGGAGTGGCCGCCACCTTACAATGGACTTGTTCGTTCGATGGCGAGGGGAGTAGTCCCTTGACTTACATCTGACGAGAAGTAGGTCGGCCCATGGGGAGAGTGGCCCCCTGCCTTAAAGTAGAATTGTTCTTTTGTCGGCGAGTGGAGTGGCCACTTGACTAACGTTCGATGAGAAGTAGGTCGGCCCATGTGGGAGTGGTCCCACATCTTACGTCGGACTTGTTCGTTCATCGGCGTGGGGAGTGGCTCATCGACTAACGTCTGGCGAGAAGTAGATCGACCCAAAGTTGGAGTGGCCCCCGTCTTATGGCGGACTATCTTGTAAAGTATTCTAATCTGATCTGTTGGCCTGCGTGAAAATTACCCTAGAGAGTGGGGGTGAGTATGGTGTATGTCACAAATAAAAATTTTATCACATATCAGAATAGATCATAGTGCACACATTTACAGATTTTAACGTAGTGGCTCCTCGCATAGGCTCCCCGCCTCTGCTCCGACCTCAACCTAAAAGATTTACCCCTTTTATAACCAAAAGGAATACCTGATCACACTTTCAGGTGATGACCAAACCATTTACAATAACCAGCTCAAAAATAACTCTCAATAATAGCCTCTGCAAGAGACCATCCAATAATATAATCTTGTAACAAAATTAATAATAACTGATCTAAAACTAAAGTAATAAATCTGAAAGATATAACCGTAGCATAGGTTATGAGATTATGATCGAGAAAGATATAACTGTAGCATAGGTTGCAAGATTATGATCGTGTCGGTGAAAAACGGTTCATTAATTGGAGTCCTGGAGCTCAAGATATCACACTTTGAAGTTCATTGCTCAAATTAGTTCTGAAGATGTCTGTGCGTAAAGCAGTCAAGTTTGGATCGATGGAATCACGAGCCTGGCTCATGAGAATATAAGCTTCTGCTTGAGTCAGAAACATTGTCGACTGCATGGGTGACGTGGCGGTCTGTGTGTAAAGCAAATGGCCTTAAGTCGGAGGCTTGCAAGAGTTGGGGCTTGGTGATATCTCGGGCACGACTGTGTGTCCTTATTGATTGCGCCCGAGCAACTCAACAGCTTGGTAGCACAAGCTGTAGTCCGTGACTTTGTGTGCTTCCTTTCCCATTGAGCCAGGACTTGGCTTGACTTGATGCTTGTTCTCTTGTGTGGAACAATCGTGTGGGTCGTTCAAGAAAGAGCTCAAAGCTAATACATGCAATTGTTTGGCTATTCAATACGACTGTGTCAACTATGGGGGTTACTGCCTCTGTGTTTAACAATTTTACGTGATCGTGTGGCCTCACCAAACCACCACGTGAAAGCTATATGCTGAAGGCCATCTTTGGGCCAAACTAGCAGACAGGATCGACACGGCCGCATGGACCTTCTACATGATCCTGTCGGGTTGGGCCTCTTGCTAACCTGTTAAGGTTTTGGGCGAGTTATATATAGATTAGAGCACTGCCAGAGCAAGGTTGGCGACTTGGGGACTACGATTTACCACAGTTTTACCTCCTTTCTTTTTCTAGGAGTTGATTAGATTTCGATTAGGTTTTAATGCTTTTTCCATTGTTGTAAAGGTGGAATTGACGACTCTATGTTTGATATCAATTGAGATAAGTAATTGTTTTCTCTTTATCTCGCATCTTATTATGTTTGATTATTTTCTTATTGTTCTTCTTTCTATTATCTGTGATTCTTCAATGTTTAGCGATTAGATCTCCAGCCATCTCACGTAGCTAACAACGATCTAGGATAGAGCTAGTACTCAATCACGCAATCTCCCTGCCGACGACCCGTTAGCGCTACGACGACATCCATGCTCTTGCGGTTATAAATATTAAATCTATATCAAATTTTAGCTTTAATATTTATAATCGCAAGCACACGGCTGTCATCGTAGCGCTAACGGGTCGTAAGCCGAGAGATTGTGTGATTGAGTACTAGCTCTATCCTATATCGTGGTTAGCTATGTGAGATGGTTGGAGATCTAACCGCTAAACAATGAAGAATCACATAGAATAGCAAGAAGAACAATAAGAAAATAATCAAACAATAATATGATGCGAGATAAAGAGAAAACAATTACTTATCTCTGTTGATATCGAATATAGAGTCGTCAATTCCACGTTTACATTAATGGAAAAAGCATTAAAACCTAATCTGAATCTATTCTACTCCTAGAAAACAAGAAAGGATGTAAAAGTGGTGTAAAATCGCAGCCCCAAGTCACACATTGCTCTGTCGATGCTCCAATCTATATATAACTTGCCCAAAAACCCTAACGAGTTAGTAGGAGACCCGACCTGTCACGACCATGTGGAAGGTCCACACGGTCGCACTGGTCTTGTCTGCTAGTTGGGCCCAAAGATGGTCTTCAAAATAGAGCTTCGACACGGTCGTTTGGTGAGGCCACTCGACCGCGTCAAATTGTTAGCCCCAGAGGCTGTAACTCCCATCGTCGACGTGGTTGTTTTGAGTAGCCAAATGATCATGTAGATTGTCTTTCAGCTCTTTCTTGAACGGCCCAAAACGGTCATGTGGGGGCTTACTTTGGCTCTCCTTTGCTCCCAAAGATGGTGATACCCCCATATGATCGTTTGGGGATATCCCACACGATCATGTGGGTCCTGCTTCAACTCGCACTCCTTGCTGATGTTGACCCCGTCGCTTCTCGATCGCCTCCCAAACTTCCATTATCACTCCTAGGGAACCAAAATTCCATGGTGTTACCTGAAACACATCAAGAAAACCCATGGCGTAAAAAGAAATAAAAATCTGAAGAAGTGGTGTGGAAAGTATAATGAGGTGGCGTGAAATGTAAATGAAAACCAAATGAAAAAAAATATAAAATAAATACTCATCAAAATCCTCCAAGATAAACTCTTGTCCTCAAGGAAGACATGAAAGACTAGAGATTGGAGGTTTGCAAGCAAGCATGCAAATGATGGCATGAATTTAAGGATTTCACGATGTCGACTATATATACATGGGTGAAGGGAAATTTCACATTCATGGACTTATAAACACGCCAATCCCTCGTCACTAATAAAACATAAATCAAGGATGTTATTTCTAGCACGAATCGTCCAATAATATACTCAATCATGATCGTGCCCAAGTCCTAGAATACTTTCTCTATCTCACCCATATCGGAGGGAAAGAAAAGTATGGATAATGGCCTACGTGTCTATCGAGGAAGTGGCCCTCACAACACATCATTGTTCCTTGATTCATAAGATAACTATTCTTATTTATGATTCAGTTTTCATCATTTATTTCAATTCCCTTTTTTTCTTTTTTGGGATCCAAATTGGTTGTGTAAGGAGCGTTGGGTCGACGACTCATAGGTCAGACGACATTATGGGATCAGGCCAAGAGGGACCCCTCAGACCAACTAGCTCAAACCAATCCTAATCTTTATTTATATGCACTCCCCCAAGCTAATCTTTTCCGTGCGAGTCCCCAATGCTTCCTGAGGAACGGGATCCGGCTACTTAGTGTAGCTGGGAGAACAATGCATATTTTATTCTTTTCCTTACATATATACACAGATTTTTTTCTTTTTTTCGAAGGCATGAATAGGATAAGAAATTTCATTCATTAGTACTAGGTGAATATGTTGTTATCCAATTCTCAAAAGATTATACACTATTATCTTCAACTAATAACTCCACGAGTCATACATAAGATGGTTTCCTAAGAAAAATTCAACCTAGGTTGGTTTTGAGTACTCCTATCCTCGGGGCTATGAGCATAATAAATGGGATCTGAAACTAAAAACTTATCCTAGTCATATATTCTAATCGACGACAAAAAATCTAGCGTAAAAAGGTATTGAATCTAAAAATTCATTCGATAACCTTGGACATAAAAGATCGATCTCGAAAAATTCACAAAGCACATATTTACACATTAATGTATGATGCATAAAACGCAAATGCGAAGTGTTTTTTTTGAATGCATATGGAAAAGACATGATGCATGTAAGGAAAAGGAAAAAGAAAAAGAAAAGAGGAATGGAGCATGAAAATATGAGTGAAATATATGAAGATGGAGATGGAAGATGAAAATGGAAAAGCATGGAATGCTTCTCCCCCAAGCTGGAGCTGAGCATTGTCCCCAAAGCGAAATATACAATGGGATTGTGAGGAGATATATGTGGGGAAGAGAGGGGGTGAAAAAGAGTGGGGAATGACCTCCCCCAAGCTAATGTTGCCCTAAATGTGATGGAAAGGTGGAAAACTATGGCTAAAAAATGTGGGGGAGGGTGGATGGTGGAGTGGTTAAGTGGTGCCATCCCCAGGTGATGGCAAGGGTGGTGGTGGTATGGTGGTTGGAAAATGGATTCGGTGAATGTCATAGAGCAAGGAGAGAATCCTGGCTTGTGTGTCTCTAATGTCATCCACGGAGGTCTGGAGGTCCTTAACCTTCCCCTCTAGTATGAGTAGACATGTAGGAGTGTCGATGGGAGGAGTAGGACCAGAAGGTCCAGAGCCATCACCAATAAGTGGAGTCTTAGTGATAATGGGCTCCTTGGTGTGCATGGGGATGGTGGCGCGTGCAGTGGAAGTGGACGGGTCTTTGGGGATGGGATGTGGATGTGACTCCTCTGGATGTGCAACGAGGTGAGGGTCTGGTACGACCTGATTGGGAATGGGCTGATGTATTGCAGTGGCTGAAAAAGCTAGGTCAGGTGGAATTAACCACTGCACTGTCTTGTCAATACGATTATGCTCTGGGTTGGGAAGGGTAACGTAAGGAGTGTGGGGTGTACCATGAAACCAAATGAACCTCCCGGCCAAATTCTGGCTAATTATATGCATATTTATGAGCATAGTGATGTCAAGAGATGTATGGCCGAGGGTCTTTAGTAACTAGGCATGGATCTCAAGGGAGATGGGTGGATGGTGGGCGATGGCAGTGATGATGTTGGATCTGGATCCTAGCCTAGAGGGGGGGTGAATAGGCTAATAAAAATAATTCATGCAACCCGCGAATAAGCACACGCAGTTATAGCAGCAACATGGTAAATAAAAATGCAGACACAGAGTATACAGCAGATTTACCCTGGTTCGGTCGACCCTTCGACCTACTCCAGCCCCCAAAGCATATACTAGTATTGAATAGCGCAATAGGTACAAAACCACAAGTTAGAGAACGCTCAGAGCACCCTCTACGTCTCTACACTCGCCAGGTTCTCAGTACCACACACACAGTGTTTTCTCTCACTATCAATCCTAGTAAAGCTTTCTACCATCTAGTCCCAAACTAGCTGGGTCCCACTTGTCTAGCCCCAGCCAGACAAGTCCCAAAATAGTCACAGAAAAATAGGTAAAGTTTTCCCACAGAGAACGTTACACTAAGACACAAATAAAAGAGTTTAAGGATTTAGAAATGCTCAGTTTGTGTCCGTGTAGGTGTCTCTGTCAATCAGCACGTCGTCAGCTCCAATCTGACGCAAACGGTGTCTCAATCTGACTCCTGGATGTCAAGTTATGCACTGGTCTGTGCACAAAGCAATTTCAGTTCAAAGCTTATTCTTAGACGGTCTGTACGCTCAGCCAACCCTTTAAATCAAGCTGTCGGTGTGCAGAGAAAGTTCAGTTCAAAGTTTTTAATCTCAGTCGGTGCGCGGAGCAATCCCCTTAAAATTCTTATGCCACGTCAGCAGTGATTTGCGTTTGCAACGGCTGTCTTTGTTTGATCATGGCCGTTCGTTTCGTTTCCTTGAGTTTCGATCTCACGGCTCTTTTATCGCAGCTTCAGCTCGTTCTTATCCACATCAGCGAAGAGTTCTCTCCCCGTGAGCTCTCTGTCTCGACTACGGCATGCAGCGGATCACAGCGGCA
This sequence comes from Scilla litardierei, assembly GCA_030789695.1. Lineage (NCBI taxonomy): Eukaryota > Viridiplantae > Streptophyta > Magnoliopsida > Asparagales > Asparagaceae > Scilla > Scilla litardierei. Next base: position 97,265,577 of record CM061136.1, read on the forward strand.
CCGCGGCGACAAATCTCGACGGCAGCGAGAAACTCGACGGCGGCAACTCTTCTTCAGCATGGTGCTCTCAACGTCGGTTCTTCCTTGACAACGTGAACGGCGGTGTGCTGCTTCTACTTTGAGTATATCTCCTCGACGGCGATCTCTTGGCGTGGAGACGACGGCAACGAGAGCTCCGCTAGCTTGCAGGGCATTGAACGGTGACGGCGGTCGTTCTCTTTGTTCATAGCTTGGGCCGCAGCTCTATTCAGATGATGACGACTACGCCGGTGAGCGACGACTCCTTCACACGTCTTGCAGCGGTGAGTATGTCTTCAACGGCAGCCTCTTCTTCGTGTGCAGCGATAAGATCTCCTTCGACTTGCAGCGACGAGGATTTTGAACAGTAACGAGGAGAGCTCGACTTCTCCGGTTTACTTCACGGTGACTTCACTCCTCCGACATTGGCAGGGGCTTCTTCGAAGGTTACTGCAGCGGGCTTCGGATGCTCAGATCTCTCGACTTCGACAGCGTCTTTGGCATCATCTCCTTTTCGTCGATGCGTGCTGCTCTTGATGGTGGGTAAAAGACTCACGAGGGCGAGTTCTCTAGCGGCAGCGATGGCTCTTGACGACAGCAGCGGCAACTCAAACAAGCGGTGATGAGAGCTCCTTCGTCAGCGAGATGGCGACGGTCAGGCTCCTTGATGACGGGCTCCTCTGCAGCGAGATGGCGATGGGCTTCTTGATGATGGGCTCCTCTGCAGTGTGATGGCGTTCTTCATGGATGCCCATGATGGTGAGCTTGTCACCCTCCGGCGATGCTTCTTGGTGCTGTTTCTCTCTGTCGGTGACGAAGATTGGTTGAACGATATGATCTTTGGCTTGTGACGATTTGATGCGAGCTTTTGATATGGGAAAAATTTGCGAAGCCCCTCTCTTTTTTAATTGTCTACGTCGCACGTTTGCTTATTTTTGATTGTCGTGCCTCCTCAATGCTTCAACAGATGATGGGGTTTTATACTAATAGAACTAGGGTTTTTTTGGGGTAATGCGGCTAGGATATGATATTTGAATAAGATGAATTGGGATTGGATTGAAGTTTGAAATAGGATATGAAAATCGTATGGAATTTGTTTTGAACTACTTGGGAGTTAATTTATCTTGGGATAAGGAAATTAGATTGCCCAAATCGCTAATTGATACGAGCAAATCCATGGCGATTCTCTACATCTTGGACCAAGTCCACTTTGCCTTAGACAAATCACTCTATCTCACCCAAATATCTATTTAAACAGCAGTTTCCCAAATATCGTTTCGCCAATCCTGAAACACACTAAGCACACACGTTAAATATACCAACATGTTTGTCATCATCAAACCAAGAGCCTAGATCGTTGCTTCCAACAATCTCCCCCTTTTGGTGATGACAAACCCATAAAAGATTTGAGCAATAAGTATGGGTGTGTGAAGTGTGTTGAAGGGTGTAATGCAATATGAACCGTGGAATGAGATAATGATAATCAAGTATTACAACAAAGCATGCACAACATTATTGCTCCCCCTTCTCTCAAGCCTCGCCTTAAACAAATATTCTATCAAGCTCCCCCTTAAACAAATAATACCGACAATCAAGCAAATCTTTTCTTTCTCCCCCTTTGTAATAACCAAAAGTGGATTAATGAAGTCACAACAATATTCCATGCAAAAATAAACCATTATTAAATGTAACGTGCAATTTGCATGAGTTTTCCAAAGAATAGACAATTTAAGCTCATAGAATTTCATAACACGACTTCCCACCTTTGTGTAAGTGTAGTGATATAAACATTAAATTATGAGAGGAGATTCAATTTCAGAAAAATCAACCAAATCAATCCACATTTTCCAATTTTTCATGAATATCACTAATATTGATTTTTCCCACCTCATCAAAGATGAGTTCAAGTTACCGAACCCCAAAACATGGCCTAAAGGACTTTTAAATGTGGGGTGGCATTGCTTGATGAGTTATATACACCAACGCTAATGATTACCCATGTAGCATAAGTTGGATACTCGTGGGTTGTGTATTAGCCATGAAGTGTATCCATTTTTCATACGGAGCAAATATATATTTTATTTTCTTTTCTCAATTCTTTTTTGCCCAATTTTAATTCATGGTTAAACACTTCATATCCCTTAGAAGATTCAGAAATTAATCATTCCTACATTCACTTTCCATTATTCCTCAAAAGTATCTCCAAAAGCACTAAAAAGTCAATTATCGTGCAAGTGCAAATGTAGGTGTAGAAGTCAAGTTTAAAACTTATGAGACAAGTCATGGATACTAAAAAGAATAACAGCATGTTCATGTAGCTACAACAATAATGAATTGACTTCTACAAGGGATAGATTTGATCATTCATACAATACCACTTAGGATAAAACATAAAGGGTATTCTTTTAAGCTCATTTTTTTGAATTCTTTTTGAATTTTTTTTTTGTTTTCAGAAATAAACACATTAAAAAAAATCATGCAAACAAGCACACAAGAAAAAAAATAAATCAAGCACAAAAAAAAATCTATGAAGGTATGCAATGAAATGCAAGGAGTGATAAAGATTATACATTCTCGTCGCTATTTGACGAAGGAGCTAAAATAATGAGACATTGAAAAGTTTGCTCCTCGTCAAATCTCCACCTTACCTACATAAAAGGTGTTAATTGTGACCTTGGAATCCAACAAGGTCCATTAGTGTTAGCCAATATTGTTTTAGGAACCCACACTTGTTTAAACTTGATATTTGTGTTCCTAAATTTACAATAATATGAAGTATGGCCTACACTATCATAAGTAAAGCACTTTGCATATTTGTTCTTTGCAATAGAGTGTACATTGTGGAATTTCTTGAATTTTTTCTTTTCAACGTTTCTCAGACCAAAACCAAGTCCTCTTCTATTGTTGCCATATAATTGATTCTCTAAAATAGTGTCCAACGATTGTTTTCCCATAGAGAATTTCTTAATGGCTACTTCAAGATGAGAGACTTTGGTTTTTAATTGTTTATTTTCTTTCATAAGCATCGTGCATTTACTAATAAAAACTCTCTTGTCTTCCTCTTCCTTCTTTTCAAATTCAATCATTTTTCTTTTAAAGTCATTATCCAACATGCAGAATTTATCATTAAGCTCTCTAATCACATAGTCTTTTTCAGTTTCGAGCTTAATCAAATCAAGTTTAAGCATGCTATTTTGGTTTAATAAAGAGGAACAAGAAGTACAATGAGCAGTTTCATCAAAGCTAGCTTTTTCCTTCTTCATGATTTCAATAGTAGACTTACATGCGTTGAGTTCAATTTTAAGTTTTTCATTCTCTTTAAACACCTTATCATCTCTAACTTGCATGTCATAGTTCTGATTTTGGAGACATTCAATAGTGAACTCATGAACTACTATTTGATTTTGCATTTCTTCATAAATTTTAAGAAGTTCAGCTTTGCTACCTGACGGTTTCTCATCTTGGATGCCCATCAAAGCCATGCAAGAATGGGCTTCATGTTCCTCCTCGCTTTCAGCTTCGCTATACATATCCCATGTTAATACCTTTGCTTTTCCTTTTCCTTTAGCGAGCTGAGCAGTTTCATTTGGGCAATCCTTCATCAGATGTCCTCTTCCCTTGCATTTAAAACATTGCATTCTATCAGTAGATTTCTGATCATTAAATTGCTTGGAAGAATTATTAAAGTTAGAACGATTAAACCTGGGTGCCATTTCGTTTCTCCCATGCTTGGTCTTGATGAACTTTCTGAAGTTTCTCACCATTACCGCTAGGTCGTCATCATCATCTTCACTTTCGTCAGCTTTCAGAGCAAGGGGCTTTATGGCTTTCTCTTTCTCCTCAGGGTTCTCTCTTGCTTCAACATTTTGCAGTTCCAACTCATGGGACATCAGATTACCAATAAGGTCCTCCACCTTCAATTGAGACAATACCTTTGCTTCCTGGATGGCGGTGACCTTTGGTCTGAAAGAGCTTGGCAATGCTCTTATGATCTTCCTCACTTGATCAAGGCTATCATATGGCTTTCCAAGCGAGCTAGACTTGTAGACTATGTCGATGAACCTCGCATACATCTCTGATATGCTCTCTGGTGGTAGCATGCAAAATCCCTCGAACTCTGCACTCAAAAGAGACAGTCTAGACTCCTTTACCTGTGATGTTCCCTCGTGCGTCACCTCCAAAGTATGCCATATCTCCTGCGCAGTTAAACAATGTGAGATTCTATTATATTCAGATTTATCAAGTACACAAATGAGAGCATTCATAGCTTTAGCATTTAAAGAATAAGATTTCCAATCATTATCATCCCATTTGTCATTTGGTTTTTCAATCTCAACATTTTCTACTTTAATAACAGGCAGTTTATATCCTTTTTCAATTATTTACCAAGCTTTATAATCAATAGAAATAAGGTAGATTTTCATTCAATTTTTCCAATAAGCATAATCACCTCCATTAAATCTAGGGGGACGGGAAACAGACTGACCCTCAACAAAAGCACTATCCATATGGTTATTCATGGTCAAACCTAGGCTAGATCCTAAAACCTGCTCTGATACCACTTGTTGGATCTGGATCCTAGCCTAGAGGGGGGGGGGGGGTGAATATGCTAATAAAAATAATTCGTGCAACCCACGAATAAGCACACACAGTTATAGCAGCAACAGGGTAAATAAAAATGCAGACACGGAGTACACAACAGATTTACCCTGGTTCGGTCGACCCTTCGACCTACTCCAGCCCCCAAAGCATATACTAGTATTGAATAGCGCAATATGTACAAAACCACAAGTTAGAGAACGCTCAGAGCACCCTCTACATCTCTACACTCCCCAGGTTCTCAGTACCCCACACACAGTGTTTTCTCTCACTATCAATCCTAGTAAAGCTTTCTACCAGATAGTCCCAAACTAGCTGGGTCCCACTTGTCTAGCCCCAGCCACACAAGTCCCAAAATAGTCACAGGAAAATTGGTAAAGTTTTCCCACAAAGAACGTTACACTAAGACAAAAATAAAAGCGTTTAAGGGTTTAGAAATGCTTAGTTTGTGTCCGTGTAGGCGTTTCTGTCAATCAGCACGTCGTCAGCTCCAATCTGACGTAAACGGTGTCTCAATCTGACTCCTGGATGTCAAGTTATGCACTGGTCTATGCACAAAGAACTTCAGTTCAAAGCTAATTCTCAAACGGTTTGTACGCTCAACAAACCCTTTAAATCAAGCTGTCGGTATGCAGAGAAAGTTCAGTTCAAAGTTTTTAATCTCGGTCGGTGCGCAGAGCAATCCCCTTAAAATTCTTATGCCACGTCAGCAGTGATTTGCGTTTACAGTGGCTGTCTTTGTTTGATCATGGCCGTTCGTTTCGTTTCCTTGAGTTTCGATCTCACGGCTCTTCTATCGCCGCTTCAGCTCGTTCTTATCCACGTCAGCGAAGAGTTCTCTCCCCGTGAGCTCTCCGCCTCGACTACGGCATGCAGCGGATCACAGCGGCACAGCGGCGACAAATCTCGACGGCAGCGTGAAGCTCCACGGTGGCAACTCTTCTTCAGCAACGTGCTCTCAACGTCGGTCCTTCCTCGACAACGTGAACATCGGCGTGTTTCTTCAACTCTGAGTATATCTCCTCGACGGTGATCTCTTGGCATGGAGACGACGGCAATGAGAGCTCCGCTAGCTTGCAGGGCATTGAACGGCGACGGCGGTCGTTCTCTTCATTCACAGCTTGGGCCGCAGCTCTGTTCAGATGATGACGACGACGCCGGTGAGCGACGACTCCTTCACACGTCTTGCAGCGGTGAGTATGTCTTCAACGGCAGCCTCTTCTTCGTGTGCAACGATAAGATCTCCTTCGACTTGCAGCGACGAGGATTTTGAACAGCAACGAGGAGAGCTCGACTTCTCCGGCTTACTTCACGGTGACTTCTCTCCTCCGACGTTGGCAGGGGCTTCTTCGAAGGTTACAGCAGCGTGCTTCGGATGCTCTGATCTCTCGACTTTGACAGCATCTCCGGCGTGGTCTCCTTTTCGGCGATGCGTGCTGCTCTTGATGGCGGGAAATAGACTCACGAGGGCGAGTTCTCTAGCGGTAGCGATGGCTCTCGACGACGGCAGCGGCAACTCGAACAAGCGGTGATGAGAGCTCCTTTGTCAGCGAGATGGCGACGGTCGGGCTCCTTGATGACAGGCTCCTCTGCAGCGAGATGGCGATGGGCTTCTTGATGACGGGCTCCTCTGCAGCGAGAAGGTGTTCTTCGTGGATGCCCACGACGGCAAGCTCACCCTCCGGCGATGCTTCTTGGTGCTGTTTCTCTCCGTCGGTGACGAAGATTGGTTGAACGAAATGATCTTTGGCTTTTGGCGATTTGATGCGAGCTTTTGATATGGGAAAAATTTGCATAAGCCCCTCTCTTTTTAATTGTCTATGCCGCACGTTTGCTTATTTTTTATTGCCGTGCCTCCTCAATGCTTCAACAGATGATGGGGTTTTATACTAGTAGAACTAGGGTTTTTTTGGGGTAATGCGGCTAGGATAGGATATTTGAATAAGATATGAATTGGGATTGGATTGAAGTTTGAAATATGATATGAAAATCGTATGGAATTTGTTTTGAACTAATTGGGAGTTAATTGATATTGGGATAAGGAAATTAGATTGCCCAAATCGCTAATTCATACGAGCAAATCCATGGCGATTCTCTTCATCTTGGACCAAGTCCACTTTGCCTTAGACAAATCACTCTATCTCACCCAAATATCTATATGAACAGCAGTTTCCCAAATATCGTTTCACTAATCCTGAAACACACTAAGCACACACGTTAAATATACCAACACGTTTGTCATCATCAAACCAAGAGCCTAGATCGTTGCTTCCAACAGATGAGACCCCCAAAACATATATGTCCAGCAGTGGCCTGGCTGATGGAAAGGAATATGTGGGCTAACCACTCCCCGACATTGATCAAAATGAATGGAGAAGATGTGACGGGGTGATGGACGACCCGTGGTTTGGTCATAGCCCATATGTAACGGTCGCTTTCCGATCGTACTTTGTTCATGCACGTGCTTTTGACCGTGCACGTACTTATTTTAGACTTTGTTTGTTTGTGAACACTTTGGTGTGATATGTCGTTGTGAACGTCTCTGAGAGTATTAAATCGTGGCACTAATTTAGAACGACATTTCTCGGGTCGTTCTCCCATGATTTGATCTTATGCGAAGAGAAGTTGTGATTTTCACTTTTGACGTGAGACGTTTCTAATTTTAGTTTCGTCACTCGACGTCGAAATTGAGATCTGTCTTCTTAGTTTCCTTTCTCTCGTCGTTCCGATCACCCCAATATTTATTTTACAATTTTTGGAGTTTATTTGACATATTTTACATTTTTAGCAAAGCTTATAATATTTTTAATAACTAAGTTTTAAAGTATTTTTAGCCAAATAAAATTTTTATTAGATTATAATACTTCAAACTATTTTTGAGCCAAATCCTAGCTCATCTTGGCCGCACCCTAGCCATGCATGGGTTAGAGAGAGAGAGTTTGATTTTTAATTATTTTTAAATCCTAATCCTATTAGAATTAGCCCTAGACCAAGTCAACCCCTCTATACTATATAAACAACCCCTAGGTTAACTCATTTTCGCAAGAAATTAACCCTAGTCGTCACAAAACCCCCCCAATCTCGCTTGCGACGTTCGTCGCAACCGCTGCTCAGCCGCCCAGTGCCCGACCGGCGTTTTCCTCACCGTTCCCTCGGTCTGACCGAGGCCAAACCCCCGCACCCGCTCCGCTCCGCATCGCACAGCCGCCCGCTCCGCAAGCCCCCACACGACCGAGAACTTCTCTCGGTCTGACCGAGAGCACCGCCCGCTCCGCATGCTTCCCTGCTCCGCACAGCTGCCCGCTTCGCAAGCCTCGCACCGACCCCCGAATCCGCCCGCTATGACCAAAGCGCTCCCCCGCACCGCTCGCATCGCCCGCTCTGTTGCAACTTGCAATGTTGCAGCCCCTGCCCCCCCAAGCGCCTGACCGACCCGCCCGCTGTGTCCGCCCAAAGACTTCCTCCGCAGCGGCCCGCTGTGACCGACCCCGCATCTCCGCAAGCGTTGCACAGCCCGTCCGCAGTGTCTGACCGAGAGACCCCCTCGCATCGGCCCGTGTCTGACCGAGCGACGTTCGTCGCAACGTCGCAACTCTCGCACCGCTTGCCACCGTGAGCCCCCAAGTTCTCTAGAGGTGTTGTGGGTCCCCTATTGGCCCCTAGCACTACTGTGGGTCCCACCTAGGTGTCTCTTCTTCGTGGATTTTCCGTTTACGACGTTGCGATACGTCGTAGCCCGTCGTCGTACGTTCTAGCTTCGGAATCTTGGTTCGTTGATCTGGTTGCTGCCCAGACTTGGTGAGCGAGGAAGCTATTCTGGAATCTGGACTAGGAGCGCGTTCTTCTATTCCAACCCCTGGCGTCGCTACCCGACGCCAGTGTAGCTTTCGCGTCGTGTTGAGGTAACGATCTGCACCCCTAGGACTCCCAACCTATTGCCTGTTAATCAAGACTAAAATCGATGTTTTTAAATGTTTTAAATTCACTAATCAAGATTAATTATATGGGACTGTAGGCCGGTGGACTTGTGCACGTAGGTTATTTTGTGACTTGGGACTCTTTGGACGGTGTTTTTCTGACGTCAGACTTGCAGGCATGTGAAACTTGCCAACTTTTGCTTAGGGCCATGTTTTAGGCCACTTCCTTGTTTTTAGCGTAAAAGAGACTAGACAGTGAAATGATAGCTGTCTAGGAGCAATTTTAAGATCTAACTTGACAACGAAGCTAGATCTGTCACCCTGCCATGTCATTCATGCATTGTTATCTGCCATGTTTAAATTCCTTATCTGTACGCACTTAAACTGTTATTTACCATGCATTGCATCTTACATGTCATCCAAGTTGAATGTTGCATTCGTAGCACACGCTACAAATACTTGTACTTCCTTGTTTCAGCTAGGTGCACCCCTATGCCATCATGAAAAACACTTCCTGGCTCGTGATCCAGAAGCGAGCATTCACGTTCGGGGGTAAGGCCCTGGCTCGATACACGTGGAGGGGTAGGGATAAGCGATCACTTGAGCTTAGGAGTTGGCCCGATCAGCCACTCTAGCCAAAAGACGTAATCTCTGTGCACGACGTGCTTACTAGACTTGTCCTTGTACTTGTGTTTGTTCTTGCAAAACTTGACATCCATGCCATGATTTAAATGTCATGCTCGTACTTTACTTTACTTGTTGCACTCATGCTATATCTGCCATGTCATTGCATCATGCTAGAACTGCTAGGTTGCTTTACCTTTACTTCCAGTTTTCTTGCACAAGTCTCTTGTAGACTTGCTGACATGTGCCCCTTGCGCTTTTGGGTGCCACATGTTAGACCCTGAGCCAGAGACCTTTGCTGAGTACGTGGTGTTTTACTGACGCTGAGCCGGAGCGCAAGTCTGTCCAGGAGGAGTTTTGCGGACACCGGTGACCATTCTTAGTGACCTTGCTGAGCTTCCATTTGGTTTAGGATTTCTATTAGTTGTCGGTGCGTGGAACCTTTACTTTGTACGTTGTACTTTGGTTGGCCATGCTGGGGCCTTTTAGATTCTTTTCTTTTAGCCTGGTAGCTTTTTCTGTGATGTTGAAACTTATTTTATGGATGTTCTGAGATTGCTCTTTGTCTCATTTTCCTTATTATCATCTTTGTTTCGTATCTTAATTGCAAGGACCTGCCATTTAATGTTTATTGACGCTTATCGGACTTGCAGCTTTACAGCTTCAAGTCTGAGCGGACCTACTCACGCCTCGCCTCCATAATTTTTGGGAAGCGGGGCGTGACAGGTTTTGTTGGTGGTCCATGCAGGTCCGTCTTGCACCTGCGAATTATCGGAACAACGATAATAACAATGGAATGTCCATTAAATAAATTGCAACATCCAAATTATAAGCCTTGAGCCTAGTCATTTTCCTATGCCACTAGGTGGTAAGAAGACTTAGTTAGATGTCTGTGCTTGCTAGTTAGAGGCCCCTGATTGTTAGTTAAACTCCATGCTAGGAATTGATTTAATCATCGTAGGAGTTACCTTAGTGGTTCTTGTCCAACTCTGACCATATTAGACTTCTAGAATTTCTTTAGTCGTTCGCTTGGGTTCATCGATTTCGGGCCAAGCTGAACGCATTTCATTACAGTCTTGTTCCTAAGGAAGTCGTAGCGCCAAGTTTCTTAATCTTTAGTTGGTCGACCATAGGAGTTTCCCCGTAGATTTTCCTGGGTCATATCCTTGGCGTATGTATGTTTTGATCATCCGACCATTTTCCTTGCCTCGATTCATGAGATCGCCTCATGACGATCGTCGTAAATTTTCGAATCTCTCCGTTACAAATCTTGAATCTTCTGAAAGTATTTTTCGATTTCCTTTTTCCCTAAGTTTAAATTTGTTCAAATTTTTATACTTAGACTTCCTACTCTTTCGTTGACTTAAATTTTTAAAAACTTTTGTCGAGATTTTTGAATACTAGCTTATGATATTTTTCCAGCCTAGACTTTTCGTACCTATGTCAATACCTTCTCCCTTCATATACTAATTTTATTCTGAACCGTACTTTATTTTGCCCAATTCGATTTATAATTTTCTTTTCTTATTTATGCCATTCGAATGACACATCGCGCTCACTTTTAATATACTTTTCAAGTCACATGGGACTTCAGTTTTCAGCAAGTCGATTTTATGCTCAACGTTTTCCCTATTTCAGATTTATGTAAAAATACTATTTCATAACCATTTCCTGATTCAGACCCTCCATAATTTGGTTTTAAAGCTTTAGTACCAATTTTGATAATTTTACTACTAAGTTATTATTATCTTTCCGTTCACCATACATACTTTTAGAAAATCTCTAACTAAATGAAATTTCAATTATTTTTATATATCCGTACCAGGCTCGTCATGCTCGTATGTTAAGAACTTTGTGTAAATCAGTTCTTTTTGGCAAATCCTGATTCCTCTAAAAGTAGTTTCAATATTGATTATTTTAAATTTTTTTCATCTTAAAGACTTTGAAAGCATTTAACATGTGCTTAAATTCTTCAGTTAATTTAATTTCATTTCAAAATTTTTGCCGAAACTATATTAAATTACCGCCGTATAATATTTTCTAAACTACGTCCTTAATGTTCGTACGAATGATTTACTTCCTTTTCATAATGATTTTCGATAAGCCAATAAGTCATTTTCTCTTATTATGCATATTCGACTCAAACTTATTTCGAACAACTTGTTTTATCGACCTCCAAACATTTTATGCAGACGAGGACTCCAACCTTTGAAGTACAACAGTTTTCAAATTTCACGTATTTTAGCTTATGTTATTTACGCTATTTTCTTTCTGTATCCTATAAGAGTATCACTACATCTCCCTTTCCAATACCTAAACATTCACAAGTGAGTCGCTGTTTCACCTAAGCAAGCTGTCTCCTTGTATTTGTCCTATCTGAACTCGTGCTTATCGATCCTTCCCTCGCCATGCTTTCAACCTTGATCTCCCTCTATTGCTTAGGCTTTAGTGCTCGTCAATGACTGTGTCAACCCTAAATTGTTAGTAGGCCCTTGGACCTTTGTGATGTTGACGTGGTGCATGTACCTAAGTTGAGTATGTGGGCTTGAATGAGTGTACTCCCATATAGTATATTAATGTTTGCCTATTGTGTGATATATACATACTCAGAGTTATCCGTGATATTATGAAGTTGTTTGTGTGTTAGTATTTATAGGTATGTGTGAGGATAGCTATACCCCTCTAGGGACGTCTGTGTATATATGGATAAGTGTTGGAATATCTAATGGGGTGTATGTGGTTGGAGATACTTATAATGTTTGAAATAATATGTTGGTAAAGTTACGTGTATGTTAGTTGTGATAATAAAAGGTGTACGTATAGATAAGTGGGTAGGCCTATTAAATGACCTATATGTTAGTACATGTGAGTATGTGCTCGTACGTAGATACGTATTGTGCTTAGACGTAAGCAGTTATGTATTTGCTGCAAGAGTATATAGGTGATATACATATGGTAGTAGGATTATAACTTGGATTGGTATTGCTTGCTTTTACGGGATGTTGTATGCGTGTATACCATGAGGTATACATGACTATTGCATATCTTAACAATGTATGTAGTAGATGTGATGGTATACTAATTATAGGTAGTAGGGTATAGTGTGAATATATGTTCTATATGTGTGTGTCTATATGGTGAATGCATGTATTAGGGAAGGTATTATAATTATACGTGTGTTGATCTCTGTATTATTATTATGGTATATAAAGTGATTGAACTATGTGAGTATTACCTGACTAAATAATAAGTGTGATTGACATACCGCATCTACTAATATGGTTATATTGGTAGATGTGTATACATTGGAGTGGTATTGGTATAGGTATAAATACCGTGTTACGTATATAAAGTTTTCTGATATGTGTTTCGAGTCTCACTCAAGCTTGAGTGGGTATACTCTAAGTATATTGTTATGTATGTCTGTAGTTTGCATATAGCGAAGTTTGATGTATGTATAGTGATAGGAGTGTTTGTGCCTGGTTGTGTTACGCACATGATTGTGGGTCGCTATACCAGTATATAGTTATAGGTGTTAGTCTTGTGGTATAGTTATTTACTAAGGACTTGCCTGTGTGAACGTATGTGTGCTAGCTAAACTAGGTGTGTAGATGTGCTGAGTATATAGTGGTATGGTTGGTATATATGAATGAAATGTTAGCGTGTATGGGTGTGCACCATGCATGGGTAAGTATGTGCTTAGTTATAGGTATTGGTGACTATGGTATATGTGGCGTGTCGTAAATACAGTTATAGGACCGTATGTGATGTGAATATATGGTGAAATATTTGCATGCATTTGAATGACTATATATTGTGAAATTATAGTAGTGGTGAATGTATAATAGATATAGTAAAACTTGATTTAAGTAATGGTATGGTGTGACTACATGTGTTGATGTGGTTGGTATTGGATGTATAATAGGAAATATTAGGGGGTAGTATACCCATGTTTGTTTTGTGCATAGGTAGCTATCTATACGTAGAGCAATGATTGTGTTTGCTAGTGTGAGACTAATCTTATGTGAATAACTGAACTATTGTTTCACACTAGGTGAGTAGTATTTATATAAGGGATGTATGTATATATATATGTGCATGAATATATACATGTTAGCAAAGTTATTGTTTGACTACCTAGCGTATGTATAAGCATTTGTAATGACTATACCTGGTTGAATAATAGTGTGATGTGATCGGGATAGCTACTGGTCTGGCTAGAGTTATATTTATAGTTAGAAAGTCCGAGGACGGACTTTATTCTAAGGTGGGGAGGATGTAACGGTCGCTTTCCGATCGTACTTTGTTCGTGCACGTGCTTTTGACCGTGCACGTACATATTTTAGACTTTGTTTGTTTGTGAACACTTTGGTGTGATATGTCGTTGTGAACGTCTCTGAGAGTATTAAATCGTGACACTAATTTGGAACGACATTTCTCGGGCCGTTCTCCCACGATTTGATCTTATTCGAAGAGACGTTGTGATTTTCACTTTTGACGTGAGACGTTTCTATTTTTAGTTTCGTCACTCGACGTCGAAATTGAGATCCGTCTTCTTAGTTTCCTTTCTCTCGTCGTCCCGATCACCCCAATATTTATTTTACAAATTTTGGAGTTTATTTGACATATTTTACATTTTTAGCAAAGCTTATAATATTTTTAATAACTAAGTTTTAAAGTATTTTTAGCCAAATAAAATTTTTATTAGATTATAATACTTCAAACTATTTTTGAGCCAAATCCTAGCTCATCTGGGCTGCACCCTAGCCATGCGTGGGTTAGAGAGAGAGAGTTTGATTTTTAATTATTTTTAAATCTTAATCCTATTAGAATTAGCCCTAGACCAAGTCAACCCCTCTATACTATATAAACAACCCCTAGGTTAACTCATTTTTGCAAGAAATTAACCCTAGCCGTCACAAAACCCCCCCAATCTCGCTTGCGACATTCGTCGCAACTGCTGCCCAGCCGCCCAGTGCCCGACCGGCGTTTTTGCCCCCGTTTCCTCGGTCTGACCGAGGCTAAACCCCCGCACCCGCTCCACTCCGCATCGCACAGCCGCCCGCTCTGCAAGCCCCCGCACGACCGAGAACTTCTCTCGGTCTGACCGAGAGCACCGCACACTCCGCACGCTTCCCCGTTCCACACAGCTGCCCGCTTCGCAAGCCTCACACCGACCCCCGCATCTGCCCGCTACGACCGAAGCACTCCCCCGCACCGCTTGCATCGCCCGCTCCGTTGCAACTTGCAACGTTGCAGCCCCGCCCCCCAAGCACCTGACCGACCCGCCCGCTGTGTCCGACCAAAGACTTCCTCCGCAGCGGCCCGCTGTGACCGACCCCGCATCTCCGGAAGTGCTGCACAGCCCGTCCGCAGTGTCTGACCGAGAGACCCCCTCGCACCAGCCCGTGTCTGACCGAGCGACGTTCGTCGTAACGTCGAAACTCTCGCACCGCTTGCCACCGTGGGCCCCCCAAGTTCTCCAGAGGTGTTGTGGGAACCCCATTGGCCCCTAGCACTACTGTGGGTCCCACCTAGGTGTCTCTTCTTTGTGGATTTTCTGTTTACGACGTTGCGATACGTCGTAGCCAGTCGTCACCCTTCTAGCTTCAGAATCTTGGTTCGTTGATCTGGTTGCTACCCAGACTTGGCGAGCGAGGAAGCTATTCTGGAATCTGGACTAGGAGCGCGTTCTTCTATTCCAACCCCTGGCGTCGCTACCCGACGCCAGTGTAGCTTTCGCGTCGTGTTGAGGTAACGATCTGCACCCCTAGGACTCCCAACCTATTGTTTGTTAATCAAGACTAAAATCGATGTTTTTAAATGTTTTAAATTCACTAATCAAGATTAATAATATGGGACTGTAGGCCGGTGGACTTGTGCACGTAGGTTATTTTGTGACTTGGGACTCTTTGGACGGTGTTTTTCTGACGTCAGACTTGCAGGCAAGTGAAACTTGCCAACTTTTGCTTAGGGCCATGTTTTAGGCCACTTCCTTGTTTTTAGCGTAAAAGAGACTAGACAGTGAAATTATAGCTGTCTAGGCGCAATTTTAAGATCTAACTTGACAACGAAGCTAGATCTGTCACCCTGCCATGTCATTCATGCATTGTTATCTGCCATGTTTAAATTCCTTATCTGTACGCACTTAAACTGTTATTTACCATGCATTGCATCTTACATGTCATCCAAGTTGAATGTTGCATTCGTAGCACACGCTACAAATACTTGTACTTCCTTGTTTCGGCTAGGTGCACCCCTATGCCATCATGAAAAACACTTCCTGGCTCGTGATCCAGAAGAGAGCATTCACGTTCGGGGGTAAGGCCCTGGCTCGATACACGTGGAGGGGTAGTGATAAGCGATCACTTGAGCTTAGGAGTTGGCCCGATCAGCCACTCTAGCCAAAAGACGTAATCTCTGTGCACGACGTGCTTACTAGACTTGTCCTTGTACTTGTGTTTGTTCTTGCAAAACTTGACATCCATGCCATGATTTAAATGTCATGCTCGTACTTTACTTTACTTGTTGCACTCATGCTATATCTGCCATGTCATTGCATCATGCTAGAACTGCTAGGTTGCTTTACCTTTACTTCCAGTTTTCTTGCACAAGTCTCTTGTAGACTTGCTGACATGTGCCCCTTGCTCTTTTGGGTGCCACATGTTAGACCCTGAGCCAGAGACCTTTGCTGAGTACGTGGTGTTTTACTGACGCTGAGCCGGAGCGCAAGTCTGTCCAGGAGGAGTTTTGCGGACACCGGTGACCATTCTTAGTGACCTTGCTGAGCTTCCATTTGGTTTAGGATTTCTATTAGTTGTCGGTGCGTGGAACCTTTACTTTGTACGTTGTACTTTTGTTGGCCATGCTGGGGCCTTTTAGATTCTTTTCTTTTAGCCTGGTGGCTTTTTCTGTGATGTTGAAACTTATTTTATGGATGTTCTGAGATTGCTCTTTGTCTCATTTTCCTTAATATCATCTTTGTTTCGTATCGCAATTGCAAGGACCTGCCATTTAATGTTTATTGATGCTTATCGGACTTGCAGCTTTGCAGCTTCAAGTCTGAGCGGACCTACTCACGCCTCGCCTCCATAATTTTTGGGAAGCGGGGCGTGACAGGTTTTGTTGGTGGTCCATGCAGGTCCGTCTTGCACCTGCGAATTATCGGAACAACGATAATAACAATGGAATGTCCATTAAATAAATTGCAACATCCGAGTCATAAGCCTTGAGCCTAGTCATTTTCCTATGCCACTAGGTGGTAAGAAGACTTAGTTAGATGTCTGTGCTTGCTAGTTAGAGGCCCCTGATTGTTAGTTAGACTCCATGCTCGGAATTGATTTAATCGTCGTAGGAGTTACCTTAGTGGTTCTTGTCCAACTCTGACCATATTAGACTTCTAGAATTTCTTTAGTCGTTCGCTTGGGTTCATCGATTTCGGGCCAAGCTGAACGCATTTCATTACAGTCTTGTTCCTAAGGAAGTCGTAACGCCAAGTTTCTTAATCTTTAGTTGGTCGACCATAGGAGTTTCCCCGTAGATTTTCCTGGGTCATATCCTTGGCGTATGTATGTTTTGATCATCCGACCATTTTCCTTGCCTCGATTCATGAGATCGCCTCATGACGATCGTCGTAAATTTCCGAATCTCTCCGTTACAAATCTTGAATCTTCTGAAAGTATTTTTCGATTTCCTTTTTCCCTAAGTTTAAATTTGTTCAAAATTTTTATACTTAGACTTCCTACTCTTTCGTTGACTTAAATTTTTAAAAACTTTTGTCGAGATTTTCGAATACTAGCTTATGATATTTTTCCAGCCTAGACTTTTTGTACCTATGTCAATACCTTCTCCCTTCATATACTAATTTTATTCTGAACCCTACTTTATTTTGCCCAATTCGATTTATAATTTTCTTTTCTTATTTATGCCATTCGAATGACACATCGCGCTCACTTTTAATATACTTTTCAAGTCACATGGGACTTCAGCTTTCAGCAAGTCGATTTTATGCTCAACGTTTTCCCTATTTCAGATTTTTGTAAAAATACTATTTCATAACCATTTCCTGATTCAGACCCTCCATAATTTGGTTTTAAAGCTTTAGTACCAATTTTGATAATTTTACTACTAAGTTATTATTATCTTTCCGTTCACCATACATACTTTTAGAAAATCTCTAACTAAATGAAATTTCAATTATTTTTATATATCCGTACCAGGCTCGTCGTGCTCGTATGTTAAGAACTTTGTGTAAATCAGTTCTTTTTGGCAAATCCTGATTCCTCTAAAAGTAGTTTCAATATTGATTATTTTAAATTTTTTTCATCTTAAAGACTTTGAAAGCATTTAACATGTGCTTAAATTCTTCAGTTAATTTAATTTCATTTCAAAATTTTTGCCGAAACTATATTAAATTACTGCCGTATACTATTTTCTAAACTACGTCCTTAATGTTCGTACGAATGATTTACTTCCTTTTCATAATGATTTTCGATAAGCCAATAAATCATTTTCTCTTATTATGTATATTCGACTCAAACTTATTTCGAACAACTTGTTTTATCGACCTCCAAACATTTTATGCAGACGAGGACTCCAACCTTTGAAGTACAACAGTTTTCAAATTTCACGTATTTTAGCTTATGTTATTTACGCTATTTTCTTTCTGTATCCTATAAGAGTATCACTACATCTCCCTTTCCTCTACCTAAACATTCACAAGTGAGTCGATGTTTCACCTAAGCAAGCTGTCTCCTTGTATTTATCCTATCTGAACTCGTGCTTATCGATCCTTCCCTCGCCATGCTTTCGACCTTGATCTCCCACTATTGATTAGCCTTTAGTGCTCGTCAATGACTGTGTCAACCCTAAATTGTTAGTAGGCCCTTGGACCTTTGTGATGTTGACGTGGTGCATGTACCTAAGTTGAGTATGTGGGCTTGAATGAGTGTACTCCCATATAGTATATTAATGTTTGCCTATTGTGTGATATATACATACTCAGAGTTATCCGTGATATTATGAAATTGTTTGTGTGTTAGTATTTATAGGTATGTGTGAGGATAGCTATACCCCTCTAGGGACGTCTGTGTATATATGGATAAGTGTTGGAATATCTAATGGGGTGTATGTGGTTGGAGATACTTATAATGTTTGAAATAATATGTTGGTAAAGTTACGTGTATGTTAGTTGTGATAATAAAAGGTGTACGTATAGATAAGTGTGTAGGCCTATTAAATGACCTATATGTTAGTACGTGTGAGTATGTGCTCGTACGTAGATACGTATTGTGCTTAGACGTAAGTAGTTATGTATTTGCTGCAAGAGTATATAGGTGATATACATATGGTAGTAGGATTATAACTTGGATTGGTATTGCTTGCTTTTACGGGATGTTGTATGCGTGTATACCATGAGGTATACATGACTATTGCATATCTTAACAATGTATGTAGTAGATGTGATGGTATACTAATTATAGGTAGTAGGGTATAGTGTGAATATATGTTCTATATGTGTGTGTCTATATGGTGAATGCATGTATTAGGGAAGGTATTATAATTATACGTGTGTTGATGTCTGTATTATTATTATGGTATATAAAGTGATTGAACTATGTGAGTATTACCTGACTAAATAATAAGTGTGATTGACATACCGCATCTACCAATATGGTTATATTGGAAGATGTGTATACATTGGAGTGGTATTGGTATAGGTATAAATACCGTGTTACGTATATAAAGTTTTCTGATATGTGTTTCGAGTCTCACTCAAGCTTGAGTGGGTATACTCTAAGTATATTGTTATGTATGTCTGTAGTTTGCATATAGCGAAGTTTGATGTATGTATAGTGATAGGAGTGTTTGTGCCTGGTTGTGTTACGCACATGATTGTGGGTCGCTATACCAGTATATAGTTATAGGTGTTGGTCTTGTGGTATAGTTATTTACTAAGGACTTGCCTGTGTGAACGTATGTGTGCTAGCTAAACTAGGTGTGTAGATGTGCTGAGTATATAGTGGTATGGTTGGTATATATGAATGAAATGTTAGCGTGTATGGGTGTGCACCATGCACGGGTAAGTATGTGCTTAGTTATAGGTATTGGTGACTTTTAATAACTAAGTTTTAAATTATTTTTAGCCAAATAAAATTTTTATTAGATTATAATACTTCAAACTATTTTTGAGCCAAATCCTAGCTCATCTTGGCTGCACCCTAGCCATGCGTGGGTAAGAGAGAGAGAGTTTGTTTTTTAATTATTTTTAAATCCTAATCCTATTAGAATTAGCCCTAGACCAAGTCAACCCTTCTATACTATATAAACAACCCCTAGGTTAACTCATTTTTGCAAGAAATTAACCCTAGCCGTCACAAAACCCCCCCAATCTCGCTTGCGACATTCGTCGCAACCGCTGCCCAGCCGCCCAGTGCCCGACCGGCGTTTTCGCCCCCGTTTCCTCGGTCTGACCGAGGCCAAACCCCCGCACCCGCTCCACTCCGCATCGCACAGCCGCCCGCTCTGCAAGCCCCCGCACGACCGAGAACTTCTCTCGGTCTGACCGAGAGCACCGCACGCTCCGCACGCTTCCCCGCTCCGCACAGCTGCCCGCTTCGCAAGCCTCACACCGACCCCCCGCATCTGCCCGCTACGACCGAAGCACTCCCCCGCACCGCTTGCATCGCCCGCTCCGTTGCAACTTGCAACGTTGCAGCCCCGCCCCCCAAGCACCTGACCGACCCGCCCGCTGTGTCCGACCGAAGACTTCCTCCGCAGCGGCCCGCTGTGACCGACCCCGCATCTCCGCAAGCGCTGCACAGCCCGTCCGCAGTGTATGACCGAGAGACCCCCTCGCACCAGCCCGTGTCTGACCGAGCGACGTTCATCCCAACGTCGCAACTCTCGCACCGCTTGCCACCGTGGGCCCCCCAAGTTCTCCAGAGGTGTTGTGGGAACCCCATTGGCCCCTAGCACTACTGTGGGTCCCACCTAGGTGTCTCTTCTTCGTGGATTTTCCGTTTACGACGTTGCGATACGTCGTAGCCCGTCGTCGCACTTCTAGCTTCGGAATCTTGGTTCGTTGATCTGGTTGCTGCCCAGACTTGGCGAGCGAGGAATCTTTTTTGGAATCTGGACTAGGAGCGCGTTCTTTTATTCCAACCTCTGGCGTCGCTACCCGACGCCAGTGTAGCTTTCGCGTCGTGTTGAGGTAACGATCTGCACCCCTAGGACCCCCAACCTATTGCCTGTTAATCAAGACTAAATCGATGTTTTTAAATGTTTTAAATTCACTAATCAAGATTAATAATATGGGATTGTTGGCCGGTGGACTTGTGCACGTAGGTTATTTTGTGACTTGGGACTCTTTGGACGGTGTTTTTCTGACGTCAGACTTGCAGGCAAGTGAAACTTGCCAACTTTTTCTTAGGGCCATGTTTTAGGCCACTTCCTTGTTTTTAGCGTAAAAGAGACTAGACAGTGAAATGATAGCTGTCTAGGCGCAATTTTAAGATCTAACTTGACAACGAAGCTAGATCTGTCACCCTGCCATGTCATTCATTCATTGTTATCTGCCATGTTTAAATTCCTTATCTGTACGCACTTAAACTATTATTTACCATGCATTGCATCTTACATGTCATCCAAGTTGAATGTTGCATTCGTAGCACACGCTACAAATACTTGTACTTCCTTGTTTCGGCTAGGTGCACCCCTATGCCATCATGAAAAACACTTCCTGGCTCATGATCCAGAAGCGAGCATTCACGTTCGGGGGTAAGGCCCTGGCTTGATACACGTGGAGGGGTAGGGATAAGCGATCACTTGAGCTTAGGAGTTGGCCCGATCAGCCACTCTAGCCAAAAGACGTAATCTCTGTGCACGACGTGCTTACTAAACTTGTCCTTGTACTTGTGTTTGTTCTTGCAAAACTTGACATCCATGCCATGATTTAAATGTCATGCTCGTACTTTACTTTACTTGTTGCACTCATGCTATATCTGCCATGTCATTGCATCATGCTAGAACTGCTAGGTTGCTTTACCTTTACTTCCAGTTTTCTTGCACAAGTCTCTTGTAGACTTGCTGACATGTGCCCTTGCTCTTTTGGGTGCCACATGTTAGACCCTGAGCCAGAGACCATTGCTGAGTACGTGGTGTTTTACTGACGCTGAGCCTGAGCCCAAGTCTGTCGAGGAGGAGTTTTGCGGACACCAGTGACCATTCTTAGTGACCTTGCTGAGCTTCCATTTGGTTTAGGATTTCTATTAGTTGTCGGTGCGTGGCACATTTACTTTGTACGTTGTACTTTTGTTGGCCATGCTGGAGCCTTTTAGATTCTTTTCTTTTAGCCTGGTGGCTTTTTCTGTGATGTTGAAACTTATTTTATGGATGTTCTGAGATTGATCTTTTTCTCTTTTTCCTGATTATCACCTTTGTTTCGTATCGCAATTGCAAGGACCTGCCATTTAATGTTTATTGACGCTTATCGGACTTGCAGCTTTGCAGCTTCAAGTCTGAGCGGACCTACTCATGTCTCGCCTCCATAATTTTTTGGAAGCGGGGCGTGACACCATAAAAAGAATAGCTTGTGCCGTGTTATAGTTATTGTGGCCTCCCTACCAAAGATAGTGCTAGCGATGATGTGATGCACCAAACAAAGGCATGGATGGATAATCGATGAAGCCTTCATCTGTCCAGGGGAGTACGACATATCCTGGTGATCTATTCCCAAAATTAGGAAGCAACAAAAGTCGGGGGAATGGGGCTATCATGACGTATAGAATCTACAATGCTAGTGGCAGGCCATCTAAAAATCGTGTTCAGGGCTTCAAATGTGATTGTGTGATCGGTGTTCGTTAGCCTGAATGATATGCCAAAGCACGTGTAGGTAATGGAGCTAAGAAACTCCAAAGTTAGGTGTGGGTATGTGTGGGCTACTAGGTTAGGAACTCTTCCCAAACGATTTGGGAAAAAGCGTTTGAATGCCCTAGATGACCCCTAAAGTATGGAGAACAGAAGAGCTCGTGAATTTCGTTGTGGAGATGGGGCGTCGAGCTAGTTGGGTGAAAGTTAATAAATGAGAGTTCTTAAACTCTATTCCCATTGTGTCAATCAGGGGGTGGTGAGAGTCCCAATGGTGATGGTTGTGATGAGGAAGAGGGCTTGTCATTTGTACGTTACTGTGTGGCTCCCTCACGTTGTGGTCGCTCATGTGTTGACTTACGCTTCTGGCGTGGATGCATGGTGGATCGTGTGTGCGTAAGAAACTGAAATAATGTGATATGTGCGTCAACCAAATGGTGTGCAACTAGTGATCACAACCAATAATGCAGCAAGAGTCCAAAATTAGGATAAAACATGAAATTCTGGCGAAGTAACAAATTTACTAGAGATCCGAGGCGAATGTCGCTGCGATTAGTTGCAGTTGCTTCAAGCTCCACATTCAGTTGCAGATCAGCCCATCTAGAAAATGTGCCCAAACCCCTAATTTTGATCAAGCTTGGCATTTTTGATGGGGGGTCGATTGGAGGAATCTTGGAGATGGGGTGGGGGAGAAACAGTCGATTGAAGTAGGGGTGATTGTTGTAGGGCTGAAGATGGCTGTAGAAGGTTTGAATTTTGCTGAGGAAGTCGATTGAAGCAGATACGTGGGAAAAATGACACGTGGCCTGAATGATTGTGGGTGTGGGCTATATTTTGGGTGGTGAAACGACCATTTGACACGGTCACGTCACCGTCTGGGCCGAAATCTGGGGCTAGCTGAAGTTTGGGTCACGCGGTTGGTGAGCTTTAAATTAACCGCAAGTACACGGTGTCAGTTGTAGCTTACATGTCTAACAAAGGGATTCAGTGGTCTGAGTTCTGGTTAATTGTGTATCTAATTAGTTATGCGAATGGTAGTGGATAAGGGGTATATACACTAAAAATACAAAGAAGAAAAGTGTTGAGGGCTAAATGTGGCCTCTAGTGCAAATTAAACATGCGAGTTGATCTAGCTTCTTGAGCCAATGTGTTATAGTCGTAGATGATAGTCAAATCTCAATCATCGTCCTTTCGACATCCAACCATGAGAGATGACTTGGAGAATATGTTAGACCCATATCGTAGCCTTGATGGGTCATCGATCACTATGATGTAGGTTATTCCAGTGAGTGTACCCGATGGTTAGTCGGCGCCTAGCACTATATAGTCAACCCTCCTCGATGAAGAAGTGAGTTGAACTGAGCTCATCCAAGCCTATTCCTAGACTACAATCAAACTAGATCAATATTTGGGTCGATCCACCCACATGTACAATCTACACTAGGGTTTAGCTACGCCCTAAGCGTGAAAAACTACTCTTTAAGCATCATAATAAACGACAATTAGAGCAAAGAAATAAACATCACAAACAACACAAAGAGAAATCAAGAGCAATGCAATTAAAGAAAATGCGAGAATTTAATACAAGAATTAGAAAATAAATAGTCTTACAATAATTGGAAGATCAACCCCCCAGGGGGGGTGAAAACCTTAGAAATATCCCAGAAGAAAAAGAAGTCCCCTCTTTCAATCGTACACAACTATTTATATTGCATTCAGAAATTTAGGGGCGCACGGCCGTGCTGCAAATCGGCACGGCCGTGTCGCCGCCAAGAATTAGGGCAAGGCAACGACGGCTGCTTCGAGCAAGACCGTGCTGCAATTCGACACGTCCGTGTCAATCACACTTCATGCCCAAGCAGCCCCATGTGACACGGCCGTGCGAAACGACCGTGTTAGAGGGGAGCTTTCTGCCTTCGGTAGTGGAATTTTGCATGGCCATGTGGTATATCCGCACGGCCGTGTCAATGATGCTGTTACTTCCTTCTTGGGCTCATGGTATGACACGGCCATATTGTTACACAAACGGCCGTGTTGCCTGCTCTTTGGCCATTTCTTATTCTATTGATCTTCGCCCTTCATTATTCTTTGCCGCCTTCTCTACCATGCTCCCCAAATCACCAAATTGCATCGTTTTACACGTGAATTTCCTAAAATGAACAAAATACATCCCCAAAGCATCAAATGGATAAAAATGGGTAAAACGAGCAAAAAGGCGAGAATGAAATAGAATAATCCTCGAAAACATGGGTTCAAAGGGGCGAAAAAAGGTGCAGAAAATACGCCTAACAAAATCATCCAAGAAACTCTTGCTCGTCCCGAGCAAGACTAAACATGAAGTGTGGGGAAACATTTGCTAGAGAAATCTAAAGATCGCCCTCTCAAAGCCAATCACGCGTACAAACCACATAAGCATCGAAATTAGAGTTTACTCTTATCATGCGACACTCTAGCTACTTAGCATGGCATGTGACTCGGAAATATCGGTCTCCAACAAAATTTCAAGTGTAACTCGTATTCCCATGGAGAAGACTAAATTGCGGAAAATCCACCTAGTCGGCTTAAGATTGGAAGAATTCAACCCTTGTGTTACAAAGGCAAAGGATAGGACCAAAAGTGCTTCGTATGGAGTTAACTTTCTAAACTTGGCTCGAGATAAGCTAACTCCCTCTAAATCATGGTGATAGACATGCATATTTTGTATTCTTTTATTTGTATGGAATTTGGGTGATTCATGTAGTGGAATTTCAGTTAACGACTCCTGACACAGGCGAGTTTTGGGCGTTGGGTCAAAAAGGGCCCCTCAGACCTACTCTCCTGAATCGCCTAAGTTCACTTATTTCTACTTAATGCACTCCCCCAAATATTCACTGTTCGACGTGAACCTCCAATGCGTCATGAGGCACGGAGACCCAGCTACTGGGTGGGACAGGAAGAACGAGGTACCTATTCTTTTATATCTTTTTGTATTCAATTGCAAAATATCATTTTTTTTGAATGGAGCATGTCAAGCCACCACGTTCTAGAGGGAATCATGCTATATCTAAGGCCAATACCCTTCAAGTTAAGGTCTACTCTACTCAATTGGCGAAACCTATGTTTGTGTGAGCCAAAGGGTGAATAGACAACCATTCTATCATATTGGGGATTAAACGGAGATCTAGTGCCAACTCACGGAGAGGGAGTTAGAATTGGGATTGTGTGTGAGATGAGAAAAAGTCTCGCCATGAAAGCAGTGAGAGAGAGTGTAGGGTATAACTCAGATCAAGTGCCAAGGTGGATTCGCAGGCGAGCGTGGATTTTCCTCAAGGGATCATTTCTTTCGATTTCTATGGAGAAAAATGGAAAGAAAAGTGAAATGGAACAGGGAAATAAATGGGGAAAATAAACGAAAGAGTGTAGAGTCATCCCCCAAGCTAAGAGTGAAACATCTCTCCCCCAGGATAAAACTAAGCATTGTCCTCAGTGCGAGAGGAATATGATATATGGGGTGTAGAAGTGTGAGCGGGTTGGGTGTAGTGAAATGAGGATGCTACTTGATAACATTAGACTCAAGGGAAAAAGATGGAGAGCATGGAAGAGTCTTCCCCAAGCTAGCGTGAAGCATAGCCCTAAACAAGGTAGTGTGTGCAATACGGGCTCAAGTGTGATTGGGAGGTTAGTGGGAAGATCGAAGCTAGGTGGTGTAATGGGGGTAGAATGATGATATGTGAGGCGATTGAGAGAAGAAAAATTTGCTAAAGAAATGTAAATCCTACTACGCTCCTTTCGCAATCGAGAGGAGACGAGATTATTAAGCAGCTAGACTAGGAAGCATGAAAATATCTACACTACTGGATTAGGATACACATGTTCGAAGGGCGGACCCCTGATCTTTATTGGAGCAGTAATTTGTTCCTACTCCTGCTTTCATGGCTCAGCCAGCTGTTTTACTCCATGAAGGTCACTGGACCTCAGCAACGCGACTTCCAGTATTCCATGAGGGTGTCCACCTATAACCTGCAGCGAATGAGTCATGTCGGCCCAATCAGAATAATTATTACCCCCCTATGAAATTTATCCAGAGATAGTCGTCAAAATGTGTAGAAAACTCTAAATCAAATTGACGAATACTCCCTGAAGGAACTTCGCTACGCTTAAAGTATGGTACGACCATATCTTCGTTGTCACACCCCGCTTCCCATTCTAATAGAGAGGGAGGACACGAGCGAGTCCACAGTGTGCTTAAAACAAGAAGGAGTACCTTTTATCCTTCTTTTAAAATCTTTTTTCTTTTCTTTCTCCTTGGCTTAAACATATTAAGCGTTTGTGTAGAAATTGCAGGTCCTTGCATGTTAATTTAAGAAGCAGCTCAAACAACATTATTACATATCTAGCGTACAATAATTAAGATACATCTTGGGCCTAGCATGGCCAATATAAACAAAGTACACAAATTACATTATTTCAAATATAAAGGTGCAGTAGTGAAGGTGATCGTCTAATCTTCAGCGGGTAGGTACTCCACGTATTCTTCGAGCAATGGATCAACTTTTATGGTAGTGTCTTTAGAGAACTCACTATCAATACCTGACGGTCATTTGTAAAACAACAAAGTGAAATGTCTGTCAACGAGGTTTACTCGGCAAGAAATCTCCAAAACAAAACGTTAGGTATTTAAAATTGATCCAAGCTGAAATTAAAGGCAAGCTATAAGTTTAATTTAAAAGAGATTATAGCAGTTAAACATTCACAGCAATTTGCAACCTGCAGCAATTTAGTTATTTGATAGCAATTTCCAATACTATTAGCAACCTGTAACATTTGATAACAAAACTATAACATTGTTAGCAACTTGTAGAAGAAGAGGTTAGAGCAATATTTAATAACCAATATATTCTAGTGATAAGTCCATGTTCAAGAGTATGAGAAATAACCAACATACACCCTATTACGGGGGCCAATCCGAAACGATGCTCTCCGACCCCATAGGGCGACGATCAAGCTCTAACATCCTTAAGTGTGAAGGTATTCGGTCGGGGCATCCAGTCACTCCGTAACACTTGTGACCATAGACTACCCGAATCCCACGGGCCAAGTCAAGTGCCAGACTAAAGTTCGGGTTCTATTTATTTATATTGAAGTTCCATCTTCCATTCATTCATATCAAAGTTCCATTTTCCATTCATTCTATTCGGTTTATTTGCATATATTAGATACTTACAATAGTTCCATGGTGTCTCAATAGTCCGTATAATAGTCTCACAAAAGATCACGACTTCAGGACCCAATTTAGCAATTAAACGAAACGTGAAAACATGCAATAGTATAAGAGAATGAGCATAGAAATGATTCCAACTTAGTAAATGCGTCTAATTAAGCTTGAAATATTTTTCTAAGGCTAATAGTTAGTTTTCAAGATCTTTCAACAATTATTAGGCATTTTTAAACAATTTAAAGGGCCAAAAACTAATTCTAAAATCAAGAAATGATTTTTACGATATATGTTCAAATATTTATTGCAGGCAAACCGTATGTTAGAATTCTTTCAACAAGGGGTCAAAACGACCGTCTCGTTTAGTACTACAACATATATTTTTCGCGTCCGTCAGTATAAGTGAAAATCATGTGATCTGAATTTTAAATCGAAAGTAGCGTTATTGGGCTTTATCTTTGAAAAATCATTGTGGGCCTTTTGGCGATGAAACCAGCGCCAATGAGTCCATTTTGTCGTTTCTGATTTTCTGGGCCTTTGTGTGTATTTTTCTGCATCATATACCATGCCACCAAAAATTCCGACGAAGATCCTTGTACATCTTCGTACCTCCAGGATGAACAGAATAAGGCGAACTGTGAGCCTCACTCATCAAATCTTCTTTGATATCTCCTGTAGGTATGCAGATTCGACTGCCATATCTCAAATATCCATCATCGTGAATCAGAAAATCTGTCCAAAATCCGGCTTCGACTTGCTCTCTGATCTTTTTCAACTTAGCATCTCCAGCCTGAGCAGTCTTGATCCGATTAATAATCGTCGACTGAATCTGCATGTTCATCAATGACGAAGTGACTCCCGGAAGGACAGCCTTAACATCCATCTCATGTAGGTCCTACTGCAATCTCCACTGAGCCGTGAGAATCATCACCTCGGGCAGTCGACTCAAGGCGTCCGGTACGACATTCACCTACCCTGGGTGATACTGAAGATCAATGTCGTAGTCTTCCATCAATTCCAACATCTACGATGTCTCATATTCAACTCTTTCTGAGTGAATATATATTTCAAACTTTTGTGATCAGTGAAGATTTTCACTTTCTCACCCAGTAAGAAATGTCGCCAGATCTTCAATGCAAAGACAACAGCGGCTAGCTCCAAATCGTGGGTCGGATAGTTCTTCTCATGTACCTTCAACTGTCGCGAAGCATATGCAACCACATGGTTGTGTTGGTGCAGAACACAACCAAGTCCCTTGCCCGATGCATCGAATAAAATCTCAAATCCTCCGCTCCTGTCTCGAATAGCCAAGACCGGTGCAGTAGTCAGTTTCTCCTTCAAAGTAGAAAAAGCCTGCTCACAGGAATCTGACCAACTGAACTTAACCTCCTTCCTTGTCAATCTCTTCATCGGCTCAGCTATCCTCGAGAAATCCCTTATAAATCTGCGGTAGTATCCAACCAATCCGAGGAAACTCCTGATGTCCAAAGCTGATCGTGGTGTAGGCA
Source organism: Scilla litardierei (assembly GCA_030789695.1). NCBI lineage: Eukaryota > Viridiplantae > Streptophyta > Magnoliopsida > Asparagales > Asparagaceae > Scilla > Scilla litardierei. Next base: position 97,294,304 of record CM061136.1, read on the forward strand.
TTCACTTACTGCTCTGACCTTCTTTGGATCCACTGAGATGATGGCTCCTGATACTCATGTCCAAGAAATGCAACTCTGTCCAACCAGAAGTCGCATTTGCTGCACTTGGCATATAGTTTATGATGTCGGAGCGTCTCTAATACCAATCTCAAGTGCTCGGCATGCTCCTCCTCGCTCTTCGAGTACACCACGATGTCGTCTATGAAGATCACCACGAACTTATCAAGGTAGTCATAAAAGATGAGGTTCATGAGATTTATGAACACAGCAGGAATGTTGGTCCCACCGAACGGCATGACAACAAACTCATAATGCCCATACATAGTCCGAAAAGCTGTCTTTGGTACATCATCCTTCTTGACTTTGACTTGATGGTATCCGCTCCGAAGGTCCAACTTCGAGAATACCTTCGATCCACCAAGCTAATCAAAGATGTCATCAATACGGGGCAACTGATACTTGTTCTTCACGGTGATGTGGTTCAGCTCACGATAGTCGACGCACATCCTCCTCAACTCACCCTTCTTCTTCACCAGCAAGACGGGTGCACCCCAGGGAGACACGCTGGGATGAATGAAACCCTTCTGCAGCAGCTCATCGAATCAGATCGCTGTCGAACTCTAACGCTCGATCGGGTGGCAATTCAGAAATGTCTTCAGGGAAGACGTCCTCGAAATCTTGCACTACCGATGGCTTCTCTGGTTCTGCTATCATGGATGCAACATTCAATCTGTACAGCTGGGCCCGGAACTTGACAGGTCCAAGCGAACATCCTCTGCTGATGAACTCGAACACTGGGTGGTTAGGAATTTCAAACACCACTTTCTTCCAGTGACAGTCGATCGTGGCGTAAAAAGCTCCTAACCAGTCAATGCCGAGAATTGCACCGAAATTGGGTAGATCATGGACAATAAAATCAGCATACAATTCGTGTCCACTAATCACCAACGGGCACGGTCTACATCCCAGTGCAACCTTCATAACCCCATTCCTAGTTGTAATATTCCAACACTTGGGAAGTGTGTAAGTGGGTATCGAATGTTCGACTACGAACTTCTGAGATAATATGCACATGGAAGCTCCAGAGTCGAACAGGGTCAAGGCCGGGTGGGAGGAAACTAAGATAACATATAAGGGTAACAAGCAACTAGGTCAAACAAGGAACTAACTAATCAAACATAAATGCACAAAATAAAGACTAGTCTAGAGGATACATACAATCACGTCATCATCAGCTTCAGCCTCAGTGGCCGTCATGGTGAAAGCTCGACGCTTCGACGGGTTGGCCTGCTGAAATGCCTGATCCTGCGGAACCAGAGGTGATCCATGCTGTCCAGGTGCAGGCACTGTCTGCTGAGCGGGTCCGAGTGCTGCAGCAGGTGTAGGTCGGTTGCTGCAGGGGCAGTCTCTAGCAGTGTGAGCAGACGATCCACAGATCAAACATTGATTCAGCATCCTCCTACAGTCTTTCCTTACATGGCCTAGCTTGCTGCAGAAATGGCAAGTCAGCTTAGCACGGTTGGGGACAGGTGCAACTGGCCTTTTGAACTGGGTGGTCTGAACTGGACGAACACCAGTCCTAGGTGCACTCCTCAGCATCTCCATCGGACGCTTGCCCGCCTGACGTTCCTTCTTCTGATTAGCGATCCGCTCTGTCACTTCGCCGCTACTAGAAATTTCTCATGAGTGGTAAAGACGGACGAAGACATCGAGCCCTGTATATCCAAATCCAAACCCTGTCGGAAGCGGTGAGCACAATCCTCATGGTCTGCCACCATAGCAGGAGCATAGCGAACTCGGCCTCGTACTCATCAACAGTCATAGTACCCTGTTCCAGGTTGATGAAACGTCTCTCCATCTCTTGCTTCACTGACTTGGGGAAATACTGGGCATCAAATCTCTGACAGAAGGTAGCCCATGTAATCGGCTTGGGCAGCCTGGCCTCCTCAGCGTCCCACCAGCTGCGGGTGTTGTCTGTCAACTGCTTCTTGGCCAGCTCTACCCAATCATCCGGATTGATTCAAGCAAGGCCCAAATCATCCTCAGTGCTACAACGCCACTCTTCGACCGCTAGCGGGCCCTCTCGTCCGGAGAAACTCTTCGGACGCATCTTTCAGAACTACTTGGCCCCCGGTGGTGGTGCAACTGGTGCGGCTGGTGCAGCCTGGAGTCCCTATTGGACCAGATGATGCTGAACCTCAAGCATCTCTCGCATAACTCCAGGCATCTCGAGGATGTCATCATCTCCGCCTCTAGCAGCTCCAGGTCCATGACGGGTGATACGTCTTCCTGCCATTCTGAGACAAGAAAACTTTGAGTTATTCTCGTGTACACAATTATTCTAGATGTTTGGCTTTGATATCCTTCTTATTATTCTGAATTTTTTGCGAATGTAGGACCTGCATGGGCCACCACTAAAATCTGTAACGCATTGCTTCCCAAAACACACCGGAAGCAAGAACATTACGCGGTCCGCATGAACTGGAGTGGTGAAGCTCCAGGCCAATAAGCGTGGTGATAATCAATAATTAAAAGCAGGTTCTTGCATTGCATTTCAGAATAATAAGGAACATTTGAAAGTAAAGCCACATCCAGAAAAGTGTCCAACAAGAAATAAAACGAAAAGCCACAGCTGGGCCAGAGTACAACGACAGGAATGTACACAAGCAAAAGTACTGAAAGTAAACTAATGAAACAGCAATAGGTAGGTCTAGTCCTCAGTAGGAAAGGACTCGGCGTCCACGGCGAACTCCTGGCTCCCTAAATCAGACGTCTCCAGAGGATCCTCTTGAGACTCCGGCTCGAGATCTGACATACATTCAAAAAGACATGAATGTATGTCAGCAAGGTCTGCAAGTAAAGGTCAGAAACCAAGGCAAGGTGTGCATATAATATGAATTTAGAAATGACAGTTATTTGCATATAAGGTGTCCACAACATCATTTTAAGGGATGACAAATTTAAAAGCGAAGTAAAATTAAACATTCCTAACATGGCAGTTCTAAGCAGGTACGTGGAAGTAAAGTAATGACATTCATTTTATTAGCATGGCAAGTTGTAATTTCATGTCCGCGTTTTCTATTCACTCCTAGGGTTCCCGCCTTTAAGACGTGATGAGTAAGTCATTCTCCTCACGGGGGTTTAATCATGATTGATACTAACCCACCGTATAGGTGGTGTTCTTGAAGACATGACCCCTACATACGCTTAGTGGCCGTTCAACCCTAACCCCACCCAAAAGTTTGCCGGAACACGAGCCGGCCTAGTCGACTCACACGACATCATGAAAGTCATGATTTCGCCGTTAAGGCGCACGAATTCACGATGTCACTCTCTTTATTGTCCAAACAAGATGTGCATAACTTTAAGTTGTCATATAGCTCAGTCTGTAACATTTACACTATTTAAAAAGAATGTCGTACATGTGGTTTTATTAAACATGTTACAGAAAGTAATTTTCTTTATAGATGTCTGAGGTTAAAGCATAGCAAATTATATGTCCACGCGTCACATTTTTAGTCTAGAACATTATAATGATAACTTCATGCTCATTTCACGTGTCATTTTCAAGTTATACAGATTTGAACAAAAACGACGTTTTAAACATTAAACTTCAGAAATTCACCATTATACACACACTTGCCTGTTTTGGGCGTTCTTGGTGTCGTCGGAAACGTCTCGACGAGTACTACGCTACGGTGGGATCGGTTCGCTGTTTTGATAAAACACAAATTCAGATAAGACTGTTTTTGAAAGATTACGATATCAAAACAACTCGTACGACATCTAATGATTCGATTTTATTAGGTTCTCTGTCCTATGGTGTGGGTTGTGGTATGTTAAAGGGCAGATCTACTAACCTGTAGTGTAGAGAAGGGTCGGGATGTAGCGATTGGTAGAGGTGACACGTATAACTCCAAAACAGCGTCGTCGTCGTCGTTTGAGGAGTGGACAGTGGCTAGTGAGGTTGTCGGAGGTCTGCAGTCAGCGGGGGAAACATCGACGACTGAACTTCTCTGAAGGGGCTGTCCGCAGGTTGGATGGCGGCTGTCGGCACGGGTCCTAGGGTGTGCTGTCGGTGCAACTCCGAGAGAGGAGGAGAGGGTTGCGTCGTCTGAGCCTTGGGGGGTCTCTTCACGTGATGACTTGAGGTTTGAGGGGTGCTGGGCATTCGTGGCGGGCAGCAGGCGGTTATGGGGTTCCGACGTTGATTAGCAGCACGGGGGAGGCGATCTGGGCTACGGTGTTGCGCCTGGGAGAGAAGAGGAGGCCACGGGCTTACGGGGAGAGGGAAGTACGAGAGGAAAGAGGGAGGCTGACTGGCGGTGTGTGCAAGGCCTGGGAGGTGATGCAAAGGAGAAGACGAAGGAGGAGGTGCGGTAGGGCTGGTCGGCGTTCGAATGGGGGGCGGCTGAGAGAAGATGGCCGCTACGGGGTTGATGTTTGCGTGGGTGAGGAACCGGGGTGCTTGGGTGGGGATGATGGCCGCGAGGAAGTCGGAGCTGGGCTCGATGGACGTGGAGGAGAAGTGAGCGGAGGTGAGGTTGCGTGTTGGCGTGGAGAAGGAGATGAGAGAGTAGGGGCGACGTGGAATGTTGAGGGAAGCAACAAAAGGATCCCAGGGCTGCAGCAAAGTTAAGCCTAGGCTTTTAATATTGAAATGGGGTGAGGGGCGGTACGAATGAAGAGGGGACTGGGTTATTGCATATAGGTTCATTCATTAAAATAGAGTAAGGGGGGCTTCTTGTACAGTTGTACGTGGGTAGAGAGAGGGAAGGGGAAGTGGAGAGATAGGGTACGATTTTAGGGGGTGGTTAGGGGAGAACGGGTCAGAGGGTAGGGAGTTGGGATATAGAGATAGGTTAGGATTTGTTTTCTAAAAGATTTGATTTCATTCCTTTTAAAAACGTTTGAATTTCTACTTTCTTTTTTTATTTATTATAATAACGTCAGCCTTCATTTCGTTTTCAAAGGAGGTTGGATGGTCATTAACAGTTATATGTATATATATAAAGTATAAATATTAAGCTAATGATAATAACAGATTATTACCAATTTGTTCTCCGACGTCCAAAAATTAAAATAAAAATACTGGGGTGATCGCGTCTCCGAGAGGATCATGGATACGGGGTCCGGTCACGCGTTTGAGCTACGGAACAAAATAATACAAACAAATACAAATATACGTACCATAAACAACATACGCGCTAAAATACGTACGACTGGACAGTGGTCGTTACAGTTCTACACCAGCACAACTATGTGGTCGCTTATTCTTCGCGACAGTTGAAGGTCTATGAGAAGAACTATCCGACCCACGATTTGGAGCTAGCCGCTGTCGTCTTTGCTTTGAAGATCTGGCGACATTTCTTACTGAGTGAGAAAGTGAAAATCTTCACTAATCACAATAGTTTGAAATATATATTCACTCATAAGGAGCTGAATATGAGACATCGCAGATGGTTGGAATTGATGGCAGACTACGGCATAGATCTTCAGTATCACCCAAGGAAGGTGAATGTCGTACTGGACGCCTTGAGTCGACTGCCCGAGGTGATGACTCTCAAAGCTCAGTGGAGATTGCAGAAGGATTTGCGAGAGATGGATATTGAAGCTGTCCTCCCAGGAGTCACTTCGTCGTTGATGAACATGCAGATTCAGTCGCCGATTGTGGATCGGATCAAGACTGCTCAGGTCGGGATGCTACGTTGAAGAAGATCAGAGATCAGGCGTATCTTCATGTCTTTGTAATTTTCAGAGCAGGCCAATGCTTCGCCGCTACTAGAACTTCCTCATGAGTGGTAAAGACGGATCATCTACACCTGGTGGAGTTCTCCTACAACAACAGCTATAAGGCGAGCATTGGTATGGCTCCATTTGCTGCTCTCTACGGGAGGAAATGTCGATCGCCACTTAGCTGAGATGACATTGGAGATAGAGAGTTATTGGGGCTGGAGATGATTATCGAAGAAGTGGATGTTGTTTGAGATATCAGGGACAAGCTTTGGATCGCTTAGGACCGTTATAAGCATTGGGCTGATGCTAAACGGGTCCCCTAGAGTTTCTGCCGGAGACCACATTTTCCTGAAGATTTCCCCGAATCGAGGAGTGATTCGCTTTGGGAAACACAGCAAGCTCAACCTAATATACATCGGACCCTTCGATGTTCTGGAGAGAGTTGGAGAGGTAGCCTACCACTTAGCCTTGCCACCTTCTTTGGAGGGAGTTCACGATGTCTTCCATGTGTCTCAGCTCCGTCGATACATGAGCGATCCATCTCACACTGTGGACTACTCTGAGATCATCGTCTGTCCAGATCTGACGTATGATCAGCAGCCAGTGCAGATTCTTGACAGACGTCAGAAGACACTTCGGAACAAGACGGTCGATCTTGTTAGAGTGATGTGGCGACACGGCTCGTTGGGAGAGTCCACCAGGGAGAGAGAAGATGAGATGAGAGAGCATTACCCACATCTGTTCCTTGACATGTGATTGTTAGGATTTCCGAGGGCGGAATTGTTTTTAAGGTGGGTAGGATGTAACGACCGGTTTTTACCGTTACCATTAACTGTATTTATCTAGTGTATTTTTTCTCGTATCCGTTGTTGGTCGTTCCCATACCCGTACCCGTATCCATTTCTGTCCTTCACATTTATTATTATTATTATTATTGCTATTATTCTTTCTAGTAAATTATTTAAAAGGTCTCTTCTTAAAATTTGTTTTAAAATTTTTGATTCAAAATTCAAAATTCGAATTTAAAACTTCTAAACATTTGAAAAGTTTTCCTTATTATACCCATTTAAACCTATTGATTGGCCCATATTCCCTTGATTTAAACTTATTTAATACCAACCATATTAATAATATTTCTAACCTTCCTAATATAAATCTTTTCCTAATTTACTCTAGCCATTTCTTTGAACCCACATGGCCGAACCCTACTCACAGCACACCCTTATTGAAATAACCCATGCTCAAACTTAGGCCTAAACCTAGACTAGCTTTCTCATGCAGCCTCACACACAAGATTTTTAAAATAGGAAATTTAAAACCCCTAGACCCTAACCCAAGAGCTCACTTGCTGCTCTTCACACACACACAACTACAATTTTAGAAACCCCACATACTAATATTATAAAAAGAACCTAGGCTAACCTAGGACACATGAACCCTACACTTCCTATTAAAACATAGGCCTCACTTTTCTTCTCTCAGCCGCCTCTGTTCTCTTCTCCACGCAGCAAAGCTCAGCACCGCCCCCTCTCTATCTTTCTCCCCATGCGACGAACCACATCCTGGCTTCTTCTCTTCGCATCCTCTCCTCCTCGCCATCACACAAGCCGCGGCCACCACCCCCTCGCACCCCCAACGCCGCGAGCAGCTCTCGACACCTCTACATCCCCACGTCAACGACAGCAGGCCCAGTGACCCAAAACACCGTAGCACAGCGACGCCAGCTCCTCCCTCGCGTCGAAAACAGCCGCAGCGACCACCCGCGGCCTCCTTCCTCCTCCCTCGAGCACGTGCAGCTCACACTCAGGGGATCTCCATGCCTCCATGCCAACGCCGGTGTCTCCTCACTCGCCCAGCGATGCCAGAGCTCCACTCGTCACTGCCACGCCCAGAACATCGCACGGCCCCCCTAACCACCTGCAGACCACCGGATCTCTTCCTTGTCTCCTCTACGCCGTTCGGAATCCAGTGAGGAGTTGCTGCTGTACTTTTGTGCTGCTGCGCTGCTGCAGAGCTCCCGACAGTCCCTCAAGCAACCAGAGCAGCCGCTGCCGCCTCCCCGCGAGTTGACGGCAGACCCCGACGCTCAACGTCGCTGTTTTGGAGTCGTACACGTCGTCGCTGCTCCACTCGCTACGTAATGGTTAGTACCCCTACCTATAACTTATAACCCACACCGTAATTTAGAGAACCTAATAAAACGGATCGGTTAGACGTCGTAGGGACTTTTCATAACGTCGTTATGATCTAAAACAATTTAATCTGATTTTGTGTTTTATCAAACCAGCGAACCGTTATCACCGTAGCGTAGTACCCGTTGAGACGTTTTCGAGGACACCAAGAACGCCAAAAACAGGCAAGTGTGTGAATAATGGTGAATTTCTGAAGTTTAATGTTTAAAACATCGTTTTTTTTCAAACCTGTATAACTTGAAAATGGCACGTGAAATGACGCATGAAGTTATCATTATAATGTTCTAGACTAAAAATGTGACGCGTGGACATATAATTTGCTATGCTTTAACTTCAGACATCTATAAAGAAAATTACTTTTTGTAACATGTTTAATAAAACCACATGTACGACATTATTTTTAAATAGTATAAATGTTACGGACTGAGCTATATGGACAACCTAAAGTTATGCACATTTTGTTTGGACAATAAAGAGAGTGACATCATGAATTCGTGCGCCTTAAAGGCGAAATCATGACTTTCGTGATGTCGTGTGAGTCGACTAGGCCGGCTCGTGTTCCGGCAAACTTTTGGGTGGGGTTAGGGTTGAACGGCCACTAAGCGTATGTAGGGGTCATGTCTTCAAGAACACCACCTATACGGTGGGTTAGTATCAATCACGATTATACCCCCGTGAGAAGAATGACTTACTCATCACGTCTTAAAGGCGGGAACCCTAGGAGTGAATAGAAGACACGGACATGAAATTACAACTTGCCTAGCCAATAAAATAAATGTCATTACTTTACTTCAACCTGCTTAGAACTGCCATGCTAGGAATGTTTAATTTTACCCCGTTTTTAAATTGTCATCCCTTAAAATGTTGTTGTGGACACCTTATATGCAAATAATTGTCACTTCTTAATTCATATTTTATGCACACTTTGCTTTGGTTTCTGACCTTTACTTACATACCTTGCTGACATACATTCATGTCTTTTTGAATGTATGTCAGATCTCGAGCCGGAGTCTCAGGAGGATCCTTTGGAGACGCCTGACTTAGAGAGCCAGAGTTCGCCGTAGATGCCGGGTCTCTCCTTGCAGAGAATTAGGGACCTTCACCGTCGTCGTCTTTTCTTTAGTTACCTTCAGTTGTTGTTGTTTAGTGTACGTTCCTTTTGTTGCTACTTTAGCCCCGCTGTGGCTTGTCGTTTAATTTCGTGTATGGACTTAATATTTCTGGATGTGGATTTTTATTCTTGTGAATGTATTCTTATTGTTCTGAAAAGCACACAAGGACCTGCCCGTGTTTTTATCACAGACACTTATTGAACTTGAGCTTCACCGCTCCAGTTCAAGTGGACCACGTAACGTTCTCGCTTCTGGTGTCTTTTGGGAAGGGGGTGTTACAGTTTTTGTCATAAAAATTTGGTGAGATCTTTCCATTCTATTGTTTTTATTCTTTGTGGATATCCGCTTTTGTTGTTCAATTTTTACAATCATCAAAACTATAAAAATTAGGCTAATCTTGGAAAGTTTTGGCTTGAGCTCAATTGTCTAGTTTATGTGGTTAAGGACTTCTCGAACACATAGACTAGTAAGAAACATAGACATGGCCGATCACCATACCAACACCAACGGTAATGACAACACCCATCCTAATGAGGATAATCACTCTCAAAAACATGTACACCTCAAAAACATGCACGTGCATCGCAGTCTTCTCGATGCTCATGTATGGCTCCAACATAGGGATCTGACAAAAGGAAAAGGTTGTCACGGGCTCTTCTATTTCGGGCGTCTCGCTCTCACCTTTGCAAACCTAAAGAAATTCTGATCTGAATTGGGTCAAGAGTCCCTCAATCTCAGCTAACGCCCAATCAAGCTTTCCATTCTTTGCGGGGGTGTAGCTTTAGATGGCGTCGCCTACAAGATATGTATCGGTGGTAGCAACTATAGCTAAAAAGGCAACTATATCAGGAAATAAAAGTTTTTGTTCAGATAAATTACCTCCCGTAGTGCAAGTGGCTGGCGATGCATCCGGCCAATGTCTATCCTCCGCCGTAAAAGTGGATTCTCCTCCACCAAGCCATGGTAGGGTGGTAGAAGTATTCTCAAAGTCGAATAGTCCTTCCATATGCTCCCCCTTCTATGACATGGTACTGTAGACCTCACCCCATGAGTGCTGCTCAAGATGCCCATAAGATTGAGCGGATGGTTGGGCCATCGGGTTAGGATGGCTGAAAGTCTTAGTGGTGAGGGAAGAAGCGGTGTGCAAGCCTTAAACTATTCCATCATAGCTGTAAGGCTTCCCTCCTCTTTCGATGGAGGTAGGTATGGTGGAGTATTTGGATGGGAGTGGTTTGAGTATTGGTTCAAGGTGTAGGGGTTTGGGTCATGGGGGTGACATAAAATGTGCAGACATCGTTGGCATGCCCCGGAAGAACACAAATCCTGTAATTCCCAGTAAACATACAGAAAATGATTTTTTGCTCACATCTAGCATTGTGGTTTGTCGAGACACCAAAGTCATAAGAGTATTTTTTGTCTAGCATCCACGTCGTAACTCCAAAATTCACCTGGCTAAGAGAAAAATGGAAGAACTAGAAAATGGTCGCCAGTAAAAGCAAAGAGTAGGAAATAGGTGGGAGGGTTAAAAATTTTCTTTTAATAGTTTGTTTGTTTTTTATTTTTGTGTAGTCTAACAAATACACAATTAAATCGATATCAAGCCAATTGCCTCCCTAGCAACGGATCCAAAGCTTGTTGAACTTTAAATTAACCGCAAGTTCACGATGTCAGTTGTAGCTCACGGGTCAAACACAGGAAGGCAGTGGTATGAGTACTGGTTAATTGTGTTTCAAAATAGCTATGTGAATGGTAGTGGAGAAGGGGTATTTACACTAAAAATACTAAAAGAAAGAAAAGTGCCAAGGGCTAAACGTCGTCGCTAGTGCAAATTAAACATTCAAGTTGATCTAGCTTCTTGAGCCAATGGCATTACGACCTAAAGATCATGATATTCCGAGCTTCCATACCAGACCGCCGAAATACCCCTCCGGCTCATCCCTTCATCCAGAAGGACGGTCGACCCAGTGACAGGGCGCTCCACGTCCAAACGTCAGAGGGCTGCAGGGTGCATGTCGATCCTAGAGTCTGACGCGACTAGGGTAAGGGTGCACTCTGCCTTGGCGACTGAAAGACAGTGACGAGCTACGGCGACGAGCTCCAGTGACGAGCTATGACGACGAGCTCCAGTGACGACCTCCATTGATGAGCTCCAGTCACGAGATCCAGTGACAACCTTTGGTGACGAGCTCTAGTGATGAGCTATGGGGGCCGAGCTACGGTGACGACATATTACAAGGATGCTACTGACACTACCGCCGCCCGACCATCTGACAAAGCACCCCTGGCCGCTACGCCCCCTTACACTTGATGCTTTCGGCCCTGACACCCTGACAAAAGTGCCCCTGGCCGTTGTGCCGTATGACAAAAGCATGGCTGACACCCTTGATCCTGACATCCTCGTCCGAAGCTTCCGCTGACAGTAGGGCCAGCTCAGCATGCCAAGTCAGCATGCCAGGTCAGGCCCACCTAGCCGCATCCACCATGTATAAATACCCTTTTGCCTCCAAGGGGGGGTGGGCAAATTTACTCTCAATCTTATTACTCACACATAACAGCAAAGGTCGTCCATATCTTTGTTCTTTCTCTCATAGCTCGTCACGTATGGTCGACTCACCCTCAGTCCGACCTACATGCCTAGCCCCCGCTTTAAGTCCTATTACTGACTTAGGCATTAGAGAGGCTAAGGGTTGGACCCCAACCCGGCCTTTCTGACGAGTTGCTCCTTACGCAGGTCAGCTCGTCATCACCAGCCGTGCTCACCCTCGACCTAGGCAGGACATCCCCTTCGTTGCATCCTACCAGATCCGATATTGTGGTCTGCTTCTACAACAAGTTTAGCCTCATCACCCTACCAATCACCTGTCAAATAGCCTACCCTAATCCCGTCATTAGCATAACCACCGTACCCTTGGTTCCCCATAATACAAATTCATTGTACGCGAGTTCTACCCCGCAACAATTGGCGCCGTCTGTGGGAACGAAGGGTCACACCCTTGTCAAATCCCATACCAATCGACCGAAACCCTGACTAAGGGTTGGACCCCAACCCGACGATCTTGAAGACCCCCGGGGCAGCTAGTCAGCTCGCCACCCAAACTAGAGGGGAAAAATGCGGGGGAGGCTTTGGCCAATCTGTACACGCGATCTTGAAGACCTCCAGGGTAGCTCGTCAGCTCGCCACCCAAACTGGAGGGGAAAAATGCAGGGAAGGCTTTGGCCAATCTGTACCCGTGATCTGGAAGACCTCCTGGGCAGCTTGTCAGCCCAAACTGGAGGGGAAAAATGTGGGGGAGGCTTTGGCCAATCTGTACCCGCGATCTGGAAGACTCCGGGGCAGCTCGTCAGCTCGCCACCCAAACTGGAGGGGAAAATGCGGGGGAGGCTTTGGCCAAGCTGTACCCGTGATCTCGAAGACCTCCGGGGCAACTCGTCAGCTCACCACCCAAACTGGATGGGAAAATGCAGGGGAGGCTTTGGCCAATTTGCACCCGCGATCTGGAAGAACTCTGGGGCAGCTCGTCAGCTCACCACCAAAATTGGAGGGGAAAATGCGGGGGAGCCTTTGGCCAATCTGTACTCGCGATCTGGAAGACCTCCGGGGCAGCTCGTCAGCTCGCCACCCAAACTGGAGGGAAAAAATGCGGGGGGGGGGGGGGGGGGGGGGGGGGGCTTTGGCCAATCTGTATGTAGGATCCTGTCAAAACAACGATGTTAGGATTGAATAATAACATAGACTTACGTTAGCGTATGCTGCGCCGTAGTCTCTGAACTTCACCCACGGATTCGCCACAACGGTCGGTACTTCGTCACGGAGGATCGAAGCAGCGTTTCACCGCCTAAATCTCTATTTAGAAGATGATTTTAATGGAAGGGAGAAGAAGAACACAAGTTGCCTTATGCAAACTTATGGCATGGGTAGATTAGTATGAATGCCTTACCCTTGGGTCCTATTTATAGGCTTTAGGGGTAGTTATTGTAGGAAATAACTAAATATAAGCTTATTAGCCTATATTAGCACATTCACTTATCCTCTTCTTCATTCACTTATCAAGTGCCTTTTTGCACTTATAAAGTGACTTTTTCCACTTATCGAGTGGTCCTTTTCACACAAGAAAAGGTTCCCTTCGTGCACGCTTTCGTGCACGCGACATCTGAGGTCCATAGGCCCTCATACATCCCCTCATTGGTGTATATATGTCGTCCATATCCAACATCTCCCACTCACACTTGAGGGGATTGTAAGGAAACATCTTTTTCTTTAGTTCTTCTGTTTATCAAACCGAGAAATAGACCGTGTGAGGGTCATGCGCATAGAGTCAGCTGTTGTGCACTTGTTAAAGATACACAACACTCCTCGAGGTGCAAAGTTGAGTAGATTAACGCATGCTTTACCCTAGATTATTTCTTCACATTTCTTATACTTTATTTTCAACAATTGAATCCCATCTGGATTACAATTGGCTGGCCAGCTTTGAATCTCTAAAGTCCAAATGCGAATATGAAATTAATCTTCCTCTTCTTACGATCCTTTCAATCTTGACACTATTCACTTTTCTAACATGCCCCGCCGGACCGAATTTACCATAGTCCATAAGAAACATGCTAAGATAGCGATCACCCAATCAAATCTAAAGGATCCAATTAGAGTCCATAAGGGTAAGAAGTTAAGACCCATGTGGTCTTTGGGTCTCACATAATAGTAAACACAATTACTATTCTAACCCAATGGTCAAATGCATACATAGTATGAATACGTATTACAACATCACTCCTTTCACAGGGAGCGTATGTCTTAATGATGTTGTAAGGATGATGGTCAGATACCACAATGTCTGACTTTGAGTCCCTCTTACTACTCATTGATTTCCTGGACCCACATCCCGCATAAGACAGATAAGATTTCAAAAATCTTCTTAGATCTTTTGTAAGCATCCATATGACGCAGATCTTTCATACGACCATTTTGTTCAAGTCATGACTCTAAATCATCCGTCTGACGATTTTTACTTTAAACATGTCTCATCTTTATCTTATCCGTCTGATAGAATAAAGGCGGTTGCTCATATGAGAGAGCCAACCTCAATCTGTCCGACATACTAGAAAAACATAGCTGAGATTTAAAAAGAAAATGTACACAAACATTTTCAAGAAACTCATATGCAATGTCAAAAAGAACTTATTCTTTTATTAAATTTGATCTTTCATAGACATGGGAATATCCATTGATACAACTCAGCTCTTATGCAATCCTTGAGAAGATAAGTGTTTGTAAAACACATCTCTGGGGATCGCCTTTGTAAGCGGATCCGCTATCATCTCATGCGTAGATATGTATCTAATGTCTACCTTCTTGTTCTTATCATAGTCTTTTGCAAATTTGTAGCTGATATCAATGTGTTTGGTCTTACAATGGAACTTTGGATCTTTGACATAGGCTATAGATGCTTGACTGTCACTGTATATTGGTACAGTACCTGAGTCACTTGCATCAATTAGCCGGTCTAAGAACTTCCTAAGCCAAACAGCTTCTTGGACTGCCATGTTAAATGCTACAAACTCGGCTTCCATAGTTGAAAGTGCGATGCAGGTTTGTTTCTTGCTACTCCAGGATATTGCACCAGATCCGAGTAGAAAAACATATCCTGAGGTCGATCGTCGCTCATCGAGATCACCCGCCCAATCAGCATAAGTGTAGCCTTCGAGCCTCAAGGCATCTCCTTGATAGCATAAAGCATAGTCTGCAGTTCCTTTAAGATACCGCATTATCCTCTTAACCGCTTTCCAGTGTACTTGCCCTGGATTGGATTGGTAACGACTTACCATTCCAACGGCAAAAACAGATGTCCGGTCTTGTACACATCATAGCGTACATAAGACTACCAACTGCACTGGAATATGGAACTTTTTCCATAATTTCCTTTTCCTTTTGGTTGTTTGGACACGATTTCAGACATAAATTATCGCATTTGCTTATAGGAGTATCAATGGACTTGCAGTCCTGCATATTAAAACGTTCTAGAACCTTCTTTATATAAGTCTCCTGTGAAAGAGAAAGAAGTTTCTTCGAACGATTCCTTGAAATCTTAACTCCAAGGATATATGCGGCTTCTCCCATGTCTTTCATCTCAAAAACTGATGAAAGCCAAGCCTTGATATCCATCACAAAGCCCTTGCCATTTCCGGCTATTAAAATGTCATCTACATATAGAGACATAATAACATACTTGCTCTTAATCCTCTTGATATATACACAGTTATCTTCATCAAGCATGGAAAAAACCATTTGATAAGACAACTTCTTGAAATCGTATATA
The DNA here is from genome assembly GCA_030789695.1 of Scilla litardierei. NCBI lineage: Eukaryota > Viridiplantae > Streptophyta > Magnoliopsida > Asparagales > Asparagaceae > Scilla > Scilla litardierei. Next base: position 97,309,658 of record CM061136.1, read on the forward strand.
CCATTGTCTCGAGGATTGTTTAAGACCATATATGGACTTACGAAGTTTACAAACCATATGTTCGTTTCCTTCTTTTACAAACCCTGTTGGTTGTTCCATATAGATCTCCTCGTCCAATTATCCATTGAGAAAGGCAGTATTTACAACCATCTGATGTAATTCGAGGTCTAAGCAAGCTACCATAGCCAGAATCAAGCGAATCGAGGTAAAACGAACAACAGGGGAGAAGGTCTCTTCGTAGTATATCCCTTCCTGTTGCATAAAACCTTTCGCGACAAGGCGAGCTTTATATCTATCTATAGAGCCATAAGCCTTATGCTTGATCTTGAGAACCCATTTGTTCCCAATAGCTCTACGTCCTCTGGGTAAGTCAACCAAGTCCTGGACTTGGTTAACTTTCATGGATTCTAATTCCTCCTTCATCGCTTCCATCCATTTGTCTTTTGCAGGGCATGATACGGCCTGTTTGAAAGTAGCAGGCTCGTCATCTTCTTGTAGTAAAGTCATAAAGGTTTGCGGGAATTCATCCTCAAATCTTAGAGGAGCTAACCTTGTACGACTACTACGTCGTATTTGAGATTCTTCAAGTCCTTGTTGACTCAAATTAAGATCAATTCAAATATCACTCCCACTTGGAATGTCGTTAGAATTGCTCCCACTTGGATCATTATTCCTGTATGGAATAGGATTAGCATCATTCATATCATCCATTGGTGAAGGTTGAAACGTATTTTCGTCTTCACCAAGAATTCTCCCACTCGAATGAGGTAATCCTTCTTGATCATAAATCTCAAATAAAGATAAGTCCTGACTTATCTCGCCCTGTCTTGGAAACTCGTTTTCCAAGAAAGTGACATCCCTCGACTCAAATTCAATTAGTCCTCCATTGTCTTCCTGACCAATGAAAACATAACCTTTGGAGTTTTCTGTGTATCGTATAAAGATACATTTCCTCCCCCTTGGCCCAAGTTTGTCATACTTATGGGAAGAAATATGTGTGTAGGATGCACATCCCCAAGGTTTTAAAATGTTTAAGTTAGGAGACCTTTGGTTCCACAACTCATAAGGAGTGGAGCTAACTGATTTCGAGGGTACGCGGTTTAAAATGAAAGCGGCCGTCAATAATGCATCACCCCAAAAGGTGATTGGCAAGTTTGCTTGCACCATCATTGAACGGACCATTTCCATTAAAGTCCTATTGCTCCTTTCAGCAACACCATTTTGTTGAGGAGTATAAGGCATAGTTACCTGATGAACTATGCCCTTTTCATCACAAAGTTCCTTAAAACTTGTTGATTGATATTCACCGCCTCTATCGGTTCGCAAGACCTTAATCTTGCGATCTAATTGATTTTCCACCAAACTCATATAGTTTTGAAAGCAGGTTAATGCTTCACTTTTGTGGGATATCAAATAGATATGACCGAATCGGGTGAAGTCATCAATAAAAGTGATGAAATAGGACTTCCCGCGTCTTGTCTTGACATTCATCGGACCACATATGTCCGAATGGATGAGCCGTAATGGAACCTCGGCCCATGTGCCGGTTCCAAATGGCTTGCGACAAGATTTCCCTACAAGGCAATGTTCGCAAGTCGACATTTCGACCTTTGAAACATTGGATAGAAGGCCACGTTTGGCAAGTCTATCCATTCGTGTTGGTCCAATGTGACCAAGCCTTGCATGCCAACAAATTACATCTGACTCATAATTTGATGAATTTGCAACAAGGAAATTTTCATTATAAAATGAGGAATCATACATTGTATTTAATACAACAAATTCTTTGAAAAACATACCCAGAACCAATTAAAGAATTATTACAAGACAAGTCCACTTTACAACTATGAAAGAACCAACTATAACCAAGACCCATTAAAACAACCACAGATATAATATTCCTTCGAATATCTGGAGCGAAGAGGACATCATGTAGTAAGATAGTGCGGCCGTTGTCCAAGACGAGCTTGCAAGTCCCAACGCCTTTCACTTCAACACGTGTGTTGTTTCCTACATATATCCACTTTGTTCCTTGGGGTATCCGGTGATACTCCACGAAGGACCGTCTGTCCCTTGCTATGTGGTCGGTGGCACCTGAATCAATTATCCAAAATGGATTAGATTCAATAAGAAATATTGAACTAGAAACACATATGTAACTAGTATTACAAATTACCTTGTCACCTCCATCCGTACAAGAACGGGCATAGTGACCTAACTTGTTGCACTTGAAGCACTTGATCCTCTTCAAGTCTTTCTTCTTGTGCCATTTCTTGTTCCCACCCTTATGTTTGGGTTTCTTGGTAGACTCTGGTTGCTTATTACGTTCATTAGTAAACTTCGAACGATTTTTCCGTTTCTTTCCCCGTGTGAGGAACTAGCAACCATGTGCACTTCTGCACTTGGCTTGGCGGCCGCAAGCCGCTCTTCCACTAACTCGAGGTGCTTAGAAACATCGCTGATGTTCTGATGCTCTCATTATGAGTGAGATGCATCTTCATTTGGTCCCACCCATTTGGTAGGAAACGTATGACTGCTTGGATTTGTTGCTCGTCAGTGAGCACATGACCTGCATCCTTTAACTCTGAGATGAGATTCGCCATATGTCGCAGATGTTTCCCCATGGAATGATATGGACATTTCTTGTATGAATCAAATCTTATAGTTAAAGAACGAAGTTTGGACACCGAGGTGCCACCAAACTTCTCCTCAAGCTTGGACCATATGTCCATGGCTAGGTCATGTTCTCGGAAGACACGCATTATGTCGTCGACCATACTGGACAACAACGTAATGCGTGCAATCTTGTTCTTCCGAGACCAAGCATCAAAAGCTTCCTTGTCTCTTCTATGTTGGGCCGTAGTGCCCAACTCTGTTTCAATCATTATGTTCTTCAAAGTTTCGAGCACTTCTTGCTCCTCTAGAACATATTGTATCATGATGGACCATAGTTTGTAATTATCGCCGTTGAGTTTTTCACCTTTGTTTAACTCAGCGACGATGTTCTTTGACGCGGAAGACATTTTAACATTAAAATGCTGCAAAAGACACAAAACCGAAGGTTCGATCAAAAATCATTGCATAAAATTCTTATACATAGATATCACTCCCACTTGGAATATCCCACTTGGAATGATATTTTTACATTTGATAAGTTACTTTCGAAAAATATTGAAGATGTTGCTCTAGAATCGGAAAGGTCTCTATAATTCCAATCACCATCTAGAACAACTTTCAATATTTCCCCATCACTTTATCAAATAACAGTACTCTTATAGTACTTTGCAGCGGAAAAGCGTTTAAAAAAACGTATTTTGAAAACGTATTTTTCAAACGTATTCTGCAAACGTATTTTGCAGCGGGAGGTGTTGGCCCGCTCCGGCCATTGCGGGGGTCGAGCCGTGGCCGCTGATCACTCCTTATTTTACACCTTTTTCCCGCATGTTTGCATGCCATTTAGATCGCCCAAATCATGTTTTTCACGATATATCGATGATATTGCGATGCTTTTCACGATTTGTTGTTTTTGTCGCATTTCAGGTGATTTGGAGCGATTTGGAGTGATCTCGAGATGCGCTTACTCTAGACGGTCACCGACGACCTCCCCGAGGGGTATTTTGCTGTTGGAGAGGAGCGGAAGAAGAATGGACGTCGCAGGAGCGACGAGGAGGCCAAAATTAGCAATCTGGGCATTTTTTGTGTCTCACTCGGCCGAGTGGAGTAGCCGCTCGGCCGACCAGCGAGACACCGCTCGGCCGACCAGATCAGACACGATTTCTATGTGCACTCGGCCGAGCGACGGAGACCACATCGGCCGAGTGACGACATCACGTCCGCCCGAGTGGCGCCCTGACGAAGCCCTTCAAAAATCTCCGAGTTTCTGTTTTTCGGCTGCCTGAGCTTCAGAAGACCCACTCGGCCGAGTGGATTATTCCGTCTGCCCGAGTACAATGAAGCCATCGGTCGAGTGACGACAACTCACTCGGCCGAGCCGCCCCCGAAGTATAGACCCCTGAAGGCCCCGACTTACTGGAAAATTACAGGGTTTCTCACTCGGCCGAGCGACATTTGTCACTCGGCCGAGTGCGATGCGCTGCCTGTAGCGAAAACTGCGGAAAACAGGCTGTGCAGGGGTATTTTGGTCACAGTTTTTGGACGATTTTGGGGGCTATTTAACCCATGTTTTTACCCTAGTTTTGAGAGCTTCTTCTTAGATTTTTTGCAGCTTTTTAGATCTACTTTTTAGCTTTATTTTGGAGATTGGAGAGAAGACAATTATTGTTTTTTGTTGGATTAATTGAAGAACTCCATTGGTTTGTCTATCTCTACTCTAAAAATTCTATTTTTATTGCATATCTCAATATTGTGATGAATTCTATTGCTTATTTCATTGATTATTTCTGTGATCTTGCTATGAATTGTGAGTAGTCTCCACGTCTTGGGGCGTGTGGATGAACCCTACAAGCCCAACTTCATATTTGTGATGAATTAGTAGAAATTTTGCTAGAATCGATATTTAGAGATTTGGTTGGGATCGATTTACTACGGATAGCTAGGAGTTCATATCGATTGGGATTTGCAAGAGATTGGATCCCAATTCGATAGGAAACCCTAGAAATCCGAATTGGGTTGGAATCGAATTTCCGTAGTATCGGTTTGCAAGAGATTGGACCGATACTAGGGTTTCCGGTTGCAATTCCGTGCCAATACCCGTTTGCAAGAGATTGGACGGGTAGGAACTATCCCAATCTAGATCGTGAGACGAGTTTGGAAGAGATTGGGCTCGGTGAGCGATTGGACGATGATGTTGATCCTAATGCTAGCTTTCATAGGCTAGGGTTTGCAAGAGATTGGACCCAAACCTAGGACAGCTATAGACCGGCAACAACACGAGAGAGTGAGCTTGGTTCTACATTCAGTTGCAACTAGTTCATCCAAAACCCAAATCTAGCAATTTTGATAACGATGAACCACATTTATGAGATACGGTGAGTAGCGGGGATTCCCCATTCCGTAGACGTTCTTTATTTGATTTGATATTTCTGCACTTTGTCTGACGATTGTGACAGGATCGCCAAAGGAAAATCTCTCTTCTTGAATAGCCAGGTTGGTTGGAACAAGCACGGTCATTCGTCCTCCCTGTGTTCGATATCCCGCTCGCCGCTACACCGTGCGCTTGCGGTAAAACTACAACCGTCGCCTCGGGCGTGTATCCGGGGTGCGATCAAGTTTTTGGCGCCGTTGCCGGGGAGGCGATTGCGTTTGATTCTTTCTCACCCTAGCTATTTCTTTTATTATTATTATCATTATTTTTATTTCTTATTTCTTAAATAACCCTTCCACGGTACTAATCATTTCTTTGAAACTCTATTTCCCCTGTGCATGTACACGAGATCTACGGTGGACCCTGAAGCTATCTTATTTGATCCCGAGATCGAACGTACCGCACGGAGACTTAGAGCGGAAAGGAGACAAAATCCGGAAGGGAGGTTTTTGACCAACCCGGAAACTGCGGATCAATTAGCGGCAAGGATGGCGAGGATAATTTCTATTCGAGATAGGCTTCGGCCTAAGACCTCTTCTACTACCTCGTCCATTGCCATGCCACAGTTGGTGGCTGACAAGAACTTCGAGCTAAAGACTGGATTAGTGGTTCTGATGCAGCAGGATCCATTTCATGGGAATGCCCATGAAAATCCCCACTACCACATCCAATTGTTCTTGTCGAAGTGCGCCACATTCCAGATGCCGGGGGTCTCCATCGATGCCATCAGACTGCGCCTCTTCCCCTTCACGCTAAAGGACAAGGCACTCTATTGGTTGAGGACGCAAGCTGAGGGTGTTTTCACCACTTGGGACGAGTTGGCGAGTGCATTCATCGACAAGTTCTATCCGCCCTCCAAGACGGTGAAGATTCGGAGCGCTCTTATGTCCTTCAAGCAAGGACCTCAAGAGACGCTCTATGAGGCTTGGGAGCGTTTTAAGGATCTACAGCATCAATGCCCGCACCATAGCATAGAAGATTGGGAGCTAGTGCATAGCTTCTACAATGGTCTCCAACCGGGGACCAAACAAATTATTGATGCCACGGCGAATTGTGCTATCTTGTCAAAGACTCCCGAAGAAGCTACGGCCCTAATTGAGGAGATGGCCTCAAATAATCAACAATGGGGCGATGAGCGAGGACACTCTACGTCCTCCTTGAAGCCGACTAGTATTTATGAGGCGAAGGCCGTGGCGGAGCTTACGAGCAAATTTGATTCTCTCCATAAGGTAGTGGAGAGATTGGAGAAGTTTATCACGGAGCCCCAAGAAGCCCCATCCACCTCCGCACCGACCAACCAAATGTGTGATTGGCAAGACCAATCTCAAGCTATGTACGTGGGAGGAGAGCAAGGAGAAGGATCCTTGGAGCAAGTACAATATGTCGCGGGGAACCAAGGATATTGGGCCAATCCGGCCGCAAGAAATCATCCCGGATTCTCCTACGCCAACAATGAAGGAGCTTTGAACCCGCCACAACCACCACCTCAACAAGCTCGACCACCACCACCCCAACAACAAAACTATCAACCGAGGGGGCCCACTCAACAAAACTTTCAACCAAAGCAACAAGGTCCACCATATAGGCCGCCCGGATACAATCAAGGGTGGAGGAATCAAAATCAAAACCCTCCACAAGCTCAACAACGATCCGACTTCGAAGCTAGAGTGGAGGCATTCATGGTCGAGCAAAATAAAGTCAATGCTACATTGAAGGCGGGGCAAGACTCTCTTAATACCGTTGTGGCTCAAATATCGGAGCAATTGGCGTTGCTCAATCGGAACACTCAACGATTGCCGGCGCAACCCGAGCAAAACCCACGGAGCAACACCGGCCACATCAATGCCGTAGTTGCCGTTACCACTAGAGGCGGGAAGGATACCACCCCCGCCATGATTCCTACCGAGGAGCCCGTGGAGGAAAGTTCGGAACCGGTTGAGCCGGTAGTTGAAGTTGATAAGGAGAAGGAGCCACAAGAAAAGGAGGAATCTAGAGCGGAGCAATTGATCGAGGAGAGGCGCTTCATGCCACCGGTCCCATTCCCCCAAAGACTAGCGAGAGCAAAAATGGAGAAAAGGCTAGCGAAGTTCCTCGAGTATCTAAGAGGAGTTAGCCTCAATATTCCCTTCCTCGACGCCATCGTGGAGATCCCCACATATGCTAAATTCTTGAAGGACTTGATTTCGGGGAGAAAGAGGAAGGAGAAGATCATGCTAGCCGAGGAGGGCTCTTGGTTTACCAAGAGAGAGAAGGAGCCGGCCAAATTTAAAGATCCGGGGAGTTTTCGGATTCCTTGCACCTTGGGCGGCGTCCCTCTTCAAAAGGCGTTGGTAGATCTTGGGGCTAGTGTGAGCCTTATGCCTCTCTCCATGTTCTTAAGGCTAAACACCGGGACAAAGTTGAAACCTACCGACATACGCATTCAATTGGCCGATGGGCGAATAACAAGGCCGGTAGGGATCGCCGAAGACATACCGCTACAAGTCCCGGGTGGAATATGCTTACCATGTGACTTTGTGATCATGGACGTTAAGGAGGAGGGAGATACGTCATTGATACTTGGACGCCCGTTCCTCGCCACCGCCGGAGTAATTGTTGACGTGCGAGAAGGTACCCTAACTTTAAACGTCGGCAACATCGAGGTGGAGCTCCACATTCCTAAGGCTATGAAGCACATGCCTTACCATGAGGAACTTGACTACATGGACCTCCTTGATGAGGTGATAGAGGAGGCGATCCCCCACTCAATTGGCGCTCTTTTTGATGAAGATTTAGAGGAAGGCCCGGATTTAGGCCACGATGAGAAGATAGATGATTCCCCCGACCTCTCCGCTGAAAATGATGAAGGCGACGCTGATGTCGCAAGGATTCGAGAGCTCTGCAAGCTCTCGAAATCGAAGTCTCCGAAGAAAGCTCCGCCGACACGGAAACCGGCGTCACTGGTGAACCCGTTGGTCGGAGCAAATGCTAGCTTGGGGGAGCCTCCCCCCAACACTACTCGAGACGGGAGACCACCGAGGGAGAACACGCCGCAACTACCAAATCCAAGCGTTCTCCCCAGAAAGTTTGATGGGTGCATCTCATATGCACCAAACATCCCACATTAATTGAAAATTATAGGGGGTCGAGCTCACGACCTTAAACGAGCGCTTGTCGGGAGGCAACCTGACGGTTTTTGCTTTATTTTCACCTTTTCTTTATTTTCGTTTTAGAAATTTTTAGTGTTTTGAGTCGTTCGCCCAAAAATTTTGTGATAACAGGTCCTATTTTTCTTGACAGGAGAGGAGATAGGTACACCCTTCATGAGGAGGATGAACGAGACGACGAGGAGCGCCCCAAGAAGGCGCTCCACGCTTAGGAGGAAGATGGAATCGACTGGAGGAAGAAAGACGGAGTTTAGAGCCCAAACGAAGACAAACAGCAGAACACAAGGCTCACTCGGCCGAGCATACTAGTCACTCGGCCGAGTACAAAAGTTCGTCCGGTCGAGCCGCTCACGAACGAGGGAAGTCTGATGTACCCAACTCTCTGTTTATTTTCCTGATTTCAATATAACTGCTACTCGGCCGAGTATATATATTCACTCGACCGAGTAAAACGGATACCCTCCTAGGGCGAGTCTTGCCGAGTAGCTTGAGCCACTCGGCCGAATGGACTTACTCCACTCGGCCGAGGCTGGCAAGGCCACTCGGCCGATGCGTAAGCGGGGAGGAATTTTCTATTGACCGTACTCGGCCGAGTGACCTAGTCACTCGGCCGAGTCGTAACTTTTGCTATATAAGAGGTCGAGGGGGACACGTTTTTCGAAACGCTGAAACCGCTCGCACCCCCGACCTCTCAGCTTCCCTCGCCCGCTCGCATCCCTCACTCGCCCGACCGTCGTTGCCGCGCCACCGCTCAGCCAGCCGTCGCTGGCCGACCCCCCACCGTGACTCGCCCGAGTCCCCGCCGGCGGCCGCCGCCCCTACCACCTCCGGTATCGCCTGATTTGCCTTTTTCTCCTCTTTTTTAGTATTTTTTGAGGATCCATGTGTTAAACGACCCCCAAACCCAAATCAATTTCTATATCTATCTGTTATACCCCTAATGCTCCATACGTTTCGATTATTACCCGCTGATATCTCCATTTCATGCGCAGGTTGTTTCTGGGAGCTTAGGGGAGCCCAGGGGAGCTTCTCGGGACTGATTTGAGCTTCATGGAGGCACTGACTTCGCACGCTTCCATTGCTTAGCACTCGCGGCGTGTCGGGGTACACTCTTTCCATTATTTTGCACATGCCGCACTTTTCACGTTTTTCGGCGCGCTCGGGGCCGATATGCCGCCCCGGACACGGCCGCGAACGAGGAGACCTTCCGCCAAGAGGAAGCAGTCGGATGATGCCGGCCCCTCACACGAGGTGGAAGGGTCTCCTCCTCCTTCCTCCACACACGCCGTCCACCCCGCACAGCCTACAGAGCCCGCATAGCCCGCACAGCCTCTCACTGCCGCTCCACAGCCACCACCACCGGCTCCACTGGTCGGGCCTCTGGGGATCACGTTCCGAAACGACGCACACCGCGTCGCTTTCGAGCGTATCTCCCAGCGCTCGATCGTACCCTCCAGGTTTGCACACCCTTCTGACCTAGGACACCTGGGGGTACTCGAGGGGATGCTCACGTTGTACGACAACGTGGGCTGGCGAGATTTCTTTCAGGCGTCGGCGGACACGTTTATCCGCCCGACACTTGATGTTCTGAGTTCGATCGCCCGGAACGACGAGGGATGCTCGTTTCGGTTCATGGACCGAGAGTGCCAGGTCACTCTCGATATGATGAGAGCATTTTTCTCGTGGCCCGCTGTCCCCGGAGCCGATCGCGGTTACGGCCCCACCCATATCCCCCCACCTTCCTTCGACGCCGGTGCCTTCTGGGCCCGGATTACGGGTCTCCACGCTGCCTTTGACCCTAGTAGGGCCAAGGCCTCGGCCATTGTCCATCCCTGCCTCCGTATTGCTCAGCGCCTTATGGCGACGACCTTTTTGGCCAGATATGAGCCGGGCACGATGTCTACGCCAGAGCTCTACATGCTCTACGTGATGACATGTCCCAGAGCTCTATCTAGGGATGGAGATGAGCTTGTCCCCGCCGTCGTGATCGATATCACGGCATGGTTTTTAGACCGCATCATTGTATCGGTGGGCGCTCGCTCACCGATATGCTGCGGTGGCCTGATCACCTTGCTTGCTCTTATGACCGGCGAGGATTTCCCCGACGACCTGCGATGAGTATCGGGCACCACTTCTTTGTCGATCGATGTTATGGCCCGGATGAAGATGCTTCGTCCGCATGGTGAGCGTCACTGGGTATGGTTGCACGGCCCTTACGGTGCCGATTACATGATTCTCCCGAGCCCAGCTCGGACTCAGATTGCACTAGCCCACGTTGACTGGCTCACTGCGATGGTTGTCCTCATCCCCGCTGCTTACGTGCTCGAGGCCGAGGAGGCCGAGCAGGCCCACGCTGCCCCTGTAGACCCTGTAGCCCCTGCCGAGCCTGCTGCCGTGCCTGTTGACCCTGTGGCCCCTCAGCCTACCCCCGATATTTCCGCCGCTCCTGACACCGCTGTCGGTGTCGGGAGTACCTTAGCTGAGCCCACTTCCACCACCCCCGAGGCTGTCACCACCACTGTCACCACCACCACCGGCCCTCTGTCCGTCAAGCCTCTTTGCTCTGCTCTCCCCGAGCGCCCACCGACCTTTGTTGAGAGTGGAGAGCCCTCGTTTACCGCGGTCGTGGAGACCATGGCTAGCATGATCTCCGCTGGGATTGCACCTTTTGGACCACACTCTTTCACCCCAGCGGTAGTCACCTCTGTCTCCACCTCTGCTGTATTTTCCGAGAGTGTCGTGGCGTCTGTCCACACTTCTGTGCCATCGACCTCTCTGGCCGCCTCGCTGCCACTTTTGCACTCTTCTTTCGCTGCTGCTGCCTCCACTTCTCACCACCCGCCCCGGCCTCACACTGAGGCCAGGCCCACATTTGCTGGCGCAGCACCTTTTGTACCGTTCCCCGCTGAGCCCGTCACATACGCGACCCGAGTACGCCAGCCCAGACCTGCCCAGCCCCGCCAGGCGCATCCCTCTGCACCACCTCCCCCTGACACAGTACTTCAGAGCATTCGTGCTCTAGAGGGGGCGGTGAGTGGTCTCAGAGGCGACCTTCGGACCCTGTCCGCCACCGTCACTGCGATGGCTGGCCGCTTCGAGCTGCTCCCGCAGATCCACTACTGTCTCACCCAGGTTCTGGAGCGTCTCCCGCGCGTACCCCCACCCACCCAGCAGGTTCCCACTCACACTTCCACACCCACTCAGCCTGCTACCACTCCCACACCCACCCCCGCTCAGCAGCCTGTCCAGCCAGCACCACCCACACGACCTCCGCCTCAGGACGGAGACGGCGCAGCACCGCCTTCTTAGGCACCCTTGATGCCATCGATTATCCTTACCGTTGTGCTGCCCGTTTCTGCTGGGTCCTGTTGCCTTTTTGTCCACCCCCCTCCCCTCACTTATTTTGGGATTCTCTTTTTGATCATATCTTTATATATCTTTTTTGGGAGAGAGGGAGAGTTTTTGGTGCCACTTATGTATCTCTATCACTCCTATCTGTGCATGCATCATGTCCGCATCATATTTTCATTTCTTTATTTTTCTTTTCATTTTCATTTTTCCATGCATTCATCCTCACTTACCCCTCCGATTTCTTGTCTCTCGGTGTGCCACACTTTGCACATTAAGGACACTGTGCCATTTAGCTTGGGGGAGTGAGTTCTCACGTTCTTTTTGATTTACCACCTTTATTTTTAGTTTTTCACGCCATTTTCCGCTTTTGCACTTATTTTCACCACTTTTCTTTTATTTTACCATGCATCATGTTTTTCTTATTTTTCTGTGTGCCGCATTGTAAATAGTTCTATTTTCCCTTTATCTTTATTTCTTTTTCATCTCATGCTAGAGATGACTTTTCGGTGATGATGATGACGTTGGATTTAGCTTACTCTATATGCATGCTATATTTGTCATGTCTTAGATTTTATTTATGATATCATATGCTATGACTTGCCTTGCATCTAGAGATAGTAACCCACACTTTTTCCACATGAAAATGGATGAAATTTTATTATTAGCTGAGTCTGAATATTCATATGTATGCTATCACAGAAAACACACCAAGATTCACGCATTGAATGCTTATATCTGGAGTACTGGTTTCTTTTTCCTATATCACTTCTATATGCATGAATTGTACACTTCACTTCAGGATGATTGAATGATGTTAGCTATGATAAATCTGGATTAGTTAGCTTTTTTGTGATCGAAATTGAGTAGATTAGATTACCCTGCTGAAGTTGTCGTGCATGTCTTATAGAGTGAACTGAGAGTTATATCTATTTCTTTCTCCACAAATCTTGAACATTATTTCTCTACTTTTAAAATCATTGTTGAATCTCCCCTTAGTGATTCTATTATATGGCATTTCCCCCGCTACTAATTCCTAGCTCCAAATCTCTATTGTCTAAAAAAAGAAAAAAAATAAAAAAATAAAAGAGAGAAAAACATTCTTGTATATCATTATCTCTCTCTGAGTTGGGATCGTTGTGTATATATGCTATATTAAAAATAAAAAAAAAGAGAAAAAGAGAAAAGAGGAAAAATCCTCAATAAAAGATCCCATCTCACTTTCTTTCTTTCTTCTTTCTTTTTATCACTTTTGGAGCTATATAAAAATGGGGATGTAAATATTTTTTTTATGCCACCATGCTTATAGATAAGCTTGGGGGAGGGGATCCATTGATGTGTGAGAGAGTGACTACTTGACGTTGCACGACAACCTAGGCTAAGTAATATTCTATACTCAATGAGAATGTTTTTAGCTTTACGAAATCCAGAAATCTAAGCCTAGCGTTCATTTCATGAAATCCATACTTTTCTATTCTCTCTATTCTATTGTGTGATACTCCTATACTCCTGATAGAAGGCATTCAATTGAAAAGTGTGTGATCTGTTATTTGTATACCGCTTTAAATGATTCAGACGATGTTAATTTTAAAATTATTCCGTTTTTCATGATTATATCGTTGTTCGTGGGTTTTCCATTTCTATTTGCACTATTATACTATGATATCAAAATAAAATTCTTTGACATGTATTTTTCATTCAGTGCATGCTATATGAGTAAGTGGAACCCACGTTCTGAGAAAATAATCTAGCAATCTACCTCTTTGCTTCTTTCTTTCTACTTTATTTTATTTCGTTTTCATTCTTCTTCGTTTTTCTTTTTTTTCGTTTTTCGCCGTTTTCGTTTTCCGAATCCACCGGGTTCGCCTTTTACTTATCTTCCTCGAGGACGAGTAAGAGGCAAGCTTGGGGGATTTTGATCACTCCTTATTTTACAACTTTTTCCCGCATGTTTGCATGCCATTTAGATCGCCCAAATCATGTTTTTCACGATATATCGATGATATTGCGATGCTTTTCACGATTTGTTGTTTTTGTCGCATTTCAGGTGATTTGGTGCGATTTGGAGTGATCTCGAGATGCGCTTACTCTAGACGGTCACCGACGACCTCCCCGAGGGGTATTTTGCTGTTGGAGAGGAGCGGAAGAAGAATGGACGTCGCAGGAGCGACGAGGAGGCCAAAATAAGCAATCTGGGCATTTTTTGTGTCTCACTCGGCCGAGGGGAGTAGCCGCTCGGCCGACCAGCGAGACACCGCTCGGCCGACCAGATCAGACATGATTTCTATGTGCACTCGCCGAGCGACGGAGACCACATCGGCCAAGTGACGACATCACGTCCGCCCGAGTGGCGCCCAGACGAAGCCCTTCAAAAATCTCCGAGTTTCTGTTTTTCGGCTGCCTGAGCTTCAGAAGACCCACTCGGCCGAGTGGATTATTCCGTCTGCCCGAGTACAATGAAGCCATCGGCCGAGTGACGACAACTCACTCAGCCGAGCCGCCCCCGAAGTAGAGACCCCTGAAGGCCCCGACTTACTGGAAAATTACAGGGTTTCTCACTCGGCCGAGCGACATTTGTCACTCGGCCGAGTGCGATGCGCTGCCTGTAGCGAAAACTGCGGAAAACAGGCTGTGCAGGGGTATTTTGGTCACAGTTTTTGGACGATTTTGGGGGCTATTTAACCCCTGTTTTTACCCTAGTTTTGAGAGCTTCTTCTTAGATTTTTTGCAGCTTTTTAGATCTACTTTTTAGCTTTATTTTGGAGATTGGAGAGAAGACAATTATTGATTTTTGTTGGATTAATTGAAGAACTCCATTGGTTTGTCTATCTCTACTCTAAAAATTCTATTTTTATTGCATATCTCAATATTGTGATGAATTCTATTGCTTATTTCATTGATTATTTCTGTGATCTTGCTATGAATTGTGAGTAGTCTCCACGTCTTGGGGCGTGGGGATGAACCCTACAAGCCCAACTTCATATTTGTGATGAATTAGTAGAAATTTTGCTAGAATCGATATTTAGAGATTAGGTTGGGATCGATTTACTACGGATAGCTAGGATTTCATATCGATTGAGATTTGCAAGAGATTGGATCCCAATTCGATAGGAAACCCTAGAAATCCGAATTGGGTTGGAATCGAATTTCCGTAGTATCGGTTTGTAAGAGATTGGACCGATACTAGGGTTTCCGGTTGCAATTCCGTGCCAATACCCGTTTGCAAGAGATTGGACGGGTAGGAACTATCCCAATCTAGATCGCGAGACGAGTTTGCAAGAGATTGGGCTCGGTGAGCGATTAGACGATGATGTTGATCCTAATGCTAGCTTTCATAGGCTAGGGTTTGCAAGAGATTGGACCCAAACCTAGGACAGCTATAGACCGGCAACAGCACGAGAGCGTGAGCTTGGTTCTACATTCAGTTGCAACTAGTTCATCCAAAACCCTAATCTAGCAATTTTGATACCGATGAACCACATTTATGAGATACGGTGAGTAGCGGGGATTCCCCATTCCCTAGACGTTCTTTATTTGATTTGATATTTCTGCACTTTGTCTGACGATTGTGACAGGATCGCCAAAGGCAAATCTCTCTTCTTGAATAGCCAGGTTGGTTGGAACAAGCACGGTCATTCGTCCTCCCTGTGTTCGATATCCCGCTCGCCGCTACACCGTGCGATTGCGGTAAAACTACAACCGTCGCCTCGGGCGTGTATCCGGGGTGCGATCAGCCGCGCCAAGGCCGAATTCCCCCTTTCGTGGGGTTTTGCCGTATGCAACTGCCGCCGGTCCCGTATGGACCAGTCATGCAGGTGGCCGGGGTCGAAAACGAAGACACCGTAGGGCTCCTTGGCATGGCCATATCCCCTCGGCCAGGCCGGCCAAGGCCGGCCAGGGGTTCCTGGTTGGTCGGCCAGGGCCTCTGCCATGCCCCCGGCCAGGGCCTCTGCCCTGGCCGAGGCTGGCCAGGGCCGGCCAGAGCCTGGCCTTGGCCTCTGACAGGGCCGGCCTGGCCCTGGCCTGAGGCCAGGGCACCGACCCTGGCCTCTGCCAGGGCTGGCCAGGCCGGCCAGGCCCTGGCCTGAGGCCAGGGCGTCGGCCCTGCCTCTGCCAAGGCTGGTCAGGCCGGCCAGGCCCTGGCCTGAGGCCAGGGCGCGACCGTGGCCTCTGCCAGGGCCGGCCTGGCCTGGGGCCAGGGCGCCAGCCCTGGCCGTGGCCGGCCAGGGCCCCTTGGCCCTGGCCTGGCCGCGGCCACGGTTGGCCCTGGCCATGGCCAGGGCCCCTTGGCCCTGGCCCTGGCTGGCCTTGGCCCCTTGGCCATGGCCGGCATCCCCCCTTGAGGGGGCCGGTTGCACACCTCCACCCCCCAAGGGGTGGTGGCTTTGGTGGTTATTGGCCGTAGCCAACCCCCTCCGCATGGGGAGGGGGGATGCATAGCCTCCATGGCCCATATGGCCATGGCGATTATGCACCGAAGAGGTCATCTTCTCTGCTGAGACTAACTACCATCTTCTCCGATGAGACACACGTTCGTCGAGAAAGAAGTTATGTTTCAATGGCCGTGTGCCAAAAAAAATAACACACTTTCAAGTTTGCAAACTACACGCTCTACATGAAGAGAGCACCCATTCCCTATTGAATGGAGACTCAGCATCCATGAAGAGTGCGAGTTTGGCGAGATGAGCGGTCAGTTCTTCCCGTCACGGAGAGTTCCTGCCATATCCGTAATGACAGAAGACCCTAACGTGAAAAGAAAAACTGTTGCGATTCTCTCCGTCACGATGCGCTCCTACCATATCCATAATGGTAGGAAACTCATTCGTGAAAAAGACAATGCCTCATTCATAGTGAGACCGGAGCGAACCCGTATGGCTCTGATACCAATGTAGGATCCTGTCAAAACAACGATGTTAGGATCGAATAATAACATAGACTTACGTTAGCGTATGCTGCGCCGTAGTTTCTGAACTTCACCCACGGATTCGCCACAACGGTCGGTACTTCGTCACGGAGGATCGAAGCAGTGTTTCACCGCCTAAATCTCTATTTAGAAGATGATTTTAATGGAAGGGAGAAGAAGAACACAAGTTGCCTTATGCAAACTTATGGCATGGTTAGATTAGTATGAATGCCTTAACCTTGGGTCCTATTTATAGGCTTTAGGGGTAGTTATTGTAGGAAATAACTAAATATAAGCTTATTAGCCTATATTAGCACATTCACTTATCCTCTTCTTTATTCACTTATCAAGGGCCTTTTTGCACTTATAAAGTGACTTTTTCCACTTATCGAGTTGTCCTTTTCACACGAGAAAAGGTTCCCTTCACGCACGCTTTCTTGCACACGACATCTGAGGTCCATAGGCCCTCATACATCCCCTCATGGGTGTATATATGTCGTCCATATCCAACTCTGTACCCGCGATCTGGAAGACCTCTGGGACAGCTCGTCAGCTCGCCACCTAAACTGGAGGGAAAAAATGCGGGGGAGCCTTTGGCCAATCTGTACCCACGATCTGGAAGACCTCCGGGGCAGCTCGTCAGCTCGCCACCCAAACAGGAGGGGAAATATGCGGGGGAGGCTTTGGCCAATCTGTACTCGCGATCTGGAAGACCTCCGGGGTAGCTCGTCAGATCGCCACCCAAACTGGAGGGGAAAAATGCCGGAGAGGCTTTGGCCAATCGGTACCCGCGATCTGGAAGACCTCCGAGGTAGCTCGTTAGATCGCCACCCAAACTGGAGGGGAAAATGTCAGAGAGGCTTTGGCCAATCTGCACCCGTGATTTAGAAGACCTCGTGGGCAGCTCGTCAGCTCGCCACCCAAACTGGAGGGGGAAAATGCGGCGGAGGCTTTGGCCAATCTGTACCCACGAGATGGAAGACCTCCGGGGCAGCTCGTCAGCTCGCCACCCAAACTGGAGGGAAAAATGCGGGGGAGGCTTTGGCCAATCTGTACCCACGATCTCGAAGACCTCCAAGGCAGCTCGTCAGCTCGCTACCCAAACTGGAGGGGAAAATGCGGGGGAGGCTTTGGCCAATATGTACCTGCGATCTCGAAGACCTCCGGGGCAGCTCGTCAGCTAGCCACCCAAATTGGAGGGAAAAATTCAGGGGAGGCTTTGGCCAATCTGTACCCGCAATCTGGAAGACCTCTGGGGCAGCGTGTCAGCTCGCTACCTAAACTGGAGGGAAAAAATGCGGGGGAGGCTTGGCCAATCTGTACACTCGATCTGGAAAACCTCCGGGGCAGCTCTCAGCTCACCACCCAAACTGGAGGGGAAATGCGGGGGAGGCTTTGGCCAATCTGTACCTGTGATCTGGAAGACCTCTGGGGCAGCTCGTCAGCTCGCCACCCAAACAGGAGGGGAAAATTGCGAGGGAGGCTTTGGCCAATCTGTACCC
Organism: Scilla litardierei; assembly: GCA_030789695.1. Taxonomy (NCBI): domain Eukaryota; kingdom Viridiplantae; phylum Streptophyta; class Magnoliopsida; order Asparagales; family Asparagaceae; genus Scilla; species Scilla litardierei. The sequence continues at coordinate 97,327,601 of CM061136.1, forward strand.
GCGATCTGGAAGACCTCCGGGGCAGCTCGTCAGCTTGCCACCCAAACTGGAGGGGAAAAATGCGGGGGAGGCTTTGGCCAATCTGTACCCACGATCTTGAAGACCTCCTGGGCAGCTCGTCAACTTGCCACCCAAACTGGAGGGGAAAAATGCGGGGGAGGCTTTGGCCAATCTGTACCCACGACCTTGAAGACTCCGGGGCAAGCCTAACGCCACCCAAACTGGAGAAAAAGGGCATGGCTGAGCTATGACTCTCTCCCCCTACGAATACTCCGGGGCAGGATCCGTCCTCGCCACCCAAACCGGAGAAGGGCACGAGCCGAGCTACGCGCTCGCTCCCCCTCAATTAAAGACTCCGGGGCAGGATCCATCCTCGCCTTCCAAACTGAAGAAGGGTACGGGCCGAGCTACGCGCTCGCTTCCCCCTCAAGTAAAGACTCCGAGGCAAGCCTAAAATGCTTCGCTACCCAAACTGGAGAAAAAGGGGCACGGGCCGAGCTATGGCTCCATCCCCTCACAAAGACTCCGGGACAGGATCCGTCCTCGCCACGCAAACTGGAGAAGGGCATGGGCCGAGCTACGCGCTCGCTCCCCCCTCAAGTAAAGACTCCGGGACATGATCCGTCCTCACCTCCCAAACCGGAGAAGGGCACGGGCCGAGCTACGCGCTCGCTTTCCCCTCAAGTAAATAATCCGGGGAAAGCCTAAAACGCTTTGCCATCCAAACTGGAGAAAAAGGGCACAGGCTGAGCTACGGCTCCCTCCCCCCACGAAGACTCCGGGGTAGGATCCATCCTCACCACCCACACCGAAGAAGGGCACGGGCTGAGCTACGCGCTCGCTCCCCCCTCAAGTAAAGACTCTGGGGCAGGAAGACCCAACGTGCTATTTCCATGAGGAAAGGTGATACGTCATCCGAGCCGAGCCGGGCTTCCAACTCGAGCCCGATTGATGGGGGCAATTGTTACGTCCTAAAGATCGTGATATTCCGACATTCCATCCCAGACCGCCAAAATACCCCGCTGGCTCGTCCCTCCCTCCAGAAGGACGGCCGACCCAGCGACAGGGCACTCCACGCCTGAACGTCAGAGGGCCGCAGGGTGCCTGTCGATCCTAGAGTCCGACGCGACTAGGGGAAGGGTGCACTCTGCCTCGGCCGCTGATAGACAGTGACGAGCTGACGAGCTCCACTGACGACCTCCAGTGACGAGCTACGGCGACGAGCTCCAGTGACGACCTCCAGTGACGAGCTCCAGTCACGAGCTCCAGTGACGACCTCCGGTGACGAATTCTAGTGACGAGCTATGGGGGCCGAGCTACGGTGACGACATATTACAAGGACGCTACTGACACTATCGCCTCTCGATCATCTGACAAAGCACCCCATGGCCCCTGTGCCCCCTGACACTTGATGCTTTCGGCCCTGACACACTGACAAAAGCGCCCCTGGTCGTTTCACCGTCTGACAAAAGCGTGGCTGACACCTTTGATCCTGACATCCTCGTCTGAAGCTTCCGCTGACAGCAGGGCCAGCTCAGCATGCCAAGTCAACATGCCAGGTCAGGCCCACCTAGCCGCATCCACCATGTATAAATACCCTTTCGCCTCCATGGGGGGTGGGTAAATTTACTCTCAATCTTATTACTCACACATAACAGCAAAGGTCGTCCATATCTTTGTTCTTCCTCTCATAGCTCGTCACGTATGGTCGACTCACCCTCAGTCCGACCTACATGCCTAGCCCCCGCTTTAAGTCCTATTACTAACTTAGGCATCAGAGAGGCTAAGGGTTGGATCCCAACCCGGCCTTTCTGACGAGTTGCTCCTTGCGCAGGTCAGCTCGTCATCATCGGCTGTGCTCACCCTCAACCTAGGCAGGATGGCCCCTTCGCTGATCCGATAGCGTGGTCTGCTTCCGCAACAAGTTTAGCCTCATCACCCCACCAATCAACTGTCAAATAGCCTACCATAATCCCTTCATTAGCATAACCACCATGCCCTTGGTTCCCTATAATACAAATTCATTGTACGCGAGTTCTACCCTGCAACAAATGGGTTATAGTCGTAGATGATAGCCAAATCTCAATCCCCGTTCTCTCGGCGTCCAACCGTGAGAGAGGACTCGAAGAATAGATTAGACCCCTTTCGTAGCCTTGATGGGTCATCGGCCGCTACGATGTATGTGATCTAGTGAGTGTGCCCGATGGTTAGTCGGTGCCTAGCACTAGATAGTTAACTCTCCTCGATGAAGAAGTTAGTTGAAGTAAGCTCATCAAAGCATATTCCTATATTAAAATCAAACTGGATCGATATTTGGGGCAATCCACCCACATGGATAATTTACAGTAGGGTTTAGCTACACCATAAGCAAGAAAAACTACTCGCTAAACATCATAATAAACGGCAATTAGAGCAAAGAAATAAACATCACAAACAACACAAAGAGAAATCATTAGCAATGCAATTAAAGGAAATGCAAAATTTTAATACAAGAATTAGAAAATAAAGAGTCTTACAACAACTAGAAGAACAACCCCCCAAAGGGTGAAAACCCTAGAAAAATCGGAGAAGAAAAAGAAGTCCCCTCTTTCAATCACACACAACTATTTATATTACATTCAAAAATATGGGGGCACAAGGTCGTACCGCAAATCGGCATAACCATGTCGCCGCCAAGAATTAGGGAAAGGCAACGATGTCTGCTTTGAGCACGGCCGTGTCGCAATTTGGCACGACCGTATCAATCCATCTTCATGCCCAAGAAGCCCCTGGTGACACGATCATGGGAAAGGACCGTGGTAGAGGGGATCTTTCTGCCTTCTGCAGTGGAATTTTGCACGGCCGTGCAGTATATCCGCACGGCCGTGTGAATGAAGTTGATGCTCCCTCATTGGGCTCATGGTATGACACGACCGTGTGTTTGCACACCCGGTCATGTTGCCTGCTCTTTGGCCATTTCTTCTTCTTATCATCTTCGACCTTCGTTATACTTTGGCGCATTCTCTCCCAAGCTCCACAAATCACCAGATTGCGTCATTTTATGCTCGAATTCCCTGAAATGCACAAAATACTTCCCTAAAGCATCTAATGGATAAAAACAGGTAAAAACGTGCAAGAAGGTGAGAATGATATAAAATAATCGTGGAAAATGTGCATTGAAAGGGGCAGGAAAAGGTTCAAAAATACATCGAACAATGGTCATTCCATATTTGAAACGACTGTGTGGCCATGTGCTATAATGGGGTCAGCAGCATCTTTGTAGAAAATTTGACGCGATCGTTTAATGGTTCACACAACCACATGAATATTCGGCCAAAATTTCCATAGAGTTAGCCTCATCAACGCAGCCACGTTGGTAGACTCACACGACCACGTGGTTTTAACTTCTAAGCCCCAAAAATCACCCGAGTTCGCAAACAACCGTGTGGCTGCCCCACATGGTTGTTTTATCCTTATGTCCATTAGCCTTTTAAAAGTTCTACTTGCCACTCCTTGCTCCTCTGCCACACGGTCGTGTGGGTTACTCCACATGGTCGTGTTAACTGTCCCTGCAACATGAAACCAAGAGAATATTCAATCAGAATATGGGGGTTTGACTTTAGGGGTTGGGATTTATATGAGTTGGGGTGCCGAATGAGGGGAAAGTGTGACTTATTCAAAAGAATTATATTAATCCTTAAAAAATATAAAACTAATACGCTCCTCTCGTTATTAGGAGGAGGCGAGTTTATTAATAAAAGAGCTACCGTAGAATCAAGTATAAAATATTTACACCACTGGATCGAGTACACATGTTTCAAACGGTGGATCTTGAATTCGAAGTGAAGCAGGTAACTGTGCTATCTGCTCTTTATGTGGTTTAGCTAGTAGTTTGGTGCCATGAACTCTACCAATCTCTTGCAATGCTTCCCCAAGCACCTCCGAAGGATGTCCACCAACGTCCTGTAGAAGGCGAGATGCATTATCTCGATGAGAGAAATTTTTCCCCGCAATAAATGTATCCCAGAGAGAATCGTCGAAATGAAATAGAAAAAGTGAAGTATGGTGACGACTACTCCCTGGGAATGATGTGCTACTCCCTGAAGATGACATGAGAAAATCCTTGTCATGTTCGTCAATGTGTTCGTCAGGTGCTGACATGATCCAGCACACTTCAGTATAGCAATCAGTCGTGTCCTGTGAAAGTTACGGCATGTCATAATCATCCGAGTCTAAAAGATTATTAAGTAAGACATGAATATTTCCCCGTGTAAGAGCATTGAGCTTAGGTGGATGGTGTGCCTCTGGTGGGGTATGGAGGGGTTGTGGAGGCAAAGGTGGAGGCAAGGATGCGTCAGACTCATTAGAATGATTCATGGTAGTCGTGGCCTCACATGCATCATCCTCATCGATATGTGCATGCTCAGCGGTCTCCTCAGTGCCCCTACATGGCAGGAAATATGGGATGCAATCAAGCAGGAAGAACAGCTTGGGATTTTCAATGTCTGAAATCTTGCTCTCGCCCAAGTACACCACATGTCCATCTATGATGGAATAGGATCGCATCACGTTTCCCACGAGTCTAACGAATGTTCCATCATCCATCTTATCGTCAAAAAAGGAGTGGTGTAGGATGTGGCCATCGATGGCACGTGCCTCGATGGTGGTACATGCAGGGGGAAGGGAACTCACATCAAATTTTTTAAAGGGTTGTTCAGATGAGTTGCCTTCCGAGTTGTGGTCGTCCCGGAATACAACTCAGGAAACAATGTAGTTTTACCGCAAGCGCATGGTTAAGTGGTGAGCGGGTATCGAATCACGGGGAGGAACTATTGGTATATATAGATTACTAGGCAGAGGTGAAATAATAGTCAAGAAATGTCAGTGTCACAATCATGTAAAGTGTTGTTTGTAAATTCAATTAATAAGAATGTCTAGGGCATAGGAATCCCCATTATAGACTCAAGCATCAATATGAAACATGAATCTCCATATTACTACTCTTGGTTTAGGGTGAACTTGCCGTAACCATGTTCTGAACCAACGCATGCTCTCACGCTATGTAAGTCTATAGTAATCTAAACTAGAACCTCACTCTCGCACAAGCCTAGTTCAAACTACTAGCATTAAGATCGACAATATTATCCAATTCTAATTCAAGCTCGCTCTTGCGCTACTTAAATTTGAATCTAGATCGTGATAGTTCGTATCCGTTTTACCGTCGTACAAACGAATATAATTATAGAAATATAATAAAGATGCTAGCTTTAGTCCCTCTTGCGTACCAATTCTAGGGAATCTCGATTATAGATCTAAATCGAATATCTAGGGCTTCCCGTATATCAAGATCCTCTCTCGAGCTCTCAAGATCTAATAGAAATCCCTAGCTATCTGTAGTAAATAAATCACAACCTAACCCTTAACAAGTTTAGCAACATGGCAATTCAATAGATCTCACATATCATTCTTTAAATCCATAGGGTTCATCCCTTCGGCCTAGAGCAAAGAGACTACTCACAATTCATAATAGAAAAAAGCAATAGAAATAAAATGTGCAATAGAATTCATCACAAAACTCAGATCTCAGTAGAAATATATCATAAGAATATGAACTTGCAAAAGTTTAGATAACCCAATTAAGTTCAAGCTCCAAAGAATAGGAAAATTGAGATCTTGCTCTCCAATTCTTTCGCCAAAAGAAAACTAAAACTAAAATTTTTCCTAAGAAAATTAATCAAAAGAGTCTCTCCTTGGGCTGCCCACAAAACTATGTATTTATAGCCGCCCAAAAAGTCCAAAAAATCCGGACAGATTTGCCCCTGGATCGCTACAAAACCTTAGTTTCAAAACTGGGCCAGGCGGCGCACTCGGCCGAGTGAACTTCTTACTCGTCTGAGTAACAACTCTGCCGAAAAACTGGGATTTTTGGCGTTCTGGAACGTTCAGACCACTCGGTCGAGTGGTTTGCTCACTCAGTCGTCTCACTCGGTCAAGTGGGACTGATTGTAGATTCTCCCAAAAACCAGAGATCTGTCAATGAATTTCTTTGAATTTCCTATATCCACTCGGTCGAGTGGGATTCTTACTTGGTCGAGTTGAATTCCCACTCGGTCGAGTACATTGCTGCTCTTCTTCAAGCTGGAATTGGACGTGTCAGCTTCACTCGGTCGAGTGAGCTGCTTCACTCGGTCGAGTGAGGTTCATCACTCGACCAAGTAGCATGTTTCTCTTCTCAAAACTCCTTCTTCTCGCTTCCTTCTCGATTCTCTCGCCTTTATTCCTCTTTTACTCATTATCCAACACTGTTAGCTCTCTGATGTCGTCGTGATTACTGCTCCGGCATGCGTGTATGTGCTCATAGCTCCAAATTGCTTCTGATTGCTTCATATTTCCTGAAATCAGACGAAACAAAGAAATAGTGAAATATATCGTAAAATTGTCGTTTAAACGTTAAAATTGCGATATGAGCAATTGTTATGGCATGAAAAATGCAGAAATGAAGTGTAAAATATAAGCATATCAAAATCCCTCAAGCTTACGTCTTACTCGTCCTCGAGGAAGATAAGCAAAAAGTGAGCTTGGTGAATAAAAATAAAGAAAAATCAAATAGATGAGAAAGAAGATGAAAAGGGAAAATGCTAGATCATTCTCTCAGAACTCGGGTTTGCTTACTAAAACTGCACCAACAATGAATATAAACATCACTAAAGCTATTATTCCGATATCATTTCATATGGGTACACTTGATAGAAAACACTAAGAACGACGTGAATCATATGAAATATGAAGTCATTTTAGAATCAAACATCGTCTAAGGCATAGAAAACGATATACATAATCATATATAACACACTTTTCAATTGACTGCTTCTATTTGGAGTGTAAGAGATATCACGCAATTCAAATCAATAAGAATAGAAAGATATGGTTTTCATGAATTTCACGTTAATTTTACAATTCATAGATGTCGTTATACTCAAAATCATCTCCATAAGTATCAGAAATTACCTAGCTTAGGTCGTCATGCATATATAAGTAGTCACTCTCTCACACATCATTGAATCCCCTCGCCCAAGCTTATCTATAAGCGTGGTGGCATCAAAATAGAGAATATAAACTTTTCCCAAATTTTTGTAGCTCCATATATAAAAAGGAAAATAAGAAAGAAGTAAAGAAGGGGATTGTGTATATAGAATGAAAATTTCTTTTTCATTTTTTTTTCCTTGTTTTTCCTTTTTTCCTTTTTTTCCCTTTTTCCTTTTTTTAATAAATACACAAGAACAATCCCAAAGAAAGATGCAAAGATAAATATTTTTCTTTTCTTTGAGTTTTTGGGATCATGGAGCTTATTTCTTTTTGGCATGGGGAAGATGCAATACTGAGATTCATTTAGGCGCCAATGATAATATGTATAGAAATATTTTTCAAGATATGTGGAGAAAGAATATATGATATCGCTCGGTTCACTCTTTATATGTGCATAACTACTTCAGCATGGTAATTTCATCTACTCGGTTTGATTTCTAAAAGTAAACTAGTTTATTCATATCAAACGATAATCAATTTATTCGACCATGGAAGTTTAATACACAATTTATGGAATAAGAAGTGATATTGAGATACAAAGCAGTACTCTAAGTATAATGTAGTCAATGCGTGAATATTGGTTGTTTTCTATAAAAAGTATACAATAAAGTAATTCTCAGACGAGTCAAGGCTAAAATTCGTTCATAAACAAATAATAACACATTGGAAGTTTTTTTCTCGAGTGCATGGCAAATACATTGCAGATGATATCAGAAATAAAAACAATAGCTTGGAAAGAGATATGTGCATAAGAGTAAAGTGAAAGCCAAGCTGTATTCATCATAGCGAATTCATTTCTAGCAAAGAAAGTAAAAGAAGGATAAAATAAAATCTAACTATACACATGCAAGCACCCAAAAGTAAGGAAAATATGATGCATGGTAAAAAATGAAAAAGCGTGAAAATACGTGAAGAATATAGAAACGTGAAAAATAAAGATAAAAATAAAGAAAATAAAAAGTGTGCGAGTACACTCACTCCCCTAAGCTAAACATCACATTGTCCTCAATGTGTAAAGTGTGGCACTAGGACATATAAGACAGGGGTGGGTGGGTGTGGATGCTAGTATCATTCAAAGGAAATGAAAATAAAAGAAAAATAAAATATGATGGTATATGCAAAGGATATGTGCAAAACAAGCATGCAAAATGATGGATGGATGCAAGATGGTGGCCAAAAATTCATACTCTCCCCAAAGCTGAAATATATGGTGCCCCGCAAAAAGGTGAAGATAGATGGGCAAGAAAAATAATGGGGTGAGATATGAAGCAAAAATACGACGACATCAAGAAACGTGCCTACTCTGGTGCATCTCCATTACCTCCATGTGGTGGGGGCGGTGGTGGCTGAGGGGCTGGCTACAGAGGGGCTGGCTGTTGTGGCAGGCGCTGAAGGATCTGGTTCAGCGTGAGCTGAATACAAGGAATCATGGCTATATGGGCCTGCTAGGCAGTGACGGTTACCGTGAGAGCTCTAAAGTCAACTCTATGTCAAGCCACTGTTTACTCGACTGTGCGGAGGTGCAGCTTTCTGTCGTCAGGAGCGGAGGTAGATGGACATGGAGTTGTATGAGCAGGTCTCACACGGCCTCCAAAAACTAGTGGGGCCACTATAAGGGGTGTGTGTATGTGTGTGTGTGTGTGTGTGTGTGTGTGTGTGTGTGTGTGTGTGTGTGTGGAGCAGAGCTCACGACATGACGCTCAGCCTCCAGGCAAGGCTGAGACGCAGGAATGCTCTCATAAATGTGCGCAACGGAGGAGGAGATCGGAATATCAATAGGGGATGAGGCAGGAGCAGATGTCACGGCAACAGATGTGGTGATAGACACCACGAAACTCTAGGTATATATGGTGGCAGCAGAGACTGGAATGTCGACTGGTGGTGTAACGACCACTTTTCGTTGTACGTTTTTCGTGCACGTGCTTTTGGCCGTGCACGTGTTTGTTTTAGACTTTGTTCGTTGCGAACACTTTTGTGTGATATGCCGTTGTGAACGTCTCTGAGAATATTAAATAGTGGCACTATTTTGGAACGACGTTTCTCGAGTCGTTCTCCCACAATTTACACTTATTCGATGAGACGTGGCGATTTTCACTTTTGACGGGAGACGTTTCTATTTTTAGTTTCGTCGTCCGACGTCGAATTTGAGATCCGTCTTCTTAGTTAGCTCACATTCGTCATCACGATCACCCTGATATTTATTTTATAATTTTTGGAGTTTATTTGACCACTTTTATATTTTAAACAAGTTTTATAATATTTTTAATAACTAATTTTTATATTAAATTCGGCCAAATAAAATTTATTTGAGTTTAAAACGTTTTAAAGAATTTTTGAGCCAATTTCCAGCTCATTTGGACCAAGTAAAATCCTAGGGTGAGTTGGAGAAGTTGAATTTCAAATTTTAAATTATTTTAAACTTCTAATCCTATTAGATTTAGCCCTAGACCAAGTCAACCCATCTACACTATATAAACAACCCTTAAGAAGACCTATTTTCGCAAGAAATTAGCCCTAACATCTTCCAAACCTCAAATTTGACGTTGCGACGAATCGTCGCAACGTTGCAGCCGTCGCCTGTGCACGACCGAAGATTTCCGCTCCGTTCCCTCGGCCTGACCGAGGCCACCGCCCGCACCAAGCAAGCCCCGCACCCCACTGCTGTCGCCACCCCCCGCTCCCCGCTCCGACCGAAGATTCCTCTCGGTCAGACCGAGAGGCTTCCCCGCACCCGCTGCACAGCCGCCCGCTGCAAGCCCCCGCTCAGCGCCCGCCTTGTCGCCCCGCATCCGCTAGAGCTTGACCGAGTGGATCGCCCGCCTCCGCAACGTTGCAACGCTCGCAACGTTGCAGCGCCCGCTCCCTCGCATCCGCAGCGCACGACCGATGGCCTCCCCCGCTCCGACCGAGAGAACCAAGCGCTGCCCCGCACTGCTGCACACCCCAAGCGTCGCACAAGCCCGTTCCCCCGCAGCGACCGATGGAGCTCCCCGCACCGAGGCTGTACGACCGATGGCCATACGTCGCAACCCCGCACCCGTCGCATCGCTTGCCACCGTGGGCCCCCCCCAAGTTCTCCAGAGTTATTGTGGGTCCCCCAAAGGCCCCTAGGACTGCTGTGGGCCCCACCTAGGTGTGTTCTCTTCGACGACTTGCCGCGTACGACGTCGTCGCACGTCGTAGGCCGTCATCGCACGTGCGAGCTTTGGAATCTGGAATCGTCGCCCGGGTTGATGCTCTGAACTTTCCAGCGAGGAAACTATATTGGAATCAGGACTTGGAGCGCGTTCTATTATTCCAACCCCCGGTGTCGCTACCCGACGCCGGTGTAGCTTTCGCGTCGTGTTGAGGTAACGTTTTGCACCCCTAGGACCCCCAACCCAATTGCATGCTAAGCAAGACTAAAAATCAGTATTTTAAAGTATTTTAAATGTTTTAGAATTCACTAATCAAGATTAATAAAACGGATGTAGGCCGGTGGACTTGTGCACGTAGGATAATTGTGATTTTGGACTCATTGGACGGTGTGCTCAGACGTCGTGCTTGCAGGCAAGTGAAACTTGCCAACTCTTGTGTAGGGCCATGTTTTTAGGCCACTTCCTTGTTCCTAGCGTAAAAGAGACTAGTCAGTGAAATGATAGCTGGCTAGACGCCTACTTGATCTAGTTTGACAACGAAACTAGATCCGTCACCTAATTGATCTAGCTTGACAACGAAGCTAAATCCAACCCTTTAAACTTATTGTTCATGCATACTAAACTGTCACGTTTACTTTTCTTATCTGTACGCACTTTTAACTGCCATGCATTGCATTCTACATGTCATCCAAGTTGATTGTTGCATTCGTAGCACACGCTACAATACTTGTACTCGTACTACTTGTTTCTGGCTAGGTGCACCCCTAGGCCATACTTGTTTAAAACACTTCCTGGCTCGTGGTCCAGAAGCGGGCCTCATGTGTTGGCTAGAAACCAATGCCCGATACACGTGGAGGGGTAGGGATAAACGGTTACTTGAGCTTAGGAGAGGCCTGATCCGCCCTCTAGCCAAAAGACGGAATCTCTGTGCACGAGGTGCTTACTTTTCTTGTCTTGTACTTGTCTTGTGAAGGATTCATGTAATACTTGTCATCCATGCCATGCCATGCTCGTACTTTAATTTACTTTACTTTACCTGCTGCACCCATACTTTAACTGCCATGTCATCGCATCATGCTAGAACTGCTAGGTTGCTTTACTTGTACTTTCAGTTTCACTTGCACAAGTCTTCCAGACTTGCTGACATGTGCCCCTTTCTCTTTGGGTGTCACATGTTAGACCCTGAGCCAGAGATAGTTGTAGCGGACGAGGTAGTTGCTGACACTGAGCCTACGTTCGTCGAGGAGTTCGTGGACACCGGAGACCATCCTTGGTGATTTTGCTGAGTTTTCTTTTTAGGCTTTTGTTAGTTGTTGGTGCGTAGCACCGTTGTTTTGTACTTTGTACTTTGTTGGCCATGTTTGGGCCTTTTGTCTCTCTTTCTTTTAGCCTGGTGGCTTTTCTGCGACGTTGGAATTTATATTTATGGATATTCTGAGATGTTTCTTTTGTCTCTTTCGTTATTATTATCTTTGTTTCGTTTCGCGTTGCAAGGACCTGCAGTTTTAAATTTGATTGACGCTTATCGGACTTGCAGCTTTGTAGCTTCAAGTCTGAGCGGACCTTCTCACGCTTCGCCTCCATATTTTGGGAAGCGGGGCGTGACAGGTGGGGTGGTCATGAAATCAGGAGATGGACATCCCAGGAGTCGAGAAATCAGGTGTATCGAGGGTCTCTGTGGTTGCAGAGGAGGAAGGATCAGCTCTCTCAAAAATGACGGGGACAGTGCTCTAAAAACTCAAATATGAAATATGATCAACTCTCAGCGGGGTGGTGTGGATGGGATTGGACACAGCGGCAGAAGTTAAGCACTCAGTACGAGCAGAAGTGGACACAAAAGTGATGGGGCCAGTTAGCGGAACAGTGGCAGGCTCAGAAATGGGGATCACAAGGTGAAGAGGCTCGACTGGGTGCGCCTGCTGGTCGTCGTCGGGCTGTATTACATGTACAGGCGGGATGAGGAGGTCCATAGAGAACCTCCACTCTGCCTGCTGGTCCAACATGGGTCTGAAAGGGGTTCGAAAGCACTATATAGTCAGCAAAGAATAGACCATGTAACCAGACCCAATGACGTTGTCCGTGAGGACGGATCATGTGCATGCAGGTCAAAACATCGGCAGAAATGGAGGTGGGGCCCGTAGCATGTTGCAGGCCAGCGGGAAGATGGATGTCGAAAATACGTGCCAAGAGGGTGATTAGACCGCTACAACATATCGCCTTTGTGGAGGTGACCATGGAAAAGATGCGGTCAAGATACCATCCGATAATATCAATAGAAATGGTAGGGACTAAGGCGTCCCCACCAGCCTCAAAGGCTCTCTCTCTCTGGTCATCGCCCAAAAGCATGAATAGCTCGGGCATTGACATGGTCCCAACCTCTGGCTTGGCTAGTATGGTGGACACCAAAAGGCAATGTGCAAGCCGTAGGCAAGGGTGGACAATGGAAGAGGCCTTCGCCCTACTAGGGTCGAGTGGTGTATGCCTGTGATCATGTCCTAAAATGCATCAGCTGTAAAGACAAATTGGATTTGGTGTGTGGGACCATAAGCTCGGTCAGGGTATGGGACAGGGGGCTAATGAAAGTATGCTTGGGCCATGTCATGCGAGATCTCGCACTCCTGGTCCATGAGCCTAAATGAGTAGCCCCTAGGAGTCGTACGGATAGAACTCAAGACCTCGAGTGTCAGACGAACAAAGGTGTCTGTTGACACAGACAAGAAATCACCCCACCCTATGTTGTCATACAACTGGTGCAACCCCTAAAATACCCCTAGTCACTCAAGTGTATCGGTGTGGGCAAACTTAGTGGGTATGTTCTGGCGTCCAGAGATCCTCTTAAATTTGATGTGATATGCACCATCTCTAAAAGTGATCCCGTACATCTCGATCGGTGGGGGAGGCTGTGTTGGTGGTAGTGCAGGAGGTGCAGCAGATACAGGGAGTGCTACTATGGGGCCACTATGCAGTGGGGGCATTGGCCCAGAAGAAGAAGGACCGGGTCGCCAGTCTTCTTTCTCTAGGCAGCTGCCTGCCTGCCACCAGAATGGGTGCATGGAGGCATCGATGGATGCCGTGAAATGATGCACACTAAGCAATGTGCTAATAAAATGCTCAAATAGGATATGGAATGAATGTACCAAGCATGATGTGACTCCAAGCAAGCGGATGAGTGTGAGATGGCTCCCCTAAGATTCAAATCAGCAAAAGTTCTCCCCCAAGCTTTCATAATGCTCAAAAAATAGATAATTAACGTTAAGAATTCATAAAAATTCGATTTGATCAAGAGAATTTTGAGATTAATAGGTTGAATAGGATTAAGGGTTAAAATTGGGCTTATGGGATGGATATGAGAAGATAGGGATAGAAATAGGGTTGGATGGGGAGGTAGATCACCGAAGATCGACTGGGATTCGTCGCATGTGGTGACGGAGGGCGGCGCCGCAGCCGAGTCATCGTGTTGCTCGGGCGAGTCGCCGGGGGTTACATGCGAGTGCAAGCAAATTTGGGGGGGGGTGCTCGATTTGGGGGTTTGGGGATTCGGGCAAGTCGGGGGAATTAAATAGGGCTGCCGACTTTACGTCACTCGGTCGAATGACCTTCGTCACTCGGTCGAGTGGTCTGACTGCTGAGAATTTTGTAATTTTGGTGCTTAGCCGAGTAGTTCAAGTCACTCTAGCGAGTGACAAGTCCCACTCGGTCGAGTCAGAAATTGAAACAGAGTGAGATATTTTGGTGTTTCTGTTGTATTCTCCCACTCGATCAAGTAGAATTAGTCACTTAGTCGAGCGAACTAATGACTCGGCTGAGTGAAGAGGCCTTGCAGAGCATGAAATTTGAGCTGTCTGCTACAGGTTTCACTCGGTCGAGTGACATAAAAATTTCAAAAAGAGTTTTGAGACTTCCATGTTCAGTGTTCCACTTGGTCGAGTGAATTCTGCACTCGGTCGAGTGAGAATATCATTCGGCCGAGTAGGCTGTCTGTTTCAGCTCTCGGCTCTCTGTTTTTCTCTGTCTTTTGTTTGTCCCTCTTCCTTCAGTTTCTCCATTCCTTTATCATTTAAGCACGTCCTTGGGGATACTCTCCATCGCCATGGTTACCTTTCATTCGAATGGCATCCTCATATCTTCTTCCTGCGATAAAAAACGTTGCCCATTGTCAAATTTTTCTAGACTCTTGACCCACTAAACTAATAAAAATCTAAAACAAAAATGAAAAATAAAATTCAACTAAAAACTAAGATAGAAACATCGGGTTGCCTCCCGACAAGCGCTCGTTTAAGGTCTTGAGCTCGACCCCTTATGATTTTACGTTGAGCACGTGCTGTTCGGCGCATAGGAGATGCACGTATCAAATTTTGTAAGGATGCTGATAGGATTGAGACGTTGTTCTTCTTCTTGTTTGGCCTCCTTTATGAGCGCTTCCTCTCTAATGATGGTGAGGGATGATTCCCCAATCTTTGGCACTTGGCTTCCTTCTTCTTTCCCAGCGGTGATGAAGTATTTGCCAGTGGCGCGTGCTTTCTTTGATTCATTGAAGAGAGCTTGCAGAGCTCTTTTATCCTCATGACGTCAACATCCTTCTCCTCTTCCTCGGTGAGAGGATCTGGGGTATCTCCATGTTGAATGTCGTCTTTAGAATTTGGCACTTTGTCAAGACTATCCACATGCAAATCTCCAATGGCGTACGACATAGCTTCATTGATGACCATGTCAAGTATGTCCACATAGTCGTTCTCTTCCTGCAGGGATCTATTCTTCATGGTGCATGGGATATGGAATTCGACCTCGATATTTCCAACGTTGATTGATAATGTTCCCTCTCTCATGTCCATGATGACTCTGGCGATGGCTAAGAAGGGGCGCCCAAGTATAAGAGATGTGTCTCCTTCTTCTTTCACGTCCATGATGACGTAGTCACATGGCACACAAATTCCTCCAAGTATTTGAAGAGGCATATTTTCAGTGATCCCCACCGACCTAGTGATACGCCTATCGGTGAGTTGAATCTTCATGTAAGTGGGCTTTGAGATCGGTCCCCGTATTCTGCTTTTTGAACATCGTAAGAGGCATAAGACGCACGCTCGCACCCAAATCAACCAAACACTTTTGTAAGGGGACTCCTCCAAGTGTGCATGGAATTCTAAAGCTTCTGGTGTCCTTTAATTTCTTCGGCAACTTATCTTCTTTGACGAACCATGTAACTTGGTCGACAAGCATAATCTTCTCCGTTCTTTTCCTTCTCGTGATCAAATCTTTAAGGAATTTTGCGTATGTCGGGATTTCAATTATGGCGTCAAGGAATGGGATGTTTAAGCTTATCCCCATTAAGTACTCCAGAAATCAAGCAAATTTCTTCTCCAATTTATCCTTTGCCAACCGTTGTGGGATTGGTACCTGTGGCACATATATTCTCTCCTTTCGGGGTTTGTCAACTTCAGATTTTTTCTTCTTCATTTATTGTCGACGTGGGCCTCTCTTCTTCTTTGTTTACCTCTTTCTCAACCGGAGCTTCATGCTTTGAGCTTTGAGTTTGAACCATGATGGGAGTAGTGCCTTCCCGCCTCTAGTAGTCACCGCCACTACTGCATTGACGTGGCTGGTGTTGCTCCTTGGTTTTGGCTCCAGTTGAGCCAGTAATTGATTTTGGGCCTTATTTAGCAAGGTGATTTGCTCTGCTAGTTGCGCCACTATGGTGTTGAGGCTATCTTGGCCCACCGATAGTTTAGCATTCATCTTCTTTTGCTCGGCCATAAACTCCTCAACTCTTGTCTCATGTTTGGATCTTTGCGGCACATGCGGTGGATTTTGTGGCCTCCAACATTGATTGTATCAGGGGGGGTCTATAAGGCCCCGCTTGTTGTCTCTGTTGAAATTGTTGTTGTTGTGGCCTTGGTTGGTAGGACTGCTGTTGAGGTGGTAGGCGGGCTTGTTGTTGTGGTGGTGGTTGTTAAGAAAGGGTTAAGGCTCCATTATTGTTTGCATATGAAAATCTGGGGTGGGTTTTCCAAGCCATATTCACCCAAGACCCATTATTTTCTCCACCTGGCTTATAATCAGAAACATACTGAACCTGCTCAATGGGTTCCTCATGTGCCTCACCGCCAACGTACATGACTTGGCCTTACCAATCATTTGTGTGCCCATTTGATGTCGATGTGTCAGGCAGAACATATGGCTCAGTCAGCTTTTTCTCAAGTCTCTCCACCACTCTAGATAGAGAGTCAAATTTACCCGCTAAGTCTGCCACTGCCTTAGCTTCATATATGCTTGCTGGTTTCAAAGATGCCAAAGTTTAGCCCCTCTCATCAGCCTACTGCTGATTGTTGGAGGGCATCTCCTCTAATAGTGTTGTAGCATCTTTAGGTGTCTTTGATAATATCGCCACATTAGCGGTGGCGTCTATGATCATCTTCGTATCTGCTTTCAAACCATTGTTGAAGATATGCACTAACTCCCAATCGTCTCTGTTGTGGTGGGGTCATTGATGTTAAAGATATTTCAAGCGCTCCCACACCTCATATAAATATTCCTGGTGGCCCTGCCTGAAAGACATCAAAGAGTTCCATATCTTGACGGTCCTTGATGGTGGATAGAACTTGTTGACGAAGGCGCTAGCAAGATCATCCCAAGTAGTTAATGTGCCATTTGCTTGCATCCTCAACCAGTATTGTGTTTTATCTATAAGGGTGATGGGAAAAAGCCACAGGCAGATGGTGTCCTCTGGTACATTAGGTATCTGAAAGGTGGCGCACTTCGCCAAGAACACCTTGATGTGGTAATGCAGATTCTTATGTGCATTCCCATGGAAAGAATCATGTTGCATTAACACACCTAATCCTGTCTTCAGCTCAAAATTCTTGTCTGGCGGAAACGCTGGCATAAGGATGGATGAATTAGCAGAGTTGTTCTGAGTAAGTCTATCTCTGATGGAAATTAGCCTGTGTGTCCTTTGTGGAGTATTTTGCTCATCCACTTTATCTCCCTCTTGAATGTGCCTCTTCTCTACCCTTAGTTTCCTTGCGGTGCGCTCGATCTCAGGATCAATAATATAGTCCTATCTGTAGCCATTGATCGTGAGTTCATGCACATAGAAAGAGAATCTGCAAAGAAGTGTCAGCACAATAGAGGAATAAAAGAAAAAGAATAGCTAAGTAAAAATATAGAATATCGTCGCCTCCCCGGCAATGGCGTCAAAAATATGGTCGTCTCGGAATACAAATCTGGAAACATAGTTTTACCGCAAGCACATGGTTAAGTAGTGAGCGGGTATCGAATCATGGGGAGGAACTATTGGTATCTATATATATTACTAAGCAGAGGTGAAATAATAGTCAAGAAATGTCAGTGTCACAATCATGTAAATTGTTGTTTGTAAATTCGATTAATAAGAATGTCTAGGGCATGGGAATCCCCACTATAGATCTCAAGCATCAATATGAAATATGAATCTCCATATTACTACTCTTGGTTTAGGGTGAACTTGTCGTAACCATGTTATGAACCAACGCACGCTCTCGTGCTACGCTAGTCTATAGTAATCTAAACTAGAACCTCATTCTCGCACAAGCCTAGTTCAAACTACTAGCATTAAGATCGACAATATTATCCAATTCCAATTCAAGCTTGTTCTCTGGCAACTTAAATTCGAATCTATATCGTGATAGTTCGTATCCGTTTTACTATTGTACAAACGAATATAATTATGGAAATATAATTAAGATGCTAGCTTTGGTCGCTTTTGCATACAAAGTTTAGGGAATCTCGATTAAATATCTAAATTGAATATCTAGGGCTTCCCATAGATCAATATCCTCTCTCAAGCTCTCAAGATCCAATAGAAATCACTAGCTATCTGTAGTAAATCAATCACAACCTAACCCTTAACAAGTTTAGCAACATGGCAATTCAATAGATCTCACATATCATACTTTAAATCCATATGGTTCATCCCTTTGCCCTAGAGCAAAGAGACTACTCACAATTCATCATAGAAAAGCAATAGAAATAAGATGTGCAAGAGAATTCATCACAAAACTCAGATGTAAGTAGAAATATATCATAAAAATATGAACTTACAAAAGTTTAAACAACCCAATTGATTCAAGCTCCAAAGAATAAGAAAATTGAGATCTTGCTCTCCAATCCTTTCGCCAAAAGAAAAATATAAATAAAATTGTTTCTAATAAAATTAATCAAAAGAGTCTCTCCTTGGGATGCCCACAAAACTGTTTATTTATAGCCGCCCAAAAGTCCAAAAAATCCTGACAGATTTGTCCCTAGATCGCTACAAAACCCTAGTTTGAAACCTGGGCCGGCGGCGCACTTGGCCGAGTGAACTTCTCACTCTGTCAAGTGACAACTCTGCCGAAAGACTTGGATTTTGGGCGTTTTGGAACGTTCAGACCACTCGGTCGAGTGGTCTGCTCACTCGGTCGAGTGAGCTATTCACTCGGTCGAGTAGGACTTACTGTAGATTCTCCCAAAAACCAGAGATCTGTCAATGAATTTTTTTGAATTTCCTATCTCCACTCAGTCGAGTGGGATTCTCACTCGGTCGAGTGGGATTCCCACTCGGCCGAGTACATTGTTGCTCTTCTTCAGGCTGGAATTGGACGTGTCAGCTTCACTCGGTCGAGTGAGCTGCTTCACTCGGTCGAGTAAGCTGCGTCACTTGGCCGAGTAGCCTGTTTCTCTTCTCAAAACTCCTTCTCGCTTCATTCTCGATTCTCTCGCCTTTCTTCCTCTTCTCCTCCTCATCCAATGTCGTTAGCTCTCTGATATCATCGTGATTGTTGCTCTGGCACGTGTGTATGCGCTCATAGCTCCAAATTGCTCCCGATTGCTACATATTTCCTGAAATCGGACGAAACAATGAAATAATGAAATATATCGTAAAATCATCGTTTAAACGTTAAAATCACAATATAAGCAATCATTATGGCATGAAAAAATGCAGAAATAAAGTGTAAAATATGATCATATCATGCTGCAGGTGGCTGATGATGCGTGAGTCATCACGACGGCCTCCAGATGCTCTCCCCCAAGCTGCTATTTAGGCTCAATGATAGGATTCCAGGCATGTGTTCCTAATTGCCCTTGATTAATGAAGATTCGAGATAGATTTTGGACAATTTCTTGAAGGTGGGTATCGATCATCGTGGTGGTGGAGGGTGAAGTTATTTAGCCTTAGTTTGAAATAACATTCTTCAAGAGAAGCTCAAGGCTAGACTTCGGTAGAGGAGGTGGAGGTGGGTCAGTTTAGGGATGTGGATGGAAGGGTTCATGATATAATTTGTAGTCATATGATGGTGGGTTGTATAGATGAGTAAAATATTGGCATTGGTTGGTTTCATGCCCCTACATCCTACATGTTTCGCAAAACACCGTAACCTGTAGAAATACATTGTTAACTCCCATCTGAGCACCATACGACGTTGATGCTTAAAAATCTCCATTGTATGCATCTGGCATCCACATTCTCCAAAAATCTTCCTGACAACCAAAAGATAAGACGAAGAGAAGGGCGCCAGTGATACAAGAGAATAGCACAATTAATAATAGGGTTGTGGTGGAAAAAATTTTGTTTATAAATTTATTTAAAACTTTTTATATGCACGTAGTCTAACAAACCTAGAATTAAACTAATATTAATCAAGACAACCACCCTGGTAATGGCGCTAAAAAATTGTTATAACTTTAATATTTATAACCACAAGCGCACGACTATCATTGTAGTGCTAACGGATCGTCAACAAGGAGATTGTATGATTGAGTTCTAGCTATATCCTAGATCGTGGTTAGCTACGTGAGATGGTTGCAGATGTAATCGCTAAACGTTGAAGAATCGCATAGAATAGCAAGAAGAGCAATAAGAAAATAATCAAACAATAATAAGATGCAAGATAAAGAGAGAGAAATTACATATCGTAATTGAAATCAAACATAGAGTCGTCAATTCGACGTTTACAACAATGGAAAAAGCACCAAAACCTAATCTAAATCTAATCTACTCCTAGAAAACAAGAAAGAAGGTATGTAATACCCTAGGTGTTAAATACGATAATTGTGTGACTATATAGTTGTAACTAGTTGTATGTGATTTATTGTATGTGTGACTATGTGTGAAGATATATATATATACACACACTAGTCATTATCTGTGCCTGCGAGCACGGTTCATTTAAGATTTCCCCCGCGCGTGAAACAACAAATTAGCGTAAAAAAATTTCGCATGTGCTGAAAACAACAAACCTCAGGGTATTTTTACGCTAATTTGTTAGTTTGCTAAATTATTTTACACTAAATTTTTTATTTTGTTTAATTTAATGGATCATGCTTCTCCACAATCTTTTCCAAGGCACTTTTAATTTCAATGTTTAGGTTCCCAAGGTACTTTCCCCCAAAATTTAATCTCCACAATCTTTCCCAAAGCACTTCTACTTTCAAAGTTTAGGTTCTCTAGGCACTCCCCCCCCAAATTTAACCTCCATAATCTTTCCCAAGACACTTCTAATTTCAAAGTTTTGGTTTCCAAGACACCTTTCCCACCAAAATTTAAGTTTTCTCACTAAAATTTTCACAAAATTCAATCTCAACCATTGATTTACAAAGATCAAATCTCAGCCACTCCTTATCTTGTCCTAATCAGCCCTAGAATGCAAAAAACGTTGTCAAATGTATTTTATATATATATATATATACACGTGAATATGTGTGGATATAGATGGTTGAGGTGTGTGTATTTAAAGATATTATAAAAGACATGTATTTTGTGATTATGTGTGTGTGGCATGTATATTTGTATACTAAGTATACTTGTATGTATTGATGAGTATGGTAGCGTATAGTTATATCTATGGTGGTATTAGATGTATTTTATATTTATGTATGAATGTATATGTATAAATTTTGTGTAAGTGGGTGTATGTATGTATGTGTGGGTGTATAATAGGTGTACATGAAGATAGACATATGTGTATGTATAAATGTGCGTATTTTTGTATGTACATGTAGTTGTATGTATGAATAGTGGCATAATTGTAATATCTACCTAATATGAGGGGTTGTTTCATAGAATGGTATTCTTATTAATAGCTAGAATGAGTGAGGGTAGAATGGTCATTAGGCTTCTTGAGTTGGTAAGGGGTATAAGGGTCTTTTCCTATATGCTATGATAATTAATTATTTCCAAAAATCCTAAATTTCTAAGGAAGACACCTATCCCATTTAAGTGTCATCATGCGTGCTAACCATGGCCTAAGCATGCCACCTCATGCTACATATGCCACAAGGAGAGGAAATGCCATGGTAACGAGGATGGGATGAGGATTAAAAGGAAAAATGGAAACCAAAAGAAAAAGGGGAGAGAAAGAGAAATCACATGCTTTCATCCTCCTCTCTCTTCACCTATCCATGGAGCCTCCCCTTGTTCCTCCCTTGCCTCCACCACCAAGGCCAAAAATCCCCTACCATGATCCGTTAAATTGTAGGAGGAGGAAGTTTGGAAGAGAAGAAGGATGGATCTTTGGAGATGAAGAAAGAGTTCTTCAAGAAGAAGAGGGGCCAAAGCTCAAGGAATTTTAAAGAACATATCAAGGTAGGATTATTTAACAATCCTAGTTAGGTGCGAGTTTTAGAATTGTGTAGATTTTCATCTCCACCTAGGTCCGTTTTGATGTTGCAGGAATTTGAAAGAGATTGTCATGCTCATTGTTTAGTTTAGATCTCTTAAACTAGAACTGTTGAGAGACTAAAAATTTTATGTCTACCAGTTTGAACTATTATCTCTAACTTTCATGCTGAGCACTTTTGTTAATTCGGATTGTAATTAAGGGTAAAAATTCTCTCTATGCAATATGTCTGATTTTTATCAAGTCTGGACACAGTTTGGCAAAACAGATATCAGTCACTGCACACTCCATAAAAATAAGTGTTCTTGGTCTCGTGAAAAAGATAACAACCTATTCTACAACTTTTATCTAGTCCACATTTTCGAGATTCTAACTGAAACCAGACTTAAATTAGTAATCTTTACATCTCTTAAAATCTGTCTGAAAAAAAGTTTTGATAGGTCTCACCAAACAATTCACCATAAATCACCTAGTTCATCTCTCTGCATGAAATTTTATATCTGAATTCAGAACTACAATATCTATAACTTCCAGTGGGAGTAAAAATTATGTTTAGTTTAAAAGTTTGGAGAAAACAGCCTCTGTAGCTGATTGTCCTCTGTTTCCAGAAAACCTTTGCTACGCATGTTATGCTTTATTCTTCAAAACATTGGCTAGATTATGTTAGTAGAACTTTGATGTGATTATGTTGGTAGCACCATGCTTAAGTAGTTTTAATACCATGCTTGGAATTTAAATTATGTTTCACACAATTTTCTTAACAAGATGCTCATGTTAATAGTCATGCTAAAGGTTTATACTCCTGTAATGTTCATTTCATGTTGTTAAATGTGGAGGAAATGATAGTAGTTTATTCTGTGTATTAATGTACTAATGATAGAGATGAAGTATTATGGTGTTCCTCTTTACGAAATTGTTGATGCAATCTTCGTTTAAACATGACATTGGAGAATTGATGAAAGACTGAAAATATGCGAATCAGGTAAACTAGACCGTGGAAATGAATGTAATAAATGATGAAGTGTTCTATAAATTGGGAGTGAGGAAGAGTGATAAGAATCTGGAGTCTTCAATCCATTCTAATATGGGTGAAGCTTTTGATGTGGGTTTTGGGGGTGACACGTGTAAAGAGTAGGTCTTAACAACCTTCACATAAGCTTGAGAATGAGAGTGAGAGTGAGAGTGCATTGTACCTTCTTGGTTTTGTTTGGTGAGAGTGGTAAGGTGATGTATATGAGGTTTTGTACTTGAGGATATTCTGAAGAAAAAAATGATGTAATATTGATGATGTATTAATAAAATCAATCAGTTTCCATTATTGTCTTTTGATTATTTATATGTTGTTCATGTGTTGTCTGTGTTGTGGGTTTGGTTGGAGCATTGTCTATACTTCCTAGCACGTGCGTAGTGGCATGTGGAGTTTTTTGTTCAGAGCAGTACTTCTCTTCTCTCTCCTCGTTTTTCTTCTTTACACACGTAGTTTCGGGAATACCTAATACGGATTCGTACTTATCGGGAATCCTTGGAAGAGGGTCGTGACAAGGTAAAACTGGGGTAAAATTGCAGCCCCCAAGTCGTCCCCTCGCTCTGGTGGTGCTCCAATTTATATATAACACATCCAAAAACCTAAAGGGTTAGCAGGAGACCCGACCCAACCCGACCCGACTATGTGGAAGGTCCACACGGGCGCGTCGATCTTGTTTGCTAGCTGGGCCCAAAGATGGTCTTTAGAATATAGCTTCGACTGGGTCGTTTGGCGAGGCTACACGACCGCATTAAATTGTTAGCCCCAGAGTCCATAACTCCCATCGTTGACACGGTCATTTTGAGTAGCCAAATGACCGCGTCAATTGGCTTTCAGCTCTTTCTTGAACGGCCCACATGACTGTTTGAAACAGTCGCATGGGGGCTTCCTTTGGCTCTCCTTTACTCCTAAAGATGGTGATACCGCACTCGGTCATTTGGGGATATCCTACACGACCGGGTGGGTCCTACTTCAGCTCTCACTCCTTTGATGATGTTGACCTCGTCGCTTCTCGATTGCCTCCCAAACTCCCATTCTCGCTCCTAGGGCTCCAGATTTCCATGGTTTTACCTGAAACACATCAAGAAAACCCACGGCGTAAAAAGGAACAAAAATCAGAAGAAGTGGTGTGGAAAGTATGGTGAAGTGGAGTGTAATGTAAATGAAAACAACTTGAAAAGATTTAAAATAGACACTCATCAGCGGCTTTGCTTGATGGTTTGTTGCGTGACTTGCTCGCTTGCTTGCCCAAAGGAAGATGATGCTTGGTTGCTTGGAGAACCCCTTGGTCATGAGTTGATAGAGAGCCCCTTGAAGAACTTTGGTATTGGCAAAGGAGAGATGAAGAGCGTGTTGGATATGGCCGACATAAATACACCCATGAGGTGATGTATGAGGGTATACGGACCTCAGATGTCTCGTGCACGAAGGCGTGCACGAAGGGAACCTTTTCTTGTGCGAAAAGGACCACTCGATAAGTGGAAAAAGCCACTCGATAAGTGGAAAAAGTAAATTTATAATTGCATAAAGGCACTTGATAAGTGAATGAAGAAGGGGATAAATGAATGTGCTAATATAGGCTAATAAGCTTATAATTGGTTATTTCCTACAATAACTACCGCTAAAGCCTATAAATAGGCCCCAAGGGTAAGGCATTCATTCCACACTTTCCATGCCATAAGTTTGCATAAGGCATCTTATGTTCTTCTTCTCCCTTCCATTAAAATCCTCTTCTAAATAGAGATTTAGGCGGTGAAACTCTGCTTCGATCCTCCGTGACGAAGTATCGACCGTTGTGGCGAATCCGAGGGCGAAGTTCCGAGATTACGGTACTGCGTACGCAAACGTAAGTCTCTACTTCATTTATCGATCCTAACGTCCTTGTTTTGTCAGGATCCAACATTGGTATCAGAGCCATATGGGTTCACCCCGGTCAAACCGTCGCCCCGTCGAACCGATGAACAAGGCGTTGTCTTTTTCACGAATGGGTATCCTACCATTATGGATATGGTAGGAACGCTTCATGACGGAGAGAACGCAGCGGTTTTTCTTTTCACGTTAGGGTCTTCTGTCATTACGGATATGGCAAGAACTCTCCGTCACGGGAAGAACCGACCGTTCATATCGTCAAGCTCGCACTCTTCATGGATGCTGAGTCTCCATTCATAGGGAATGTGAACTCTCTTCATGTGGAGCGTGTAGTTTACGAACTTTAAAGTATGTTATTTTTTCATTTTGGCACACGGCCATTAGAGAATAACTACTTTCTCGATGAATGGGTGCTTCATCGACGAACGGGTGCTTCATCGAGGAAGAAGATGGTAGTTATTCCCATCGGGGAAGATGACTTTTGGTGCTTGATCACCATGGCCAAATGGGCTATGAAGGAAATGCACCCCCCTATGCAGAGGGGGTTGGCTATGGCCAATAACCACCACGGCCACCCCTCCGGGAGGGTGTGCGGCCAACCCCATGCAAGGGGTGGCCGGCCATGGCCATATGGGCCATGGCCGGCCAAGGCCAAAGGGCCATGGTGAGGCCATGGCCGGCCACGGCCAGGCCGGCACTGGCCAGCCACGGCCAGCCACGGCCAGGGCCAGGGGGCCTTGGCTGGGGCCAGGGCCAGGAGGCCCTGGCCGGCCTCGGCCAGAGCCAGGGGCCGGCAAGGCTGGCCCTGGCAGGGGCCAGGGCCGGCGCCCTGGCCTCAGGCCAGGGCCTGGCCGGCCCTGGCAGGGGCCAGGGCCAGGGCCCTGCCGGCCCTAGCAGAGGCTAGGGCCGGTGCCCTGGCAGGCCCTGGCAGAGGCCATGGAAGGCCCTGGCAGAGGCCAGGGCCAGGCCCTGGCCAGCCCTGGCCGGCCTCGGCCAGGGTAGAGGCCCTGGTCGGCCCTTGGCCAGCCTCGGCCAGGGCAGAGGCCCTGGCCGGGGGGTGCCAGATCCTTGGTCGGTATTGTTCGACCAATCCGGGATTTTTGGTCGACCAATTCGGCGAGAGGCCTTGGTCGATGTAACACAAACATGCCGACTAGCCCATACGGGGACAACGACAGTCGTCTGTGGAAAAATTCTCCTATACGGGGGGAAGCGCCTGGATCCATACGGGAGCCGACGACAATGGCTTGCAGAAAAATCCCCTCAAGGGGGATCCGACCTTAGCACGGATACGGAACAACCCCGACAAATGGCCAAGAAGTGCCGAATATTTCGCTAGTATCATAAGGGTACTAGACTGAAATATACATTTTTGAAAAATACGTTTTTCATACGTTTTGAAAAATACGTTTTCAAAAACGCTTTTCCGCTGCGAAGTACTATAAGAGTACTATCGTTTGATAAGTGAGGGGGAAATATTGAAGGATTGTTCTAGATGGTGATTGGAATCGTAGAAACCTTTCCGATTCTATAACAACATCTTCAATATTTTTCGAAAGTAACTTATCAAATTATAAATATCATTCCAAGTGGGAGTTGAAATTAGAACTATCCAAATGGGATATTCTATTATCATTTCAAGTGGGAATTATATTTTAAGAATTTTTAATGCAATGTTTTTGATCAAACCTACGGTTTTGTGTCTTTTTGCAGCATTTTAAAAGTAAAATGTCTTCCGCTTCTAAGAATATCGTCGCTGAGTTAAACAGAGGTGAAAAACTCAACGACGATAATTACAAACTATGGTCCATCAAGATACAATACGTTCTAGAGGAGCAAGAAGGGCTCGAAACTCTAAAGAACGTAATGATTGAACCCGAGTTGGGCACTACAGCCCAATACAGACGAGACAAGGAATCTTTTGATGCTTGGTCTCGGAATAACAAGATAGCTCGCATTACGTTATTGAGCAGTATGGCCGATGACATAATGCGCATCTTCCGAGAGCATGACCTAGCCATCCGAGACAAGATAGCTCGCATTACGTTATTGAGCAGTATGGCCGATGACATAATGCGCATCTTCCGAGAGCATGACCTAGCCATGGACATATGGTCCAAGCTAGAGGAGAAGTTTGGTGGCACATCGGTGTCCAAACTTCGCGCCTTAACTATAAGATTTGATTCATACAAGAAACGTCCAGATCATTCCATAGGGAAACATCTGCGACATATGACGAATCTTATCTCAGAGTTAAAGGATGAGGGTCATGTGCTCACTGATGAGCAACAAATCCAAGCAGTCATACGTTCCCTACCAAATGGGTGGGACCAAATGAAGATGCATCTCACTCACAATGAGAGCATCAAAGACCTTCAGCGATGTTTCCAAGCACATCGAATTAGAGGAAGAGCGGCTTGCGGCTGTCAAGCCAAGTGCAGAAGTGCACATGGTTGCTAGTTCCTCACACGGGGGAAAGAAAAGGAAAGATCGTTCGAAGTCTACCAATGAACGTAATAAGCAACCTGAGTCTACCAAGAAACCCAAACATAAGGGTGGGCACAAGAAATGGCACAAGAAGAAAGACTTGAAGAGGATCAAGTGCTTCAAGTGCAACAAGCTCGGTCACTATGCTCGTTCGTGTACGAGTGGAGGCGACGAGGTAACTTATAATTATACTAGTTACATATGTGTTTCTAGTTCAATATTTCTTGTGGAATCTAATCCATTTTGGATAATTGATTCAGGTGCCACCGACCACATAGCAAGGGACAGACGGTCCTTTGTGGAGTATCACCGGATACCCCAAGGAACGAAGTGGATCTATGTAGGAAACAACACACGTGTTGAAGTGAAAGGCGTTTGGACTTGCAAGCTAGTCTTGGACAACGGCCGCACTCTCCTACTTCATGATGTTCTCTTCGCTCCAGATATTCGAAGGAATATAATATCTGTGGTCGTGTTAATGGGTCTTGGTTATAGCTGGTTTTTTCATGATTGTAAAGTGGACTTGTGTTGTAATAATTCCTTAATTGGTACTGGGTATGAATTTAAAAGATTTATTGTATTAAATACAATGTATGACTCTTCATTATGTAATGAAAATTTCCTTGTTACAAATTCTTCGACTTATGAGTCTAATATAATTTGTTGGCACGCAAGGCTTGGTCATATTGGACCAAAACAAATGGATAGACTTGCCAAACATGGCCTTCTATCCAATGTTTCAAAGGTTGAAATGTCGACCTGCGAACATTGCCTTATGGGGAAATCTTATCGTAAGCCGTTTGGAACCGGCACAAGGGCCGAGGTTCCATTACAGCTCATCCATTCGGACATATGTGGTCCGATGAATGTCAAGACAAGACGCGGGAAGTCCTATTTCATCACTTTTATTGATGATTTCACCCGATTCGGACATATCTATTTGATATCCCACAAAAGTGAAGCATTAACATGCTTTAAAAACTATATGAGTTTAGTGGAGAATCAATTAGATCGTAAGATTAAGGTCTTGCGAACCGATAGGGGCGGTGAATATCAATCAACAAGTTTTAAGGAACTTTGTGATGAAAAGGGCATAGTACATCAGGTAACTATGCCATATACTCCTCAACAAAATGGTGTTGCTGAAAGGAGAAATAGGACTTTAATGGAAATGGTCCGTTCAATGATGGCATAAGCTAACTTGCCAATCACCTTTTGGGGTGATGCATTATTAACGGCCACTTTCATTTTGAACCGCGTACCCTCGAAATCAGTTAGATCCACTCCTTATGAGTTGTGGAACCAAAAGTCTCCTGACTTAAACATTTTAAAACCTTGGGGATGTACATCCTACGCACATATTTCCTCCCATAAGTATGGCAAACTTGGGCCAAGGGGAAGGAAATGTATCTTTATACGATACGCATAAAACTCCAAAGGTTATGTTTTCGTTAGTCAGGAAGACAATGGAGGTCTAATTGAGTTTGAGTCGAGGGATGTCACTTTCTTGCAAAACGAGTTTCCAAGACAGGGCGAGATAAGTCAGGACTTATCTCTATTTGAGATTAATGATAAAGGAGGATTACCTCATTCGAGTGGGAGAATTCTTGGTGAAGAATAAAATACGTTTCAAACTTCACCAATGGATGATACAAATGACACTAATCCTATTCCATACGGGAATAATGATCCAAGTGGGAGCATTTCTAACGACATTCCAAGTGGTAGTGATATTAGAATTGATCTAAATTCGAGTCAACAAGGACTTGAAGAATCTCAAATACGACGTAGTAGGCGTACAAGCTTGGCTCCTCTAAGATTTGAGGATGAATTTCCGCAAACCTTTATGACTTTACTACAAGATGATGACGAGCCTGCTACTTTCAAACAGGCCGTATCATGCCCTGCGAAAGACAAATGGATGGAAGCGATGAAGGAAGAGTTGGAATCCATGAAAGTTAACTAAGTCTGGGACTTAGTTGACTTACCCAGAGGACGTAGAGCTATTGGAAACAAATGGGTCCTCAAGATCAAGCATAAGGCTGATGGCTCTATTGACAGATATAAAGCTCGCCTTGTCGCGAAATGTTTTACGCAACAGTAAGGGATAGACTACGAAGAGACCTTCTCAACTGTTGTCCGTTTTACCTCGATTCGCCTGATTCTCGCAATGGTAGCTTGCTTAGATCTAGAATTACATCAGATGGATGTAAAGACTGCCTTTCTCAATGGAGAATTGGACGAGGAGATCTATATGGAACAACCAACAGGGTTTGTAAAAGAAGGAAACAAACATAAGGTTTGTAAACTTCGTAAATCCATATATGGTCTTAAACAATCCTCGAGGCAATGGTATATACGATTTCAAGAAGTTGTCTTAACAAATGGTTTTTCCATGCTTGATGAAGATAACTGTGTATATATCAAGAGGATTAAGAGCAAGTACGTTATTATGTCTCTATATGTAGATGACATTTTAATAGCCGGAAATGACAAGGGCTTTGTAATGGATATCAATGCTTGGCTTTCATCAGTTTTTGAGATGAAAGACATGGGAGAAGCCGCATATATCCTTGGAGTTAAGATTTCAAGGAATCGTTCGAAGAAACTTCTTTCTCTTTCACAGGAGACTTATATAAAGAAGGTTTTAGAACGTTTTAATATGCAGGAATGCAAGTCCATTGATACTCCTATAAGCAAGTGCGACAATTTATGTCTGAAATCATGTCCAAAGAACCAAAAGGAAAAGGAAATTATGGAAAAAGTTCCATATTCCAGTGCAGTTGGTAGTCTTATGTACGCTATGATGTGTACAAGACCGGACATATGTTTTGCCGTTGGAATGGTAAGTCGTTACCAATCCAACCCAGGGCAAGTACACTGGAAAGCGGTTAAGAGGATAATGCGGTATCTCAAAGGAACTGCAGACTATGCTTTATGCTATCAAGGAGATGCCTTGAGGCTCGAAGGCTACACTGATGCTGATTGGGCGGGTGATCTCGATGAGCAACGATCGACCTCAGGATATGTTTTTCTACTCGGATCCGGTGCAATATCCTGGAGTAGCAAGAAACAATCCTGCATCGCACTTTCAACTATGGAAGCCGAGTTTGTAGCATTTAGCATGGCAGTCCAAGAGGCTGTTTGGCTTAGGAAGTTCTTAGATAGGCTTATTGATGCAAATGACTCAGGTGCTGTACCAATATACAGCGACAGTCAAGCATCTATTGCCTATGTCAAAGATCCAAAATTCCATTGTAAGACCAACCACATAGATATCCACTACAAATTTGCAAAAGACTATGACAAGACCAAGAAGGTAGACATAAGGTACATATCTATGCATGAGATGATAGCGGATCCGCTTACAAAGGCGATCCCCAGAGATGTGTTTTACAAACACTTATCATCTCAAGGATTGCGTAAGAGCTGAGTTGTACCAATGTAAATTCCCATGTCTGTAAATGATCAAATTTAATAAAAGAATAAGTTCTTTTCAACATTGCATATGAATTTCTTAAGAAATGTTTGTGTACATTTTTTGAAATCTCAGCTGAATTTTAGTATGTCGGACAGATTAAGGTTGGCTCTCTCACATGAGCAACCGCCTTTATTTTATCAGACGGGTAAAATAAAGATGAGACCTGTTTAAAGTCAAAATCGTCAGACGGACGATTTAGAGTCACGACTTAAACAAAATGGTCGTATGAAAGATCTGCATCATATGGATGCTTTCAAAAGATCTAAGAGGATTTTGAAATCCTATCTGTCTTATGCGGGATGTGAGTCCAGAAGATTTTTTAAGTAGTAAAAGGGACTCAAAGTCAGACATTGTGGTGTCTGGTTATCATCCTTACAACATCATTAAGACATACGCTCCCTGGGAAAGGAGTGATGTTGTAATACGTATTCATACTACGTATGCATTTTGACCATTGGGTTAGAATAGTAATTGTGTTTACTATTATGTGAGACCCAAAGACCACATGGGTCTTAACTCGTTACCCTTATGGACTCTAATTAGTTCCTTAAGATTTGATTGGGTGATTGCTATCTTAGCATGTTGCTTATGGACTATGGTTAATTCAGTCCGGCGGGACATATTAGAAAAGCGAGTCAAGTCAAGATCAAAAGGATCGCAAGAAGAGGAAGATTAATTTCATATTCACATTTGGACTTTAGAGATTCAAAGCTGGCCAGCCAATTGTAATCCAGATGGGATTCAATTGTTGAATATAAAGTATAAGAAATGTGAACAAAAAATCTAGGGTAAAGCATGCGTTGATCTACTCAACTTTGCACCTCGAGGGGTGTTGTGTATCTCTAACAAGTGCACAACAGCGGACTCTATGCGCATGACGGTTACACGGCCTATTTCTCGGTATGATAAACAGAAGAGTTAAAGGAAAATGTTTCCTTACAATCCCCTCAAGTGTGAGTGGGAGATGTTGGATATGGACGACATAAATACACCCATGAGGGGATGTATGAGGGTATACGGACCTCAGATGTCGCGTGCACGAAGGCGTGCACGAAGGGAACCTTTTCTCGTGTGAAAAGGACCACTTGATAAGTGGAAAAAGCCACTCGATAAGTGGAAAAAGTCACTTTATAAGTGCATAAAGGCACTTGATAAGTGAATGAAGAAGGGGATAAATGAATGTGCTAATATAGGCTAATAAGCTTATAATTGGTTATTTCCTATAATAACTACCCCTATAGCCTATAAATAGGCCCCAAGGGTAAGGCATTCATACCACACTTTCCATGCCATAAGTTTGCATAAGGCATCTTATGTTCTTCTTCTCCCTTCCATTAAAATCCTCTTCTAAATAGAGATTTAGGCGGTGAAACTCTACTTCGATCCTCCGTGACGAAGTATCGACCGTTGTGGCGAATCCGAGGGCGAAGTTCCGAGATTACGGTGCTGCGTACGCAAACGTAAGTCTCTACTTCATTTATCGATCCTAACGTCCTTGTTTTGTCAGGATCCAACAGAGCGCTTTGTTCTTTATCCAAGCTTGCATGACTTGAGGACTTAGCTTGATGATTATTGCATAGAAGTCATGACTAGGATGCTTGAAGCTTTGTGTGGATAGCTTGCTAGGAGATGAAGAGCATTGGCTTGCTCCTTTGTTTGCTTGGAGATGAAGACCTTTGGCTTGCTACTTTGCTTGCTTAGAGATGAAGATCATTGGTTTGCAGCAAGGAGAGGGTGAGGACTTTCTTGAAGCTTTGCTTGATCAATGGAGAGAGCTTAGGGCTGGCCTACTTTGTGGGAAGAGGAATATGGCCGGCTATGCTAGGGATTTTACTTATTTAGCTTTTCTCTCCTTTGAACTTTAGTACTTGTGCATGAAGGGTTTAAATGTGAGAAAACAAAAGTCCTAATAGCTCTTGACTTTTTGTGCTTGATGCATAATAACTCATAATAACTCTGGTAGTCTCCCTCTTTGGTATGAACTCTTGTCTAGAACCATTCAACTTGGACTTTCATTGATAAAGTAGAACTTATTTGAACTTTTTTGCACAAATAATCTTATCCACAAATTAACTTCTCTTCCTGTGACTTTCTAGAAAAGTTTGACCAATGTAGAATCCCAAAATTGCCCCTTTGGTCATTGTAGCCATGTTTTGATCTGAAAATCCTTCCATAAAAATATTAGTAGCCATGTAACTTGTTTTTCATCATCAAAATTAAAAGTGTGTCCTAGTTAGTGGCTAACTAAGCCAACACTACGCACTTTAGACAAAAATAAAGTGGGAAAGAATATTGATCAAATGCTCTCTTGCAGTGTATTTGTCAAATATATGACATCTCGTCAAAAATATGTTAGTTTAGTAAAAAATAGGAACCAGAATAAACTGAAGTGTTCACTTTGTTAGCTTGTTTTACTGATAATACCTCAACCTAGCCATTGGACTACCATGGATGGCGAAGGCAGTATAGGTCGTCCTGTGTATGTCATCCTGTGTAAGTCACCCTGCTTTGGTCGGCATGGATTGGTTAGCAGCAAATCCAATCTATTGAATAGTATGATATCTTTGTAAAAGATTTTTTAGGGCCAAAAATGACCGAAACAATTGAGTTGCTGCCGTGGACCATTTCCTGCTAGTCGGTGCCTCGTCAGCCAGTTGAGTGGGACCATAGGTTGGAAGAACTAGGGTCGTTGGTTGTAGGTATTTGATTTGCGGTGCTCGATCGACCCTTGAGCGTATCGGGCATCAATCGATCGAGGCTGAGAAGCTCGTTAGCGACCCTCGCGTAGAGTCGAGACTTGCCAATCTGCACCATAAGGAAGCGTCAGGGGGCGTCGAATCTGGGTCCCAACCCAAATTCCATCTGATGCCTAAGTTAGACAGGAACTTGAGGGAAGGATGGAGCTTGGAGGAGCTGAGATCGACCCACGAAGGTTCATCTCATATCTGGCGTCGCAAGCCTTTGATAAAAGAAATCTATGTAAAGACCCTGGCTATGAGGAAAACACTAGAAGGGGGGTTGAATAGTGTTTATAAAATTTAAACGATAGTTATACCAATTTAAATTCCTAACCAACAATAAATGCAGAATTATAAATAAACCCAAAATGAAACAATACTAACACAAAGTATGTTTCAAGGGTTCATATTACCCAAATCAACTCCCGACTTGTTCCCGGTAATCCTATGTCCCGTCCACCCGGATACCTCCGGATACTTAAGTTAGAACCCTAACTTGAGGTTTCCTTAAAACCCACTTGTAGCAACCCTACAAGTGAAATCGAAACACAATCGATGTCCTTGACTCCCATAACTTGGGATCAAGCAAACCACTCTCACAAACCGAGAGTGAAACTAATATTGAAACATATGAAATAATGAAATAGAAACATTTACAATCACCTATGCCTAGAAGTAGAATTTGAAAGAGCAAGTGTGTTGTGTGTTGAAGTCTCTTCCATGAAGAGAGAAAAGCCCTTTCTCTTGTCACCACCAATTACCTAGAGGATATCACTTTGATTATATGTTGGAGAGCAAGAGAGAATGAGATTAGAATTCTAGTGCTTTTGAATTTGAGAGCTTTGAAAAACTTGAAGATGAAGCTAGGGGTTTTCAAAAGATGATCAAGAAGGTGAGTAACCCCTCAATAGAATAGTAGAAGCCATCTTTATATATTCTTTAAAACCCTCAAATAGAATCCCCAAAAAACCCCTTTGAAATTCGTGGAGAAAAAGCCAACAGATTGAATTTACACACTAGACAGTCGACTAATGAAGAAACCACAGTCGACTGTTGCACTGTGTCAGAATGTTAGTGAGAATTCAAACGATAACTTACCACGTAGGACAGTCGACTGATGAAGGATTGACAGGCGCCTGTGAACCTAACATGCGACTAAAAACCCTTCTACAGGCGACTGGCTGAAACATGAGTAAGCTGAGAAAACTCAGAATGTTTTGGAAAGACAGGACGGACAACTGATATGGAAGTCATAGGCGCATGTGCCATGGGCAGGCGACTGTGAAACCAACATCAGTCGTCTGTCCCTAATAAGTGAAACTTTCTAGAGAGTAGAGTTGCAGAGAAAGAATCGACATGCAATTGTTGAAGCATTCACTGTCGTCTATGCCTTGGACATGCGACTGTCAATTCAACATCAGTCATCTGGCTGTATGAAGAAGTAAATGATCTTTGGGTAGGAGAGAGACAGACGACTGACTAACAAATCACAGGCGCCTATAACTTGGATAGGTGCATGTCTTTTATACAGCAGTCGCCTGGATAGAGTTAAAGCTGAAAGCCCAAAATGTAGAGGAACATGCCCTCGGATCATTTGTATTTGATGCAAATGAAAATTTAAGCCTAGATAGGGACTAATTTGCATATGATGAAAAAGAGATTAAATGTGTCTTAAATTGTTTAAGACTATATTTAATTAAATAAACGCGTTGAAAAGGTTACCTAGATGACGGGATCGTCCCACTCTAAACGCAGGTTCAAACCGCGTCAAAAACGGAGTCCAAATGCACAAGTTATAGCTAAAATAAGTCAGCCCAAACTGTTGGGCTGAAACCAGCGAAAATGGAGGCCCACCAAGCCCGAATTTTCTGGTTAGGGTTTTTTGAAACCTGGGATTTTCTTGACGGCTACGTTTCTAAGAGAAGCATGACTTTTGGCTAACTTTGGAGAATTGTTTGAAGGGTCAAACGGACTCGGATTGACGAGCCATTTTTTCCTACACGTTCACCGTTGAACCCTCTTCGATTTGGTAGGTTGTACCAACATTGAAGCTCAACGGTGAGGGAGTTAAAATTCGAGAAAGTTTGTCCTTTGTGAAAGGCAAACTAACTTGATTTAATTAATCCCAAATTAATAGTCCCACCTCGGTTGTGGAGAAAAGGGGAGAGTCAGCCGCCTCTATAAATAGAGGCCCTCCCCCTTCCTCATAACTTGTCCCAAGCTCTAGATCTGAGCGGCTCTCGTAAATGTTGGAGCACGCTCAGATCTAGGCTTAAATTAAATATTTCTCTATCTCCCTAATATTTCTGCCTTACTCTTGAGGGCTCTAGCAAAGTCGCAAAGGAGTTCGGATTCAGATCCGAAATCTAGGTGGAGGTTTCACTCGCGTGAAACTTTCTTCGGCGCGTGGTTAGCTCGGCGACACTGGATTGATCGCCTCGGGATGCGGAGCGGTTCGAGGAGCAATTCGGGGAGCGGTTCAAGGAGTGGCTCGGCGTAGGACGGGAGCAGCTCGGAAGACAGTGCGGAACATCTCGCCTGCTCCAGGGTTGAGATTCCGGGTATGTGTTTAATCATTAGTTTAATTTAATCGCAGTAGGCAAAATCCTTCTTGGGATGGTCAGACCCATCCCAAGTCGGTATAGATCTTGGATTAGGGTCTTGGACCTTAGGGTTAAATGTTAATTAGATTAACATGTTTATTTTTCCGCTGCTTTTCTGTCTATGTTCAGTCCGACTTAGGACGGGCATAGAGTTTTTGTGCCCTAAGGGTCCCAGAAAACCCTTCAGAGATGTAGTCTAAGTCCTGACCCAAACCGACGTGTCGTGAATACCCCGAGCGCCGGAGCAAGTCAGGCTAGACACGAAAACAAGGGTCTGACTAGACTAGCCATTGTGATTTGGATGAGCACCCTCATGATCACAAATGGCTAGGGGTAAAAACCGATTAAGTGGGTTATATCTGATATGATCGATGAAGAGTCATCTTCCGATCGCAGAGTGAAGCAACTTGTTGAGCTACCCTCAAGGTTGTTAGGCTCAAGGTGATTGGACCTCTTACCCATTAATTTTAATTTGATTAAACCGTTCGTTATTAATCTTTGAAACGATCGTAAAAATAGTGGGAGGATATAGATAGATAAAAGCCAGTCTACCTATATTTAATTTTGAACATATGCCAAAACTAGGGCAAGACTATGTTTACCGAAGGAATCAAAATATAAATTTTTAATGGAATTAGTTAATTGGTCAAATAGGTTGATTAATTGAATATCAAGTTAAATTCTAATTGATAGGATTAAACTATACTCTCGTTGACATTAAAATGACCTTCTAAAGAACAGACTTAAAGAAATACGATTTCATTAAGTTCTGGGTCCAACAAATAAATTCACGCTACATGTCACCCGTCTCTATATGAGGCAGCTTGAACATATATGATATTCGAAATATGTTTCTCCCTACAACTTGTCGAGCTACCCTCAAGGTTGTATGGATAAACAATTTTGATCCGCAAAGTTCGAGAATTCAATCAAACTGTTTGAGTCGAATACGAGTGCATGAGCGGTGCAAGACTATGTATCCCAACCGGATCTTGAGACAAGCAACTTCTTGAGCTACACTCAAGTTTGCACCTCTCAGGCGTTTGGATACAGAAGATACTTGCATAGCTATTTATTTATGTTGGGCTATTTATATCTAAATGTGATTTAGAAAAGGAAGAAGGCACTCCGGAAAGTCAATCGAGTTTAATAGTTCAATTTATCATTAGTAAAGGCATAAGTAGGAGGAAATGAAAATCTGACATATTTTGATGTCACGATTTTATAATTATTGTTATACAAAAGACGTCTAACACAATTTGACGAATGTCGTTACCTAGCTTCTAAAGCAATGTTTTACGTTAGTAATTTATGTATAACGATAATATATATATTAAATGTTAATATATATAAATACACAAGATAGTAGCAAACTTGTATGGAAAAAAAGACTATGCCGTATCGAGAGACTAAGCTTCACAAGTCACATAAAGAGGGGTCTGACCTCTCGTATTATGAAGTCTGTGGACACTTGTGGTCTTATCCTCTTAGATAGAATGGCCAAAACCCATCTATAAGACATTGGGAGAATGAGTTGTCGAACTCAGTCTGGTACATACTGATGAACCCGAGTCTATATTAACAAAATTAAGTTATTCGTATATTTTATTAAGACACGTGTTCTTGATGAAACACAAGTCTGATAAAATAAAGAACGAAATGACTAAAGTATTTAAACTGATTCGATTAGATCGAATGGTCAAATACTTAGCTACATTAAATCTTGCGTAATTAAAAGAAAATGTGATTTTCTCTCAGGTCAAGTCTGTTAACACATCCGTGTGTCAAAAGGTACGAATCAAACTTAGTTATACTCGGTGTGATCCATTGTAAGTGACTCTGAGTTAAGTTCTCCTTCTGGTTTAAGTCCCAAATAGTAATGCCTAGGTTTTGATAATGTTCTGTGAGGACATTATCAATAAGATATTCATTAAATCAATCATTAGGAAGTTGTATAATTACTCGAATTCCGTGAGACGAAGAGTCGAGTTAAACATCATAACTGATGATGACTTAGTTAACTTCCGGGATGAAATTCGGAGTAGCAACTCCGATTTAAAAACTTGATGCAATCAGAATAGGTCCGTGTGCGTAAATAAATTTTGAAATTTAGTTTACGTGCACAAGGAAAATGTTTCCTCACTTTCTGCAAGTAAATCTTTAAGTTGAAAGATTGGTGCAGAAAGGAATATAGTGAAGTGCAATCATGTTGGTCGAGAACGGTTTTTCCATACTAATTCCTATAAAACGGATTATAATGAAACCGTTTTCCACCAGCAGATGTGTACAGAACTACTCAGACCAAACTCGATGTAAACGCTTAAGTTGACCATGAAAATTGGAGCATTCACTTACAAGTTCGTTTTTCTAAATAAGATTTAGACGGACCAACTTATATGAATTAGCCAGATCGTTTTCAAGGTTAGTGGGAGCATGTAAATTACATGTGAGGCATCAAAGGGATGGAACATAAATACTTTGATGAAGTGATCAAAAGAGTTTGATACTTTATCAGAAATAGATATGAGCCATTTATGACCATTAACTAATTTAAGACTATTATCGTAAGGTACGATGAACTGGATAAGATCCAAATAAATAAAATATTATGGATTCCAACAGACCAAATGAATTATTTGAATGCGATTCAAATGGTTGGTCTAATATGAACATAGAAACTCCTTAAGTCTATAGTGTAGACGGTTTTAGCAGATCCACTTACGAAGGCTCTACCACATGAAGTCGAAAAAACTTATGTGTAAAAACGGTGTTAGATACCGAGATAAATGGGCCTGAGTGCAAGTGGGAGATGTTGAGAGATGATACCCTCGAGGCTATCTATCTTTATGTGCGAATAGCACAAACATCTTGTTCGAAATAACAGTAAGCTGTTTGGTAATAATTTATCTAAAGTTATGTTATAATGTAGTTAACATTAGATATTAACTTAGGTAAAGTCCTGAGACTTTATGCAAGGTCAAACATATATCGAGATAAGTATCTCGATCATGGAAAAATGTTTGACCGTCTGTAGCATAAGTCTAAAAGGGTTCGTGGTCGTAGATGTTTCGAGACAAGGATATCGAAACTTCGGATAGACCATTGTGTCTTATTCTTCACCGTTTAGCGGTGGCGATGATCTCATGATCGCTTGACTTGGCGAAGTCGTAGACGAGACACAGGTGCTCATTAGAGAATGAGTTCACTGAACTATCCACAAGAGTTATCATATGGTTATATTGACCAATCTGTCAATGATGACTCTGAGTGATGATAGGCTAGTTGGTCTTTTGACTTGAGGTCATTTTGACGAAACTGTGCGTGAACGGTGCCACTTAGATCAAATGACCTAGCTTCGAGGCAAGGCCTGTCGAAAGGTCTTTGATTGGGTGACACTTGAAGCGTATGAGGAGAGTAATGACCAAGAGAGGATTCGTCTCTCCCGGTCAATGGGAGTTAGTGTCAGAGGGTTAGTTCGGTCTTTAGTAAAAACTCTGGCCAGAGTATGTTGGAAGAAGTCCAACATTTTTGACTAAAAGATCGATAGAAACTAACCGGAGTCAAGTTATTGGGGTTGACAATTTGACCGTACCCTAGACTTGATCTATACGACATAGTTTAGACGAAGATACTATAACTGCAGAATTCATCACGGAAACAATGAGGGTGGTCCCGACAATACTCATGTCAATGAGTCAACCACATAATGATGATTCCTGAAGCAGGGACGGCAACCATTGCTCGTGGTCACTGCCGTATAGGGCTTCGAGCCCAACCTGTTGTAAGGGTCAGGCTGTAGGGTCTCACACAGAGTGCGATCTTCGTCTAGTAATAGGTAGAAATTAGTTAGGGAGAATAATTTGCATTTGATGCAAGGGATAAAATATTGCAAAAGATGTTTGCAATCATCTCATGCGTTTGGGATAAATGATTCTGAGTGCAAGTGGGAGATGTAGAGGAATATGCGCTCGGATCATTTGTATTTGATGCAAATGAAAATTTAAGCCTAGATAGGGACTAATTTGCATATGATGAAAAAGAGATTAAATGTGTCTTAAATTGTTTAAGACTATATTTAATTAAATAAATGCGTTGAAAAGGTTACCTAGATGACGGGATCGTCCCGCTCTAAACGCAGGTTCAAACCGCGTCAAAAACGGAGTCCAAATGCACAAGTTATAGCCAAAACAAGTCAGCCCAAACTGTTGGGCCGAAACTAGCGAAAATGGAGGCCCACCAAGCCCAAATTTTCTGGTTAGGGTTTTTTGAAACCTGGGATTTTCTTGACGGCTACGTTTCTAAGAAAAGCATGACTTTTGGCTAACTTTGGACAATTGTTTGAAGGGTCAAACGGACTCGGATTGATGAGCCGTTTTTTCTTACGCGTTCACCGTTGAACCCTCTTCGATTTGGTAGGTTGTACCAACATTGAAGCTCAACGGTGAGGGAGTTAAAATTCGAGGAAGTTTGCCCTTTGTGAAAGGCAAACTAACTTGATTTAATTAATCCCAAATTAATAGTCCCACCTCGGTTGTGGAGAAAAGGGGAGAGTCAGCCGCCTCTATAAATAGAGGCCCTCCCCCTTCCTCATAACTTGTCCCAAGCTCTAGATCTGAACGGCTCTCGTGAATGTTGGAGCACGCTCGGATCTAGGCTTAAATTAAATATTTCTCTATCTCCCTAATATTTCTGCCTTACTCTTGAGGGCTCTAGCAAAGCCGTAAAGGAGTTCGGATTCAGATCCGAAATCTAGGCGGAGGTTTCACTCGCGTGAAACTTTCTTCGGCGCGTGGTTGGCTCGGCGACACGGGATTGATCGCCTCGGGATGTGGAGCGGTTCGAGGATCAGTTCGGGGAGCGGTTCAAGGAGCGGCTCGGCGTGGGACGGGAGCAGCTCGAAAGACGGTGCGGAACATCTCGCCTGCTCCAGGGTTGAGATTCCGGGTATGTGTTTAAGCATTAGTTTAATTTAATCGCAGTAGGCTAGATCCTTCTTGGGATGGTCAGACCCATCCCAAGTCGGCATAGATCTTGGATTACGGTCTTGGACCTTAGGGTTAAATGTTAATTAGATTAACATGTTTATTTTTCCGCAGCTTTTCTGTCTATGTTCCATCCGACTTAGGACGGGCATATAATTTTTGTGCCCTAAGGGTCCCAGAAAACCCTTCACAAAATCCAATTGATAAAGTATGTGCATAACATGCGACTGAAGAATAAATCACAGGCGACTGTTTGGAGACAGGCGCCTGTAAAATGTTCAGCAGTCGCCTTTTGAAATCCCAAAATGTACATTCTTGAGAAATATGAATTGGAGGCTTAGGAAAAGGGATCTAATGATTTCCTAGGACAGGAATAAAGATGTGTGTGCGCTCCAACATAGTTATACTTCTAAGCTACATACTAGAAGAGAATAAAAAGATTACATCTTTTAATAGCCTCTCTTCTATCCAAAGAATGAGCTTGAAGTCTTCTAGGAGCTTCATTCACCATCTTTGATCATCCAATCCACTATTCATGCTTTGGTTGATCCTTGAGTGACATCCATTGGTAATTGATCTTCAAGATATGCTTAGGCAATGGATTAACTGCAAATAGGGGATTAGTCACAAGTATTTGTATTTGTTCATCATTAATACCAAGTAGGGAGAAGTCCAATACTCAACATTCTCCCCTTTTTTGACGATGACAAACAAACAAAAGCAAAAGGATAAATAATTGTGCTTAATGAAAACTTACTCCCCCTACATTGATGCCAATCAAGTTATTCA
This sequence comes from Scilla litardierei, assembly GCA_030789695.1. Classification (NCBI taxonomy): domain Eukaryota; kingdom Viridiplantae; phylum Streptophyta; class Magnoliopsida; order Asparagales; family Asparagaceae; genus Scilla; species Scilla litardierei. Next base: position 97,369,406 of record CM061136.1, read on the forward strand.
ATATTCATAAAGGCATCTATAGATCAATTGAAGAAAGCAAGTAAGATATGCATGAATGAAATGATTTTAATGATAGACATTTAGGATTTTATAATCCAAGTCCATTATATATTATTCCCCCGGAATCTAAAGTAACTTCAATCTTAGATTCAACATTAGAATTTACTTAGCACAAAATTATAATATGTTTATTTTTCTCCACCTATGGCAATATCCAAAAGGTGGGAGTAGAAAAACAACAACAATAGTGCTAAATAAGTACTAAAACAATCATGAGAGTCTAAAGATGGGATATATATTTAATGTGATGCCAAAATAAAATCGAGAAAACACAAAAGTGCATCACAATGATATATACCAAAAACCCATCAACACAAGAAATTTTAGTTGACTAAAGGAACGAGAATCCAATATCAACATTTCAAAAACAGGAAAACGTATCACATCACATCTTGTATATAATAGAGCATAAAAAGAGACACAATTTTACATTGTACACACAATCATCATACTAAAAAATGAGACACGGTGTGAAACAGCATATGATAAAGTAAAAACATCATCATATATATAATAAAAAGATACAAGGAGTACAAACGACAAAACGAACTCCATGTACATACAAAGATATGATCATCATACATACACCATCATCCATCAGTACAACCAAAAAAATACAGACACACACTCAAACCCTAACACAAAGAAGTCCTAGGGTGAGTAGAGGCAAATCTGCATCAGTCAATCTGAATGATAGTGGAGTCTGAAGAGCGGCCAGAGCAACAGAACAGCAGTCTGGCAGAGCGACAAGAAGGACACACAGGAGCCTTCCGATTTGATGTCGAAACACCAGCAACAGCAGGGATCTCCACATGATCTGGCACTGAAGACTGACAAACAGGAGCAGTAACAGGCATTGAGACCAGAACATCAGTAGATGGAGGCTGGGTGAACTCAACAGGAGGTGCCTAAATATCAACAGGATGATGAGGAACAATAGTCTGGTGGACATCCTTGGAAGGAGGGAACATAGCCTGTAGAGAGGCTGGAACCGGAAAGCCGTGATACTAAAACGACATATAGTTCAGCTCAAGAAGAAGCAAAAGCTTTTGATCCATGTCTGAAACTTTCATTTCAATCAGGGAAATGTGCTCATTCAATTGAACGAGGAGAGGATCAGCCGACGGAGATGAAGGAGAAGGAGATGATGGCTTGGTTGGTTCCGCAGGAGAGGGTTCAACCTCAAATGCTGAATGTCACGCCCCGCTCACTAAGTATGGGGAGCGTAGCTAATGAGGTCGCCGTAGTATTCAGACTCAGGCTTCGAGCCCTCTTATCTAAATACTACTAGGCATTTTTTTGTAGTTTAATATTTAATAGTGAGTAGGCCACTGCAACAACACTAGAATAGTACACAGAGAAAATAGAAGTTCTCCAACAGAAAATAAAACGCAGTACTGAAAGGAAATTACATCAACACAGAAGTTACATAACATAACATAAGTTCATATACATACAAGCATCAGCTGTACAAAGGGGGTACAAAAAGCGGGTACAACAAAAAGTAGAAACCCCCAACCCAAAAGTACAAAAGTCCACACCCGGTACAACGCACCCACTAGTCTAAACCCGGGAAGCCTAACTGAACGAGGTCGCCCGTAAGCTCTACCTCAGTTGTACAAGTATCAGCCTCCAGCTTCGAGACACCCGCTGACTGCTCGAGACTGATACCTGAAAACCACGGGATGGGACACGGCAACGCGTGACCCAGTAGGAACTCCTAACACCCTAGTAGAAACCAGTTTTAGAACTGGTCTCTCTAACCAACTAACTAACTACAAGTGTCACATCATCACATGTTTATGCAGAAATTAAAAACAGAGTATAAGTGCTGAAAGTAGACAACAGAAAGTAGAACTGAAGTGAAATTTCAAAATTAAATTAATTAAATTTAATTATTGTTCTGATTTGGAACCCGGATAAACCATAGGTTGCTAAGGGAGCGGACTTCACCCAGAGTGGGTGAAAAGTGGTACCACTCCAGCGACACGAGCACTGGAGGGGCCTCTTGTAACTCCATACCAGACTGGACAAGGTACGGGAGTGAGACTCATCTTGGTTTTTCTGTCGGACAAACGGAGAAAACCATCATTTATCGACCTGGTGCGTCACGAGCGCACCGACGGCCTCTCTAACTCTAGTCAACTCCCCCTTTCAGGAGTGACGTAGCGAGTGAGAAATCATACTATGTCCGCTCTTTAACACCTACAATTTACCCGTGTTTCCCCCAAACCCACATCTGGAGTCTCACCCATTTCAAGAATAGAACGAGAACACCGACGTCAAACTCTCAACCTCACTCTCAGTTTTTAAACACATTACATCATTATTTCAGCAATGATTCTTTAACGGTTTTGACTACCGCTTTCATTTCATACTTACACAAATTCTCATCATCATAATTTTTCTATATGAATCATAACATATGAAGCATCATCATAAGGACATATCTCAAGTGCATAATAATGTTGTGTCATCAACATGATCAAATTCAACTCAAGATAAAAATACAACAATACAATTTCTAAGCAAATTTAATACATGAATCTGCCTAAACTGGCACACCAAAAAGAATGGCTCTGTTACCCTAATTGCTGTCAGAATTAGCTCTCGGTCTCTCTTCAAAGTTGTAGGAAATTTTCTGTGGTTTTTCGTAGTGTCCTTAATTTTATTTTTCTGATTTTTCTACTCCTTTATTCAATTTTTACAATTTATTGTTCTGCTACACAAAAAATTCCAGCAACTAACTTTTCTAACTAAACTAGTTTTCTAACATATTGGGTGCCATAATTAACATAACAATACTATCATAATACTAAGCTTACTTCAATTTCAAGCTATCAATATATTTCTACTTAATTAAGACTATAATACAAACATCCTATTCACTAATTGAAACTAATATTAAGACTAACTTCCTAGACATGAACCAAGCAGAATTTAGTAAGTTAGCATATAACTTCTACTCTCAATTTTCAACATGGAACAATATTACTAATTTCTACATTGCAAATGATAAAGTTACTATCTGCAAGCATGAGGATGCAATCTTATTCAAAAAAAATATATGCTTAATCTCAAAAATTTTCCATACAACTAGCATACTAGCAAAAACATGTTAAAATGATACGTGACCTTCCATGTCACTAATTAAGTAATCATCATGGGATAAAATTAAACTTGCTAGGATATGATTCCTATCATGAAATTTTAAACATGGATTCCAACATGAAGATTTTGTATAACTTACTATCTTAATAAGAAAACCAATCCTAAACCAAACTCTACCTAAGTGTTAGAAGTTCTACCTTGTAAAAGTCCTCCCAAAATTGTTCTTTGGCCCTTCTTAATCCTTGTAGAGCTTGGGCCTCCTCCTAAATCTCCTTCCTTCAAGCTCCTAGTTTGGCCTCCAAAAGTTGGATTTTTGAGGTGATTATAGAGAGGATTTGGAGTTAGGATGATGAGGAAAAGAGCATGGCTTCTTGGTGGATGAATAGAAGGTATTTTGGAGAGGTAATGGAAGGTGGAAAGATGAAAAAAAATGGAAGAAGGGGAATGATGCTCATGGCCTGGTGTGGGGAGGAAGAGAGTGGGTGATTTTTTTGGGGTTTTTTTTCTTTTTTCTTTTTGTTTTTCTTGCATTGGAAGTTGTTTTCCCTAAAATCCTCTCCACCCCTCATCTAGTCAAGATTTAGCCAAGTGTCCTAGCTTAAGCTAATCAACATGACACATAGCCATATTAGGTGTCTTGGCAACAAATTTAAAATTAAAATTTTTAGGAAAATAAAAATACATGGTGAAATACACCATACTACCTAAATACATGGTATTTCCTCCCAATACCCTTATTTTCTAATATCAATAATGGGTTTAAAACTATTTAAAAAAGAATTCGTTTACCAAAATAATTAAAGAAAAATTACGGGCATACTCCCAAAAATTATACGTATGCATCTATGCCAAAATATGTACAAATACGCGTATATTAAAATTAGGGTCATTACATCCTACCGCCCTTAAAATAAATTTCGTCCTCGAAATTTCAAATTAAGGGAGAAAAACTTTCTATACATCATATCACATACAAAACAAAATTACATCAGACAAACAAGTAAGGGTGCTTCTCTTTCATCTCATCCTCGAGTTCCCAGGTAGACTCCCTTGGTGACTCTCTGTGCCACATAACCCTCACTAGGTTGATCGACTTCTTCCTCAGCATATTCTGCCTCCGGTCTAGAATGGCTACAGGTTGCTGATCATAAGGCAAGTCTGGTCTCACTTCGATCTCAAAGAAGTCAACGACATGATCAGGATTTCCAACACATCTCCTGAGTTGCGATATGTGAAACACATTATGCACTCCCTTAAGAGATGCTGGCAAGGCAATTCTATAAGCCACTTCTCCAACACGCACCAGAACTTCAAAAGGTCCTATATATCTTGGGCTCAGCTTTCCACGTCTTCCAAAACGAATCAGCCCTAGTGTCGGCGAGATCTTCAAAAATACTAATTCTCCTGACTGAAATTCCAAGTGTCGCCTCTTTGCATCTGCACAGTGCTTATAACGGTCCGGAGCTATGAGAAGATTGTCTCGGACAACTCTTACAACTTCCACGGTCTCTGCGATCATATCAGGGCCCAACAATTCACGGTCTCCAACATCATCCCAACTGAGAGGAGATCGACACTTCCTTCCCTACAAAGCTGCAAATGGCGCCATGCCTATACTGGCTTGATAACTGTTATTGTAGGCGAATTCTACCAGATGTAGATGTTCATCCCAAGAGCCCTTGAAATCCAGCATGCACGCCCTCAGCATATCTTCTAGGATCTGAATTGTCCTCTCCGATTGACCGTCTGTCTGTGGATGGTATGCAGTGCTGAAACTCAACTGAGTTTCAAGCTAGTCTACAGGCTTCTCCAAAAGTGAGACATAAACCTTGTGTCACGGTCGGAGACTATGCTTACAGGTACTCCGTGAAGCCTCACAATTTCCTACATACACGACTAATCAGAATCTAGACCAACAATAAACAAACAGAAACAAAACAATGAATCTCACCTCCATATATCTCTTAGCAAGATGGTCTATTGATTGGCCTACTTGAAATGGTATGAAGTGAGCTGATTTGGTCAACTGGTCAACGATTACCCAAATAGCGTCATGTCCTCGAGAAGTGCGAGGTAAGCCAGTTACAAAATCCATCGTCACAAGCTGCCACTTCCACTCTGGAACTGGAAGAGGTTGCAGAAGTCCTGCCGTTCTCTGATGATCGGCCTTGACTTGCTGACATGTCAAACATGAAGCTACACTTCTAGCCACACTACGCTTCATCATGTGCCACCAAAAATGTTGTCGCAGATCACGATACATTTTGGTGCCTCCAGGATGGATAGAATAAGGTGAGCTATGAGCTTCTTTCAATAGTTCATCCCAAATGTCACCTGATGGCACACAGATCATGCTCCCAAAACCCAGAGATCCATCTTCATGAATACATAAATCATTACGAAGTCCGGCTTCTGTCTGCTCGTGAATCTTCTTCAACTTCGTATCTCCAGACTGAGCTGCCTTAATCCTCTCAACTAAATCAGATTGAACCTGCAAGTTCATCATCACCACTGATGAGCCAGGTAAGACAACTTCAATCTCCATCTGTCAAATATCACCCCGAAGTTCTCTTTGCACAGTCAACATCATCCCTGTCGGCATGTGACTAAGAGCATCAGGTACTACGTTGACTTTCCCAGGGTGATATTGGAGATCGACATCATAATCATCCATCAACTCGAGCCATCTACGCTGCCTCATATTCAGCTCTTTCTGAGTGAACACATACTTCAAACTCTTGTGATCTGTGTATATCTTTACACGTTCACCAAGAAGAAAATGCCTCCACAGCTTCAATGCAAACACCGCTGCTGCTAACTCCAAGTCATGTGTAGGATAGTTCCTCTCATGGGTCTTCAATAATCTAGAAGCATAAGCAACTACCTTACCATGCTGATGGAGAACACATCCCAATCCTCTGCCTGACGCGTCACAGTAAATCTCATATCCACCTGAACGGTCTGGAATCGTCAGGACAGATGCAGTGATCAATCTATGCTTCAGTTCATCAAATGCTCACTGACATTCCTCTGACCAATTGTAAGCAACATTCTTCTTGGTTAGATGAGTCATCGGTGCAGCGATCTTAGAGAAATCCTTGATAAACTTACTGTAGTACCCAGCCAATCCCAAGAAACTTCTAATCTCCGTTACTGACTTAGGAACTGGCCACTTCTCTACTGCAGCAACCTTCTCTACTGCAGCAACCTTCTCTAGATCTACAGCTATCCCATCTCCAGATACAACATGTCCCAGAAAAGCAACCTTGGTCAGCCAAAACTGACACTATAACTGGTGTTGCCTCAGAGTCTCCAGGACTATCCTCAGATGCTCAGCATGATCTTCCTCTGATCTTGAGTACACCAAGATATTGTCACGCCCATCTTCCCTAAAATGGAGGCGAGACGTGAAAAGGTCCGCACGAGAGTGGAGCTCTGTAGCCCCAAACCTGATAAGCGTCAATAGAACATAAGCATGTCACTATAACCACAAACGGAACAACAATAATAACACAAGGAGAGACAGAAATAAAATCTCAAATCTCAGAATTTGTCCAACATTAAAATTAAATTCCACATCCAGAAAAGCCACCAGGCTAAAAGAAAGAGTCTAAAGGCCCAGAACAAGGCCAACAAGGACAAACATAACAAAGTATAGGTGCTGCGCACCGACAACTACAGCAGTCTAAAACAAAAGGGAAAAGCTCAACGAAGACGCTAGGACTGGTCCACAGTGTCCACGTACTCCTCGCAAACACAGGCTCGGGCTCGGCGTCAGCAAACACCTCGTCCTCAACAATGAACTCAGGCTCAGGATCTAACATGTGTCACCCAAAAGAGTAAAGGGGCACTTGTCAGCAAGTCTAAAAGACTTGGGCAAGGAAACTGAAGGTAAGGTAAACTAACAACCTAGAAGTTATAGTATGATGCATGACATGGCAAGTATAGTATGGAAGTGACAAGTAAGGGAAGTACAAGTAGCAAGTAGCAAGTATGTCATGGATAACAAGTTTTACAAGTAAAACACGGACAAGTACAAGTCAAGTAGTTCACGTCAAGTGAACACGTCAAGTAAACACGTCAAGTAACAAGTTGTGCACAGAGATTCCGCTTATTGGCTAGAGTGGCTGATCGGGCCAACTCCTTGCTGGTTTTTCTGGGACCCTTAGGGCACAAAAACTCTAGTCCTGTCCTAAGTCGGACGGAACATAGACAGAAATGCAGCGGAAAAATTTTATGTTAATCTAATTAACATGCAACCCTAAGGAACCAGACCCTGTTAGCCAGGATCTCTGCCAACTTGGTGTGGATCTGACCACCCCAAGAGGGATCTAACTACTGCGAATAATTAAATGAAAACTTAAACACATACCCGGAATCTCAACCCTGGGGCAGGCGAGATGTTCCGCACCGTCTTCCGAGCTGCTCCCGTCCTACGCCGAGCCGCTCCTTGAACCGCTCCTCGAACTGCTCCTCGAACCGCTCCGCATCCCGAGACGATCAATCCCATGTCGCCGAGCCAACCACGCGCGGAAGAAAGTTTCACGCGAGTGAAACCTTCGCCTAGATTTCGGATCTGAATCCGAACTCTGTTGCGGCTTTGCTAGAGCCCTCAAGAGTAAGGCAGAAATTTATAGGGAGATAGAGAATATTTATTTTAGCCTAGATTCGTGCGTGCTCCAACATTTACGAGAGCCGCTCAGATCTAGAGCTAGGGACGAGTTTTGAGGAGGAGAGCAGACCCCTATTTATATAGGCGGCTGACTACTTCCCTTTCTCAAAATCCGATGCGGGACTATTAATTTGAGTTAATCAAAATCAAGTTAGTTTGCACTTCACAAAGTGCAAACTTCCGTGAATTTTAACTCACTCACCGTTAAGCTTCATGATTGATACAACCTATCAATTCGAAGGGTGTTCAACGGTGAACGCGTAGGAAAAAACGGCTCGTCAATCCGAGTCTGTTTGACCCTTCAAACAATTGTCCAAAGATAGCCAAAAGTCATGCTTCTCTTAGAAACGTAGCCGTCAAGAAAATCCCAGGTTTCAAAACCCCTAACCAGAAAATTCGGGCTTGGTGGGCCTCCATTTTCGCAGGTTTCAGCCCAACAGTTTGGGCTGACTTGTTTTGGCTATAACTTGTGCATTTGGACTCCGTTTTTGACACGGTTTGAACCTGCGTTTAGAGCGGGACGATCCCGTCATCTAGGTAATCTTTTCAACGCATTTATTTAATTAAATATAGTCTTAAACAATTTAAGACACATTTAATCTCTTTTGCATTAAATGCAAAATAGTCCATATCTAAGCTTAAATTATCATTTGCATCAAATACAAATGATCCGAGGGCATATTCCTCTACATCTCCCACTTGCACTCAGGATCATTTATCCCGAATGCAGGAGATGATTGCAAACATCTTTTGCAATATTTTATCCCTTGCATCAAATGCAAATTATTCTCACTAACTAATTTCTACCTATTACTAGACGAAGGTCACACTCTGTGTGAGACCCTACAGCCTGACCCTTACAACAGGTTGGGCTCGAAGCCCTATACGGCAGTGACCACGAGCAGTGGTTGTCGTCCCTGCTTTAGGAATCATCATTATGTGGTTGACTCATTGACATGAGTATTGTCGGGACCACCCTGACTGTTTCCGTGATGAATTCCGCAGTTATAGTCTCTTCGTCTTAACTATGTCGTGTAGATCAAGTCTAGGGTACGGTTAAACTGTCAACCCCAATAACTTGACTTCGGTTAGTTTCTATCGATCTTTAGTCAAATAATGTTGGACTTCTTCCAACAAACTCTGGCCAGAGATTTTACTAAAGACCGAACTAACCCTTCGACACTAACTCTCATTGACCGGGAGAGACGAATCCTCTCTTGGTCATTACTCTCCTCATACGCTTCAAGTGTCACCCAATCAAAGACCTTTCGACAGGCCTTGCCTCGAAGCTAGGTCATTTTATCTAAGTGGCACCGTTCACGCACAGGTTCGTCAAAATGACCTCAAGTCAAAAGACCAACTAGCCTATCATCACACATAGTCATCATTGACAGATTAGTCAATATAACCATATGATAACTCTTGTGGATCGTTCAGTGAACTCATTCTCTATTGGGCACCTGTGTCTCGTCTACGACTTCGCCAAGTCAAGCGATCATAAGATCATCACCACCGCTAAACGGTGAAGACTAAGACACAATGGTCTATCCGATGTTTCGATATCCTTGTCTCGAAACATCTACAACCACGAACCCTTTTAGACTTATGCTACAAACGGTCAAACATTTCTCCATGATCGAGATACTCATCTCGATACCTGTTTGACCTTGCATAAAGTCTTAGGACTTTACCTAAGTTAATGTCTAATGTTAACAACATTATAAAATAACTTAGATAAATTATTACCAAACAGCTTACTGTTATTTCGAACAAGATGTTTGTGCTATGCACACATGAAGATAGATAGCCTCGAGGGTATCATCTCTCAACATCTCCCACTTGCACTCAGGCCCATTTATCTCGGTATCTCATACCGTTTTTACACATAAGTTTTCCCGACTTCATGTGGTAGAGCCTTCATGAGTGGATCTGCTAAAACCGTCTACACTATAGACTTAAGGGTTTCTATGTTTAGACCAACCATTTGAATCTCATTAAAATAATTCATTTGGTCTTTCGGAATCCATAATATTTTAATTTACTTGGATCTTATCCAATTCATCGTACATTACGATAATCATTTAAATTAGTTACGGGTCATTTCAAATGGCTCATATTTATTTCTGATAAAGTATCAAACTCTTTTGATCACTTTGTCAAAATATATGTTCCACCCCTTTGATGCTTCACATGTAATTTACACGCTCCCACTGACCTTAAAAACTATCTGGCTAATTCATATAAGTTGGTCCGTCTAAATCATATTTAGAAAAACGAACTTGTAAGTGAATGCTCCAATTTTCATGGTCAACTTAAGTGTTTACATCGAGTTTGGTCCGAGTAGTTCTATACACATCTGCTGGTGGAAAATGGTTTCATTATAATCCGTTTTATAGGAATTAGTATGGAAAAACCGTTCTCGACCAACATGATTGCACTTCACTATTTTCCTTTCTGCACCAATCTTTCAACTTAAAGATTTACTTGCAGAAAGTGAGGAAACATTTTCCTTGTGCACGTAAACTAAATTCCAAAATTTATTTACGCGCACGGACCTATTCTGATTGCATCAAGTTTTTAAATCGGAGTTACTTCTCAGAATTTCATCCCGGAAGTTGACTAAGTCATCATCAGTTATGATGTCTAACTCGACTCTTCGTCTTACGAGATTCGAGTAATTATACAACTTCTTAATGATTGATTTTATGAATATCTTATTGATAATGTCCTTACAGAACATTATCAAAACCTAGGCATTACTATCTGGGACTTAACCCAGAAGGAGGACTAAACTCAGAGTCACTTTCAATGGATCACACCAAGTCTAACTAAGTGTGATTCATACCTTTTAACACACGGATGTGTTTATCAGACTTGACCTGAGAGAAAATCACATTTTCTTTTAATTACGCAAGATTTAATGTAGCTAAGTATTTGACCATTCGATCTAATCGAATCAGTTTAAATACTTTAGTCATTTCGTTCTTTATTTTACCAGACTTGTGTTTCATCAAGAACACGTGTCTTAATAAAATATACGAATAACTTAATTTGGTTAATCTAGACTCGGGTACATCAGTAGGTACCAGACTGAGTTCGACAACTCATTCTCCCACTGTCTTACAGATGGGTTTCAGCCATTTTATCTCAGAGGATAAGACTCACAAGTGTCCGTAGACTTCATAATACGAGAGGTCAGACCCCTCTTTATGTGACTTGTGAAGCTTAGTCTCTTGATACGGCCTAGTCTATTTTGCCAAATAAGTTTGCTACTATCTTGTGTATTTATATATTAACATTTAATATATATATTATCGTTATACATATTTACTCATTGCTTCAAAAGCAATGTGACGACATTCGTCAAAATGTGTTAAACTTCTGTATAACAATAATCATGAAATCGTGACATCAGAGTATGTCACATTTGTATTTCCTCCTACTTATGCCTTTACTAATGATAAATTAAACTATTTAACTCGATTGACTTTCCGGTGTGCCTTCTTCCTTTTCTAAATCACATTTAGATATTTAAATGGCCTAACATAAATAAATAGCTATGCAAGCGACTCATGTATCCAAACGCTTGAGAGTTGCAATCTTGAGTGTAGCTCAAGAAGTTGCTTGTCTCAAGATCAGGTTGGGATACATAGTCTTGCACCACTCATGCACTCATATTCGACTCAAACGGTTTGATCGAATTCTCGAACTTTGCGGATCAGAATTGTTTGTACATACATCCTTGAGGGTAGCTTGACAAGTTGTAGGTAGAAACATACTTCGAATATCCTATATGTTCAAGCTGCCTCATATAGAGACGAGTGACATATTGCGTGAATTTATTTGTTGGACCCAGAACTTAATGAAATCATATTTCTTAAGTCTGTTCTTTAGAAGGTCATTTTAATGTCAACGAAAGTATAGTTTAATCTTATCAATTAGAATTTAACTTGATATTCAATAAATCAACCTATTTAACCAATTAACTAATTCCATTAAAAAAATTATATTTTGATTCCTTCGGTAAACATAGTCTTGCCCTAGTTTAGCATATGTTCAATATTAAATATAGGTAGAATGGCTTTCATCTATCTATATCCTCCCACTATTTTTACGATCGTTTTAAAACTTAATAACGAACGATTTAATCGAATTTAAAAATTAGTGAAAGAGGGATCCAATCATCCCGAACCTCACAACCTTGAGGAGACTCAACAAGTTGATTGGTTCCATGACTGGTAGACTAACTCTTGGTCAATCACATCACATGTGATTCCCTGTCGATTTTTACCCACAGTCACTTATGATCTTGAGGAGACTCAACAAATCATAATGACTGGTCTAGTCAGACCCTTGATTTCGTGTCCTGATTTGACTTAGATCGATACTCGAGGAGACCCGACGCATCGATTTGGGTCAAGTCTAGACTACATCACATGTATGTTGGAGTTTGTTCCTTAAAGAAAAACAAGTCACAGCTTGAGGAGACTCAACAACTATAATTGTCTTCTTTGAGTTACCAAGCTCCAAAATCAAGGAGGGATACGAATTAATCTTTAATAAGATTTATAACGCATTGACTAGATATAGTCCAGGGTGTCATACAATCATGATTCACGACATTTCGGTCCAGCGGAACACAGCCATGGAATTGACTAAGCCAGGATCACTACCCCTTAGACTAGTAAGGGTTGATCCAGAACTCTTAGCCAAGCACATTGACTGGATCATGGTCCATTGAATGAAGCTTGTCATTTTTGTATGTGTGCCATAGACTAAATAGCTTTTATTAACAACTAATTAATCCTATCACCTAGTTGTATCCTTAAATTCAAAATTTTAGGATTTGTTTAATAACTTTTATTAAGTCCTTATCAACTATAAGATTCACGTGCTATCCTAATCGTTATTAGGATTTTAATAAATTTATTAACCAACGCCAAAAGCGAAGTCCTTTAATTAGAATTAATAATAACAATTAGAATTAAAAATTTCATTAAAAAGGACTATCCTAATCAGGAATTAGGTCTTGAAGCATTGTTAATGTTTTATTAAAACATAGAATGTCATTAAAATTCAAGTAATAAATTTTAATCATTTCTTAATGGCTAACCTAAAAGGTTGGCTTGTGTTATCAAATAAGGGACAAGATGAACTAGCCATAAAGCTACACTAATTTATCGCATAAAAGATGTACAACTATTTAACAATTTAAATAGAACAATGTTTATCACATAAACAATTTTAGCATGCAAACATAAATTTAACATTTAAATTTAAAATATGATTTTAAAATTATTTTATTTTTATCTCATAAAAAAATTGTTTTTTAAAATCACAAATTTGCATGCTACCTTTTAAAAAATTTATCGCATAAAAATTTTAACCTTTAAAATCAGTTTTAAAATATCTCATAAAATTTAAAACCTCATTTAAGAAATTCCATGTTTAAAATTTTATCACACATAAAATTTTAAACAACATTTTAAACTTATCGCATAAAGTTTTAAAGCTTTAAAACAATTTTAACATTTCTCACATAAATTTAAAATTCCATTTTAAAACTTTCATGTTTAAAATTTATCATATAAAATTTTTAAACAAAAAAAAATTTAACTTTATCGCATAAATTTAAAGAAAACATTTTTCTGTAAAAGCATTCAAATAATAAATTCGCAGTCCTAGATCAGCATACAGAGATGGCTCTGATACCAATGCTGGGTTTTCTGGGACCCTTAGGGCACAAAAACTCTAGTCCTGTCCTAAGTCGGACGGAACATAGACAGAAATGCAGCGGAAAAATTTTATGTTAATCTAATTAACATGCAACCCTAAGGAACCAGACCCTGTTAGCCAGGATCTCTGCCAACTTGGTGTGGATCTGACCACCCCAAGAGGGATCTAACTACTGCGAATAATTAAATGAAAACTTAAACACATACCCGGAATCTCAACCCTGGGGCAGGCGAGATGTTCCGCACCGTCTTCCGAGCTGCTCCCGTCCTACGCCGAGCCGCTCCTTGAACCGCTCCCCGAACTGCTCCTCGAACCGCTCCGCATCCCGAGGCGATCAATCACATGTCGCCGAGCCAACCACGCGCGGAAGAAAGTTTCACGCGAGTGAAACCTTCGCCTAGATTTCGGATCTGAATCCGAACTCTGTTGCGGCTTTGCTAGAGCCCTCAAGAGTAAGGCAGAAATTTATAGGGAGATAGAGAATATTTATTTTAGCCTAGATTCGTGCGTGCTCCAACATTTACGAGAGCCGCTCAGATCTAGAGCTAGGGACGAGTTTTGAGGAGGAGAGCAGACCCCTATTTATATAGGCGGCTGACTACTTCCCTTTCTCAAAATCCGATGCGGGACTATTAATTTGAGTTAATCAAAATCAAGTTAGTTTGCACTTCACAAAGTGCAAACTTCCGTGAATTTTAACTCACTCACCGTTAAGCTTCAAGATTGATACAACCTATCAATTCGAATGGTGTTCAACGGTGAACGCGTAGGAAAAAACGGCTCGTCAATCCGAGTCTGTTTGACCCTTCAAACAATTGTCCAAAGATAGCCAAAAGTCATGCTTCTCTTAGAAACATAGCCGTCAAGAAAATCCCAGGTTTCAAAACCCCTAACCAGAAAATTCGGGCTTGGTGGGCCTCCATTTTCGCAGGTTTCAGCCCAACAGTTTGGGCTGACTTGTTTTGGCTATAACTTGTGCATTTGGACTCCGTTTTTGACACGGTTTGAACCTGCGTTTAGAGCGGGACGATCCCGTCATCTAGGTAATCTTTTCAACGCATTTATTTAATTAAATATAGTCTTAAACAATTTAAGACACATTTAATCTCTTTTGCATTAAATGCAAAATAGTCCATATCTAAGCTTAAATTATCATTTGCATCAAATACAAATGATCCGAGGGCATATTCCTCTACATCTCCCACTTGCACTCAGGATCATTTATCCCGAATGCAGGAGATGATTGCAAACATCTTTTGCAATATTTTATCCCTTGCATCAAATGCAAATTATTCTCACTAACTAATTTCTACCTATTACTAGACGAAGGTCACACTCTGTGTGAGACCCTACAGCCTGACCCTTACAACAGGTTGGGCTCGAAGCCCTATACGGCAGTGACCATGAGCAGTGGTTGTCGTCCCTGCTTCAGGAATCATCATTATGTGGTTGACTCATTGACATGAGTATTGTCGGGACCACCCTGACTGTTTCCGTGATGAATTCCGCAGTTATAGTCTCTTCGTCTTAACTATGTCGTGTAGATCAAGTCTAGGGTACGGTTAAACTGTCCACCCCAATAACTTGACTTCGGTTAGTTTCTATCGATCTTTAGTCAAATAATGTTGGACTTCTTCCAACAAACTCTGGCCAGAGATTTTACTAAAGACCGAACTAACCCTTCGACACTAACTCTCATTGACCGGGAGAGACGAATCCTCTCTTGGTCATTACTCTCCTCATACGCTTCAAGTGTCACCCAATCAAAGACCTTTCGACAGGCCTTGCCTCGAAGCTAGGTCATTTTATCTAAGTGGCACCGTTCACGCACAGGTTCGTCAAAATGACCTCAAGTCAAAAGACCAACTAGCCTATCATCACACATAGTCATCATTGACAGATTAGTCAATATAACCATATGATAACTCTTGTGGATCGTTCAGTGAACTCATTCTCTAATGAGCACCTGTGTCTCGTCTACGACTTCGCCAAGTCAAGCGATCATGAGATCATCGCCACCGCTAAACGGTGAAGACTAAGACACAATGGTCTATCCGATGTTTCGATATCCTTGTCTCGAAACATCTACAACCACGAACCCTTTTAGACTTATGCTACAAACGGTCAAACATTTCTCCATGATCGAGATACTCATCTCGATACCTGTTTGACCTTGCATAAAGTCTTAGGACTTTACCTAAGTTAATGTCTAATGTTAACAACATTATAAAATAACTTAGATAAATTATTACCAAACAGCTTACTGTTATTTCGAACAAGATGTTTGTGCTATGCACACATGAAGATAGATAGCCTCGAGGGTATCATCTCTCAACATCTCCCACTTGCACTCAGGCCCATTTATCTCGGTATCTCATACCGTTTTTACACATAAGTTTTCCCGACTTCATGTGGTAGAGCCTTCATGAGTGGATCTGCTAAAACCGTCTACACTATAGACTTAAGGGTTTCTATGTTTAGACCAACCATTTGAATCTCATTAAAATAATTCATTTGGTCTTTCGGAATCCATAATATTTTAATTTACTTGGATCTTATCCAATTCATCGTACATTACGATAATCATTTAAATTAGTTACGGGTCATTTCAAATGGCTCATATTTATTTCTGATAAAGTATCAAACTCTTTTGATCACTTTGTCAAAATATATGTTCCACCCCTTTGATGCTTCACATGTAATTTACACGCTCCCACTGACCTTAAAAACTATTTGGCTAATTCATATAAGTTGGTCCGTCTAAATCATATTTAGAAAAACGAACTTGTAAGTGAATGCTCCAATTTTCATGGTCAACTTAAGCGTTTACATCGAGTTTGGTCCGAGTAGTTCTATACACATCTGCTGGTGGAAAATGGTTTCATTATAATCCGTTTTATAGGAATTAGTATGGAAAAACCGTTCTCGACCAACATGATTGCACTTCACTATTTTCCTTTCTGCACCAATCTTTCAACTTAAAGATTTACTTGCAGAAAGTGAGGAAACATTTTCCTTGTGCACGTAAACTAAATTCCAAAATTTATTTACGCGCACGGACCTATTCTGATTGCATCAAGTTTTTAAATCGGAGTTACTTCTCAGAATTTCATCCCGGAAGTTGACTAAGTCATCATCAGTTATGATGTCTAACTCGACTCTTCGTCTTACGAGATTCGAGTAATTATACAACTTCTTAATGATTGATTTTATGAATATCTTATTGATAATGTCCTCACAGAACATTATCAAAACCTAGGCATTACTATCTGGGACTTAACCCAGAAGGAGGACTAAACTCAGAGTCACTTTCAATGGATCACACCAAGTCTAACTAAGTGTGATTCATACCTTTTAACACACGGATGTGTTTATCAGACTTGACCTGAGAGAAAATCACATTTTCTTTTAATTACGCAAGATTTAATGTAGCTAAGTATTTGACCATTCGATCTAATCGAATCAGTTTAAATACTTTAGTCATTTCGTTCTTTATTTTACCAGACTTGTGTTTCATCAAGAACACGTGTCTTAATAAAATATACGAATAACTTAATTTGGTTAATCTAGACTCGGGTACATCAGTAGGTACCAGACTGAGTTTGACAACTCATTCTCCCACTGTCTTACAGATGGGTTTCAGCCATTTTATCTCAGAGGATAAGACTCACAAGTGTCCGTAGACTTCATAATACGAGAGGTCAGACCCCTCTTTATGTGACTTGTGAAGCTTAGTCTCTTGATACGGCCTAGTCTATTTTGCCAAATAAGTTTGCTACTATCTTGTGTATTTATATATTAACATTTAATATATATATTATCGTTATACATATTTACTCATTGCTTCAAAAGCAATGTGACGACATTCGTCAAAATGTGTTAAACTTCTGTATAACAATAATCATGAAATCGTGACATCAGAGTATGTCACATTTGTATTTCCTCCTACTTATGCCTTTACTAATGATAAATTAAACTATTTAACTCGATTGACTTTCCGGTGTGCCTTCTCCCTTTTCTAAATCACATTTAGATATTTAAATGGCCTAACATAAATAAATAGCTATGCAAGCGACTCATGTATCCAAACGCTTGAGAGTTGCAATCTTGAGTGTAGCTCAAGAAGTTGCTTGTCTCAAGATCAGGTTGGGATACATAGTCTTGCACCACTCATGCACTCATATTCGACTCAAACGGTTTGATCGAATTCTCGAACTTTGCGGATCAGAATTGTTTGTACATACATCCTTGAGGGTAGCTTGACAAGTTGTAGGTAGAAACATACTTCGAATATCCTATATGTTCAAGCTGCCTCATATAGAGACGAGTGACATATTGCGTGAATTTATTTGTTGGACCCAGAACTTAATGAAATCATATTTCTTAAGTCTGTTCTTTAGAAGGTCATTTTAATGTCAATGAAAGTATAGTTTAATCTTATCAATTAGAATTTAACTTGATATTCAATAAATCAACCTATTTAACCAATTAACTAATTCCATTAAAAAAATTATATTTTGATTCCTTCGGTAAACATAGTCTTGCCCTAGTTTAGCATATGTTCAATATTAAATATAGGTAGAATGGCTTTCATCTATCTATATCCTCCCACTATTTTTACGATCGTTTTAAAACTTAATAACGAACGATTTAATCGAATTTAAAAATTAGTGAAAGAGGGATCCAATCATCCCGAACCTCACAACCTTGAGGAGACTCAACAAGTTGATTGGTTCCATGACTGGTAGACTAACTCTTGGTCAATCACATCATATGTGATTCCCTGTCGATTTTTACCCACAGTCACTTATGATCTTGAGGAGACTCAACAAATCATAATGACTGGTCTAGTCAGACCCTTGATTTCGTGTCCTGATTTGACTTAGATCGATACTCGAGGAGACCCGACGCATCGATTTGGGTCAAGTCTAGACTACATCACATGTATGTTGGAGTTTGTTCCTTAAAGAAAAACAAGTCACAGCTTGAGGAGACTCAACAACTATAATTGTCTTCTTTGAGTTACCAAGCTCCAAAATCAAGGAGGGATACGAATTAATCTTTAATAAGATTTATAACGCATTGACTAGATATAGTCCAGGGTGTCATACAATCATGATTCACGACATTTCGGTCCAGCGGAACACAGCCATGGAATTGACTAAGCCAGGATCACTACCCCTTAGACTAGTAAGGGTTGATCCAGAACTCTTAGCCAAGCACATTGACTGGATCATGGTCCATTGAATGAAGCTTGTCATTTTTGTATGTGTGCCATAGACTAAATAGCTTTTATTAACAACTAATTAATCCTATCACCTAGTTGTATCCTTAAATTCAAAATTTTAGGATTTGTTTAATAACTTTTATTAAGTCCTTATCAACTATAAGATTCACGTGCTATCCTAATCGTTATTAGGATTTTAATAAATTTATTAACCAACGCCAAAAGCGAAGTCCTTTAATTAGAATTAATAATAACAATTAGAATTAAAAATTTCATTAAAAAGGACTATCCTAATCAGGAATTAGGTCTTGAAGCATTGTTAATGTTTTATTAAAACATAGAATGTCATTAAAATTCAAGTAATAAATTTTAATCATTTCTTAATGGCTAACCTAAAAGGTTGGCTTGTGTTATCAAATAAGGGACAAGATGAACTAGCCATAAAGCTACACTAATTTATCGCATAAAAGGTGTACAACTATTTAACAATTTAAATAGAACAATGTTTATCACATAAACAATTTTAGCATGCAAACATAAATTTAACATTTAAATTTAAAATATGATTTTAAAATTATTTTATTTTTATCTCATAAAAAATTGTTTTTTAAAATCACAAATTTGCATGCTACCTTTTAAAAAATTTATCGCATAAAAATTTTAACCTTTAAAATCAGTTTTAAAATATCTCATAAAATTTAAAACATCATTTAAGAAATTCCATGTTTAAAATTTTATCACACATAAAATTTTAAACAACATTTTAAACTTATCGCATAAAGTTTTAAAGCTTTAAAACAATTTTAACATTTATCACATAAATTTAAAATTCCATTTTAAAACTTTCATGTTTAAAATTTATCATATAAAATTTTTAAACAAAAAAAAAATTTAACTTTATCGCATAAATTTAAAGAAAACATTTTTCTGTAAAAGCATTCAAATAATAAATTCGCAGTCCTAGATCAGCATACAGAGATGGCTCTGATACCAATGCTGGGTTTTCTGGGACCCTTAGGGCACAAAAACTCTAGTCCTGTCCTAAGTCGGACGGAACATAGACAGAAATGCAGCGGAAAAATTTTATGTTAATCTAATTAACATGCAACCCTAAGGAACCAGACCCTGTTAGCCAGGATCTCTGCCAACTTGGTGTGGATCTGACCACCCCAAGAGGGATCTAACTACTGCGAATAATTAAATGAAAACTTAAACACATACCCGGAATCTCAACCCTGGGGCAGGCGAGATGTTCCGCACCGTCTTCCGAGCTGCTCCCGTCCTACGCCGAGCCGCTCCTTGAACCGCTCCCCGAACTGCTCCTCGAACCGCTCCGCATCCCGAGGCGATCAATCCCATGTCGCCGAGCCAACCACGCGCGGAAGAAAGTTTCACGCGAGTGAAACCTTCGCCTAGATTTCGGATCTGAATCCGAACTCTGTTGCGGCTTTGCTAGAGCCCTCAAGAGTAAGGCAGAAATTTATAGGGAGATAGAGAATATTTATTTTAGCCTAGATTCGTGCGTGCTCCAACATTTACGAGAGCCGCTCAGATCTAGAGCTAGGGACGAGTTTTGAGGAGGAGAGCAGACCCCTATTTATATAGGCGGCTGACTACTTCCCTTTCTCAAAATCCGATGCGGGACTATTAATTTGAGTTAATCAAAATCAAGTTAGTTTGCACTTCACAAAGTGCAAACTTCCGTGAATTTTAACTCACTCACCGTTAAGCTTCATGATTGATACAACCTATCAATTCGAAGGGTGTTCAACGGTGAACGCGTAGGAAAAAATGGCTCGTCAATCCGAGTCTGTTTGACCCTTCAAACAATTGTCCAAAGATAGCCAAAAGTCATGCTTCTCTTAGAAACGTAGCCGTCAAGAAAATCCCAGGTTTCAAAACCCCTAACCAGAAAATTCGGGCTTGGTGGGCCTCCATTTTCGCAGGTTTCAGCCCAACAGTTTGGGCTGACTTGTTTTGGCTATAACTTGTGCATTTGGACTCCGTTTTTGACACGGTTTGAACCTGCGTTTAGAGCGGGACGATCCCGTCATCTAGGTAATCTTTTCAACGTATTTATTTAATTAAATATAGTCTTAAACAATTTAAGACACATTTAATCTCTTTTGCATTAAATGCAAAATAGTCCATATCTAAGCTTAAATTATCATTTGCATCAAATACAAATGATCCGAGTGCATATTCCTCTACACTCCTAAGCTCAAGTGACCGTTTATCTCTACCCCTCCACGTGTATCGAGCCAGGGCGTTACCCCGTACATGGAATGCTCGCTTCTGGATCACGAGCCAGGAAGTGTATTTAACACGTATGGCGTAGGGTTATGCCTGCAACGCAGGTGCCTAGCCGGAAACAAGTAGATCGGGCATTGGCTATCAACCAACTCACGTAGCCCGCTTCTGGAACACGAGCCAGTAAACACAAGTATTGTAGCGTGTGCTACGAATGCGACATTCAACATGGATAGCATGGATGACAATTAACTCGCATACCGTTAATTAAAATTAAACATGACATGGTTGTTGTGCAACATGGAAAATGACGGATCTAGCTTCGTTGCCAAGCTAGTCCCTGAAATTGCGCCTGGGCGAGTATCATTTCATCGCCTAGTCTCTTTTACGCCTACACAAGCAAATGGCCTAAGACATGGCCCAAAACCCTAAGTGGAAAGTTTCACTTGCCTAGCACCGAGGATGACGATCAACGAGGCCGTCACACAAATGCTAACTAAGGAGTTGAGATCGCTGCCATGGCAAAACAATATTAGAACAACATCCAACCTAGTTTTATTAGGACTTCACAAAAACACAAATGGGCTATGATGATATTAAGAGATCGAGTTATTACCGTATCGGAAGCGGAAGAACGATGCCGAGCAAGCACGGCAATGGAAGAAATGATCCGGGGAACCTAGGGTTCAGGTCTGGAATGGATGGGGAAAATCTGGAGAAATGGGGTTTTGGGGATTTTGGGGGTTGGAAATGGCCTAGGGCATGGTGGTAGGCCAAAATGGAGAGGGAAACTCCAAGGGAGGAAGGAATGGCTTGGGGAAATGTTGGAGGGTGATTTGGGGGAGAAAATGGCTCAGGAGAATGAAAGAGGGATGAAAGAAATCATGGGTGGGGTTTAAATAGGAAGTGCTGGCGGCTGCCCAGAAATTAGGATTTCGACACTGATTAGTCGGTCAAAGAGCAACCACTGACCGACTAGTTTGGGAACTAGTCGGTCGGTTGACCAACGCAGACCGACTAAGTCCAAACAGTAACTCCTGTACAAAAATAGGATTTAGATTTAGTCGGTCAAAGAACAACTACTGACCGACTAGTTTATCATCTAGTCGGTCGATGTACATTCTTAGACCGACTAAGAATGAATAGTACTTGGTATAAAAAGGATCATAGAGCTAGTTGGTTAAAGAACGATTGCTGACCGACTAGTTTGCAACCTAGTCGGTCGACAAATGTTCTTAGACCGACTAACGATAAACAGTAACTCCTGAGTAATTAACAAAGCCAACTAGTCGGTCCTTGAAGGTTTGCCGACCGACTAAATCATCATCTAGTCGGTCGGTTCTCCTTCTTGTACCGGCTAACGTGCACAAAAGTTCCGAAATGGAGCGCAAAGCTCCGGGATCGATTCCTAAGACTCCTAAGCTTGATCTAACAATAAGATATGACCGATATGAAGCCCGTCACGAATGACTTACTCCAAAATCGACGATTCTAAGGAAGAAGCTAGAAAATCACGACGAAACGATCGAAAATGAAAGCTACGGAGATGAAAACCACACATAAGGAGAAAATCCACCAAAACATATATATATATATATATATATATATATATATATATAATTCAGATACATGAAAACCAGTCGTTACATCCTCCCCAACTTAAGAAAAATTCCGTCCTCGGAATTTCCCAACACTCACGTGTCCGGAAACAAAAGTGGGTAGCGCTCTCGCATCTCATCCTCGTTCTCCCAAGTAGACTCTCCAGGCGAGCCATGTCGTCGCATCACCCTCACAAGATTGACAACCTTGTTCCGAAGTGACTTCTGACGCCTGTCCAGAATCTGCACTGGCTGCTGGTCATACGTCATATCAGGGCGAACGGTAATCTCCGAGAAATCCACAGCATGAGATGGATCGCTAATGTATCGACGAAGCTGCGACACATGGAAAACATTGTGAACTCCCTCCAAAGATGGCGGCAAGGCTAAGCGGTAGGCTACCTCGCCAACTTTCTCCAGAATGTCAAACGGTCCAATGTATCGCGGGCGCAACTTCCCTCGCTTCCCAAAGCGAATCACTCCACGATTCGGGGAAATCCTCAGAAACACATGATCGCCCGGTTGAAACTCCAAAGGACAACGTTTAGCATCCGTCCAATGCTTAAAACGGTCCTGAGCAATCCTCAACCTCTCCCAAATGTTCCTGACAATATCCACGGCCTCCACAATCATCTCAGGTCCCAACAGCTCACGATCACCAACGTCATCCCAACTCAATGGCAATCGACATTTCCTCCCATAAAGAGCGGCGAAAGGCGTCATGCCAATACTCGCCTGGAAGCTGTTGTTGTAGGAAAACTCTACCAGATGTAGATGGTCCTCCCACAAACCCTTGAAATCCAACATGCACGCCCTCAGCATGTCCTCCAAGATCTGAATCGTCCTCTTGGACTGGCCATCCGTCTGCAGATGGTATGCCGTGCTGAAACTCAGACGCGTACCCAAACTCTTCTGCAAACTCTGCCGGAACTGAGATGTGAACCTCGTGTCTCTGTCCGACACGATACTCACAGGGACTCCGTGAAGTCGCATGACCTCCTGCACGATTCACGTTACATCACTATCTAAACTAGGAAACGGAAATAAAAACGGAGAGTAAAAGAATTTACCTCCATATATCTCCTCGCTAGCGCCTCAGTGGACTGTCCCACTCGGAACGGAATAAAGTACGCGGATTTGGTCAATCGATCTACGATCACCCAAATCGCGTCATTCTGCTTCGGACTCCGAGGTAATCCAGTCATGAAATCCATAGTGATGTGCTGTCACTTCCACTCCGGAATCGGAAGCGGTTGTAGCAACCCTGCCGTACACTGATGCTCCGCCTTCACTTGCTGGCAAACCAAACACTTGGCTACACTCCGAGCCACACTCCTCTTTATACCATGCCACCAAAAGTTCAGACGAAAATCCTGGTACATCTTGGTCCCACCAGGATGCACAGAATACGGCGAACTGTGTGCCTCCACCATCAACTCCTCTCTAATATCCCCAGCCGGCACACACAACTTGGCTCCAAACCTCAGCGAGCCATCCTCATGAATCAAAAAGTCAGTCCGCAGACCGGCTTCCACCTGCTCCCGAATCTTCACCAGCTTCGGATCCTCAGCCTGGCCAGCCTTGATCTGATCCACGATCGTCGACTGAATCTGCATGCACATCAACGAAGAAGCCTCTCTAGGAAGAACAATCTCCACACCAGACTCGCAAAAATCCTGCTGCAATCTCCACTGCGAGGTCAAAATCATCACCGCTGAAAGCCTACTCAGCGCATCAGGAACCACATTCACCTTGACAGGGTGATACTGCAAATCAATCTCATAATCCGCCATGAGCTCCAAACATCGACGCTGTCGCATGTTGAGCTCCTTCTGAGTAAAAATATACGTCAAGATTTTGTGATCGGTGAAGATCGTCACTTTCTCACTCAGCAAGAAGTGCCTCCAAATCTTAAGAGCAAACACAACAGCAGCCAACTCCAAATCATGCGTCGGGTAATTCTTCTCATGAACCTTGAGCTGACGAGATGCATACGCCACAACATGCCCGTGCTGATGCAACACATAATGGAGACCCTTGCCAGAAGCATCGCAAAAGATCTCGATCCACCGCTGCGATCAGGCACAACAAGAATAGGGGCAGTCGTCAATCTCTCCCTCAGAACACCAAAAGCATTCTCACAATCACCTGACCAAACAAAAGGTACATCCTTCCGCGTCAATCTGGTCATCTGCTCAGCAATACGGGAAAAGTCCTTAATGAAGCACCGATAATAACCAGCCAGCCCAAGAAAACTCTGAATCTCAGACGCTGACTGCGGAACAGGCCACTCTCTGATGGCCCTGATCTTCTCGGGATCCACTGAAATACCATCTCCAGTCACCACATGCCTAAGAAAAGCAACTCTGTCCAGCCAAAACTCGCACTTCGAAAATTTAGCATACAGCCGATGCTTCCTCAAAATCTCCAACACTGTCCTCAAGTGCGAGGCATGCTCCTCCTCCGAATTTGAATAGATCAGAATGTCGTCAATAAAGATAACGACAAACGTATCCAAAAAGTTGTAGAAGATCAGGTTCATCAGATTCATGAAAACTGCGGGTGCATTGGTTACATCGAAAGGCATAACCACAAACTCGTAGTGTCCATACTTCATCCTGAATGCTGTCTTCGGAACATCATCCTTCTTCACCTTCAACTGATGATAACCACTCCTCAGATCCAACTTCGAAAACACCCTCGAACCTCCAAGCTGATCAAAAATATCATCGATGCAAGGCAACGGGTATTTATTCTTGATGGTTACTGCATTCAACTCCCGATAGTCCACACACATGCGACGCAAACCATCCTTCTTCTTCACCAGCAAGACCGGTGCTCCCCACGGAGACACACTAGGATTGACATAACCCTTCTGTAAAAGCTCATCTAGCTGCTTCCGCAATTCCTCTAACTCAGCGGGTGCCATACGATAAGGCGCCTTCGAAATCGGCTGCGCTCCCGGAACAAGATCAATAGAAAATTCCAGAGCTTGATCAGGTGGCAAACCAGACATCTCCTCGGGGAAGACGTCATCAAAATCTCGCACCACAGCTGGCGTCTCCAGCTCCATCTGCATAGCCACAATCTCCACCGACCTGGCCCGAAATCTGACAGGACCAAGCGAGCTGCTACCTCGGCTGAACTCAAATACTGGATGTCCGAGAATCTCGAACACCACCTTCTTCCCCCGACAGTCGATCGTAGCATAGAAGCTCGCAAGCCAATCCATCCCAAGGACCGCATCATAGTTGATGATGTCGTGGACAATGAAATCAGCGTAAAGCTCATGTCCACAAACCACCAACGGGCAAGATTTGCAACCAAGATGCACCGAGACCACGCCATTCCCTGTAACGATATTCCAACTCTTGGAAAGAGGGGACGTCGACACGGAATGCTTCTCCATGAAGCTCCGAGAAATAATGCACATCGATGCACCAGAGTCAAAGAGAACTCATGCAGGAAATGTGCACACCAAAACCACACCTAACAAGCAATTTAACAATCAAACCCTAGTCTAGCAAACAATCATGTTCAAGCAAACAACATAATCTAACAATCAAAACTAGCTAGGAAAGTAACAGCTAGATTGAGGATTACCTGCGATAACCTCATCCACAGCCTCGCTCTCCACAGTGGTCATCAGAAAAGCCTGCCTCCTCGACGGAAAAACCTGCTGAAAAGCCTGCCTCTATGGAACAAGAGCTGCTCCACGTCCAGCAGGAACCGATGCTCTCTGCTACAACGGCTGTGCTGCAACAGGTGCCCTCCAAGGCTGCTTCGACCTCGGACAATCCTTCATGGTATGAGTAGGATCCCCACAGACAACACACTGGCCCAGGAATCTCCTACACTGATCCTTGACATGCCCGATCTTGTCGCAGAAATGGCAAGTCTTCTGAATAGGCCCTCCTGGCCTCTTGAACTGAGCTGGTTGATTAGGCTTGAAACCAGGCCTAACCACCGCCCTGGCCTGCTCCATAGGCCTCTTCCCAGCACCAGAAACATGTCCCCTCCTCTGGCTCAGGTTCAGCTCCTGTCTCCTCGTAGCGACCAGAACCTTCTGATAAGAGTCCAGATCAGAGGAAGACATAAAACTCTGAAGCTCCAAAGCAAGTCCCTGCAGGAACCTCTGATCCCTCTCATCAGCATCCTGCACCATCTTCGGTACGAACCGACTCAGCCTAGTGAACTCTTGGTGGTACAGGTCCACCGTCAAGCTCCCTTGCTTCAGATCAATAAAGCGCTGCAGCATCTCCTTCCTAGCAGCCTTCGGAAAGAACTCCTCATCAAACCTGGACTTAAAGGTAGCCCAAGCTATCGGCTCCACCAGCATCTTCTCTTCCGCATCCCACCAGTTCCGAGCATTATACTTGAGTTGCCTCTTCGCCAAATCAACCCATCCAGCCGGGGTAATCTTGGCCATCTTCAAGTTATCCTCAATGTTCCGAATCCACTCATCGGCAGCCAGAGGACCCTCAGACCCATCAAAATAAGCAGGACCAAGCTCCCGAAATTGCTTCGCTCCCAGCTCGGAGCGAGGGGCATCCTGGATTGCCCGACCAGCTTGAACAACTGGAGCATTCTGGACTTGCAGGAGCACACCCTGCTGCACCTGCATCATCTGAAGCATCATCCGCATCATCTCTCCATTGGTGGGTTCCCTCTCAGGCTCCTCGTCATGAGGGGGCGCACCACTACCTCCACCACGGGTGAATCGCCTTCCTGCCATCTAATGACACAGAAAACGAAGCAGATTAGACTTATAGCTTATGACTCGGATGTCGAACTTAGTTTATTGGACATTCTAATATTATTATCGTCGTTCTTATAATCGCAGTTACAGAAGAGACCTGCATGGGCCACCAAAAAAACCTGTCACGCCCCGCTTCCCTAAAATGGAGGCGAGACGTGAAAAGGTCCGCACGAGAGTGGAGCTGTGTAGCCCCAAACCCGATAAGCGTCAATAGAACATAAGCAGGTCCCTGTAACCACAAACGGAACAACAATAATAACACAAGGAGAGACAGAAATAAAATCTCAAATCTCAGAATTTGTCCAACATTAAAATTAAGTTCCACATCCAGAAAAGCCACCAGGCTAAAAGAAAGAGTCTAAAGGCCCAGAACAAGGCCAACAAGGACAAACATAACAAAGTATAGGTGCTGTGCACTGACAACTACAGCAGTCTAAAACAAAAGGGAAAAGCTCAACGAAGACACTAGGACTGGTCCCCAGTGTCCACCTACTCCTCGCCAAACATAGGCTCGGGCTCGGCATCAGCAAACACCTCGTCCTCAACAATGAACTCAGGCTCAGGATCTAACATGTGTCACCCAAAAGAGTAAAGGGGCACATGTCAGCAAGTCTAAAAGACTTGGGCAAGGAAACTGAAGGTAAGGTAAACTAACAACCTAGCAGTTATAGTATGATGCATGACATGGCAAGTATAGTATGGAAGTGACAAGTAAGGGAAGTACAAGTAGCAAGTAGCAAGTATGTCATGGATAATAAGTTTTACAAGTAAAACACGGACAAGTACAAGTCAAGTAGTTCACGTCAAGTGAACACGTCAAGTAAACACGTCAAGTAACAAGTTGTGCACAGAGATTCCGCCTGTTGGCTAGAGTGGCTGATCGGGCCAACTCCTAAGCTCAAGTGACCGTTTATCTCTACCCCTCCACGTGTATCGAGCCAGGGCGTTACCCCACACACGGAATGCTCGCTTCTGGATCACGAGCCAGGAAGTTTATTTAACACGAATGGCGTAGGGTTATGCCTGCAACGCAGGTGCCTAGCTGAAAACAAGTAGATCAGGCATTGGCTATCAACCAACTCACGTAGCCCGCTTCTGGAACACGAGCCAGGAAACACAAGTATTGTAGCGTGTGTTACGAATGCGACATTCAACATGGATAGCAAGGATGACAATTAATTCACGTACCGTTAATTAAAATTAAACATGACATGGTAGTTGTGCAACATGGAAAATGACGGATCTAGCTTGGTTGTCAAGCTAGTTCCTGAAATTGTGCCTAGGTGAGTATCATTTCGTCGCCTAGTCTCTTTTACGCCTACACAAGCAAATGGCCTAAGACATGGCCCAAAACCCTAAGTGGCAAGTTTCACTTGCCTAGCACCGAGGATGACGATCAACGTGGCCGTCACACAAATGCTAACTAAGGAGTTGAGATCGCTTCCATGGCAAAACAATATTAGAACAACATCCAACCTAGTTTTATTAGGGTTTCACAAAAACACAAATGGGCTATGAGAATATTAAGAGATCGAGTAATACATCGGAAGCGGAAGAACGATGCCGAGCAAGCACGGCAACGGAAGAAATGATCCGGGGAACCTAGGGTTCAGATCTGGAATGGATGGGGAAAATCTGGAGAAATGGGGTTTTGGGGATTTTTGGGGGTTGGAGATGGCCTAGGGCATAGTGGTAGGCCAAAATGGAGAGAGAAACTCCAAGGGAGGAAGGAATGGCTTGGGGAAATGTTGGAGGGTGATTTGGGGGAGAAAATGGCTCAGGAGAATGAAAGATGGATGAAAGAAATCGTGGGTGGGGTTTAAATAGGGAGTGCTGGCAGCTGCCCAGAAATTAGGGTTTCGACACTGATTAGTCGGTCAAAGAGCAGCCACTGACCGACTAGTTTTGGAACTAGTCGGTCGGTTGACCAACGCAGACCGACTAAGTCCAAACAGTAACTCCTGTACAAAATAGGATTTAGATTTAGTCGGTCAAAGAACAACTACTGACCGACTAGTTTATCATCTAGTCGGTCGATGAACGTTCTTAGACCGACTAAGAATGAATAGTACTTGGTATAAAAAGGATCATAGAGCTAGTTGGTTAAAGAACGATTACTGACCGACTAGTTTGCAACCTAGTCGGTCGACAAATGTTCTTATACCGACTAACGATAAACAGTAACTCCTGAGTAATTAACAAAGCCAACTAGTCGGTTCATGAAGGTTTGCCGACCGACTAAATCGTCATCTAGTCGGTCGGTTCTCCTTCTTGTACCGGCTTACGTGCACCAAAGTTCCGAAATGGAGCGCGAAGCTCTGGGATCGATTCCTAAGACTCCTAAGCTTGATCTAATAATAAGATATGACCGATATGAAGCCCGTCACGAATGACTTACTCCAAAATCGACGATTCTAAGGAAGAAGCTAGAAAATCACGACGAAACGATCGAAAATGAACGCTACGGAGATGAAAACCACGCACAAGGAGAAAATCCACCAAAACATATATATATATAATATAAATAATCCAGATACATGAAAACCAGTCGTTACAGATATCATCTATGAAGATGACCACAAACTTATTCAAATACTCATAGAAGACTTGGTTCATCAACCTCATGAATGTGGCTGGTGCGTTAGTAACACCGAAAGGCATCACAAATAACTCATAATGACCATACCGGGTTCTAAATGCGGTCTTCGGAATATCCGATCCTATGACCTTCACTTGATGATACCCGCTTCTCAAATCCAGCTTTGAATACACTCGAGATCCCCCCAGCTGATCAAAGATGTCATCAATCCTAGGGAGAGGATACTTGTTCTTCACAGTAACTTTATTCAACTCCCAGTAGTCCATGCACATCCTTCGAGATCCATCCTTCTTGTTCACCAAAATCTCTGGCGCACCCCATGGCGAAACACTCGGCTTAATCAAACCACGCTCTGACAAATCCTTCAACTGACTACGAAGCTCTACTAACTCTGGAGGAGCCATACGGTATGGAGCCTTGGCAATCGGTTGAGTGCCTGGAATCAGATCGATGGTGAACTCCAAAGATCTATCTGGAGGAAGTCCATAGATATCGTCTGGAAAGACATCAAGAAAATCTCGGACTACCCTCGGTAATACAGGTTCAGTATCCATCTCCATCATCACTTCTACTGAGCTGGCCTTAAACTTCAATGGTCCAAAGGAACTACTACCACTAAGAAACTCAAACTCTGATGATCAGGAATCTGAAACAATATCTTCCTGAGCCTACAATCTATAGTGGTATAGAACATCCCTAACCAGTCCATCCCAAACACTGCTTGAAAATGAGGCATCTCCATCACTAAGAAATCTGCATACTGCTTATGTCCACAAATCTCAACAGGACACTGTCGGTATCCCGAAGAACTTCGGATCACTCCATTCCCTGTATGGATATTCCAACTAGATGCAAAGGAGTCTACTACTAATGAATTCCTATTCACAAACTGTTGAGACAGGAAGCAATGGGATGCTCCCGAATCAAAAAGTGACAAGGCAGGGAAGGAAGCAACTCTAATAACACCTAAGAGGATAAACATAAAATATTCATAAGAATCTAATCATCCTAATCACAACCATAAACATAACATACTATAATAATAAAAATAACAAAGCATTCAACTCTAAAAATAAATAGGTACCAGTGATAACACGACCTGTGTCCTCTGCCTCGACAGCTGACATGGTGAAAGCCTGACGCCTCGGCGCCGCTCTCCTGGGGGTCTGCTGCTGTTGCTGCTATGGAGGCCTAGGTGGTCCTCTCTGAGTCACTGCACTAGACGCTGGTGGAGCTGGTAGTGGAGGCCTCTGTGGAGCCGGCGGAAGGGTCCTCTGTTGCTGCTGCACAGGCTGGACTGCCACTGGTGCCCCAGAACCTGAAGTCTGTCCTTGCTGAGGACACTTCCTACTGATGTGGCCAGACTGACCACATGTAAAATATCACCCATGTCTAAACTTGCAATCCTGCTGCTCATGCCTAGTCTTCCCACAAAATCCACAAGGTTGACGTCGTTGTGATGCTGGTGGAGCCCGAGGCCTCCTAAACTGAGTGGTCTGAGTGGGCCTCGAAAAACTCCTCTATTGACCCACAAGGCGCCTCTCAGATGCTGCTGGACCTCTACCCACACTCTTCAGGTGCGTCTCATGCATCCTGGCCGCCTCCAGTACGGCACTGTATGTAAGCAACACCTGGGTCGACATCGCTGCTCTGAACTCAGTGTC
Organism: Scilla litardierei; assembly: GCA_030789695.1. NCBI lineage: Eukaryota > Viridiplantae > Streptophyta > Magnoliopsida > Asparagales > Asparagaceae > Scilla > Scilla litardierei. The sequence goes on from CM061136.1 coordinate 97,401,082, forward strand.
TAGCCCCATCCTGAATCGTCTAGCTCTGGTGGCCTCCGACTTCACCAACTCTGGAGCAAACTTGCTCAATAGTGAGAACTCTGTATCGTAGGCATCTATGCTCTGTCGTCCCTGAGTCAGGTGCTCAAACCTCAACCGCAGCTCATCCTTCTTTGTCTTTGGCAGGAACTGAGCCTTAAATAACTCTCTGAACTTCTCCCACGGGATCGGCTTGGTCAAATGAAACTCCTGAGCATCCCACCAATCCTGTGCCTGATGTGTCAGCTGTCTCTTCGCGGCATCCATCCACTTATCTTTTGGGTATCCAATAGCCTCCAGATCATCCTCAGAATGCCTGATCCACTCGTCCACCTCCAGAGGACTCTCCTTTCCCGAAAAGGACCTCGGGTGCAAAGCTCGAAACTGCCTAATACCCACTGGCTTCGGTGGCGCACCACTAGCCACCATATCCTCCATCTGCTACATATGCTCTAGAATCCCTATCAGAATCTTCCCCATCAGGGAAGCCTCAGACGATGCAGCATCAGAAGCAGGGGTCCTGTTCACGGACGATCCATTTTGCAAGAATGAACAAGGAAGGAACATTCAGTACCAAAATTGCGAAGTATAATGTTGGAGCTTACTTGTACTATTCTTACATGTATCGCAGTGTGAGCGACCTGCATGTGCCACCACAAAAACCTGTCACGCCCCGCTCACCCAAGTACAGGTAACGAGGTCACCGTAGTATTCAGACTCAGGCTTCGAGCCCTCTTATCTAAATACTACTAGGCATTTTTTTGCGGTTTAATATTTAATAGTGAGCAGGCCATTGCAACAACACTGGAATAGTACACAGAGAAAATAGAAGTGCTCAAATAGAAAATAAAACACAGTACATAAAGGAAATTACATCAACGCAGAAGTTACATTACATAACATAAGTTCATATACATACAAGCATCAGCTGTACAAAGGGGGTACAAAAAGCGGGTACAACAAAAAGTAGAAACCCCCAACCCAAAAGTACAAAAGTCCACAGCCGGTACAACGCACCCACTAGTCTAAACCCGGGAAGCCTAACTAAACGAGGTCGCCCGTAGGCTCTACCTCAGCTGTACAAGTATCGGCCTCCGGCTCCGGGACACCCGCTGACTGCTCGAGACTCGTACCTGAAAACCACGGCATAGGACACGTCAACGCGTGACCCAGTAGGAACTCCTAACACCCTAGTAGAACCCAGTTTTAGAACTGGTCTCTCTAACCAACTAACTAACTACAAGTGTCACATCATCACATGTTTATGCAGAAATTAAAAACAGAGTATAAGTGCTGAAAGTAGACAACAGAAAGTAGAACTGAAGTGAAATTTCAGAATTAAATTAATTAAATTTAATTTTCCTTTTGATTTGGAACCCGGATAAACCATAGGCTGCTAAGGGAGCGGATTTCACCCAGGGTGGGTGAAAAGTGGTACCACTCTAGGGACATGAGCACTGGAGGGGACTCTCGTAACTCCGTACCCGACTGGACAAGGTACGGGAGTGAGACACATCTCGGTTTTTCTGTCGGACAAACGGAGAAAACCTTCATTTACCTACCTGGTGCGTCACAAGCGCACCAGCGGCCTCTCTAACTCTAGTCAACTCCCCCTTTCAGGAGTGACGTAGCGAGTGAGAAATCATACTACGTCCGCTCCTTAACACCTACAATTTACCCGTGTTTCCCCCAAACACACATCTGGAGTCTCACCCATTTCAAGAATGGAACGAGAACACCGATGTCAAACTCTCAATCTCACTCTCAGTTTTTAAACACATTACATCATTGTTTTAGCAATGATTCTTTAACGGTTTCGACTACCGCTTTCATTTCGTACTTACACAAATTCTCATCATCATAATTTTTCTACATGCATCATAACATATGAAGCATCATCATAAGGACATATCTCAATAGCATGATAATGATGTGTCATCAACATGATCAAATTCAACTCAAGATAAAAATACAACAATACAATTTCTAAGCATATTTAATACATGAATCTGCCTAAACTGTCACACCAGAAAGAATGGCTCTGTTACCCTAATTATAGTCAGAATTGGCTCTCGGTCTCCTTCAAAGTTGTCGAAAATTTTCTGTAGTTTTTCGTTGTGTCCTTAATTTTATTTTTCTGATTTTTCTACTTTTTTATACGATTTTTACAATTTACTGTTCTGCTACACAAAAAATTCCAGCAACTAACTTTTCTAACTAAACTAGTTTTCTTACATATTGGGTGCCATAATTAACATAACAATACTATCATAATACTAAGCTTACTTCATTTTCAAGCTATCAATATATTTCTACTTAATTAAGACTATAATACAAACATCCTATTCACTAATTGAAACTAATGTTAAGACTAACTTCCTAGACATGAACCAAGCACAATTTAGTAAGTTAGCATATAACTTCAACTCTCAGTTTTCAACATGGAACAATATTACTAATTTCTACATTGCAAATGATAAAGTTACTATCTTCAAGCATGAGGATGCAATCTTATTCACACAAAAATATAAGCTTAATCTCAAAAAATTTCCATACAACTAGCATACTAGCAAAAACATGTTAAAATGATACTTAACATTCCATGTCACTAATTAAGTAATCATCATGGGATAAAATTAAACTTGCTAGGATATGATTCTTATCATGAAAATTTAAACATGGATTCCAACATGAAAACTTTATATAACTTACTATCTTAATAAGAAAACCAATCCTAAACTAAACTCTACCTAAGTGTTAGAAGTTCTACCTTGTAAAAGTCCTCCCAAAATTGTTCTTTGGCCCTTCTTAATCCTTGTAGAGCTTGGGCCTCCTCCTAAATCTCCTTCCTTCAAGCTCCTAGTTTGGCCTCCAAAAGTTGGATTTTTGAGGTGATTATAGAGAGGATTTGGAGTTAGGATGATGAGGAAATGAGCATGGCTTCTTGGTGGATGAATAGAAGGTATTTTGGAGAGGCAATGGAAGGTGGAAAGCTGAAAAAAATGGAAGAAGGGGAATGATGCTCACGGCCTGGTGTGGGGAGGAAGAGAGTGGGTGATTTTTTTGGGGGGTTTTTTTCTTTTTTGTTTTTGTTTTTCTTGCATTGGAAGTTGTTTTCCCTAAAATCCTCTCCACCCCTAATCTAGTCAAGATTTAGCCAAGTGTCCTAGCTTTAAGCTAATCAGCATGGCACATAGTCATATTAGGTGTCGTGGCAACAAAATTTAAAATTAAATTTTTTAGGAAAATAAGAATACATGGTGAAATACACCATACTCCATACATACATGGTATTTCCTCCCAATACCCTTATTTTCTAATATCAGTAATGTGTTTAAAACTATTTAAAAATAATTCCTTTACCAAAATAATTAAAGAAAAATTATGGGCATACTGCCAAAAATTATATGTACGCATCTATGCCAAAATACGTACAAATACGCGTATATTAAAATTAGGGTCATTACACTAAAGGAAGAGGATCAGCGACTGATATCTGTTGGAATTTCATAATTCCATATTTCTATTCACATATGGTTTTGATATGACAAACACATTCAGTGCTACTAACTCTATGTGTGCAGATACAAATCAATGCTGAGTTCCACACAATCAGATATTTTCATGCAGATATATCATAGTTCAAGAAGCTGGAAAGGCAAAGGCACCTAATCCACGACTTGGATATATAATCACTTGATAAGGATCCCCTGCAAAGAAGCTTCTCAGATTCAGTTGCAGATGCAGTCCTATCAATGGCTTTTTGTAATCAATGTATCTACGTTTAATTCCTATCTACGTTTTTAATCACTCACAATTTTTTTTACACAGAAACAGTTCACATTCTGTTGCTACATACTTCTTAGTGTCTTCTTTAAGCATTTCGCACTCCTGTCACAAGATAATTTTCTTGTGTCCTAATTTACATACGTTTTTTGCTGCTAAACATTTGATCCATGATTTTCCCAAATCCTATCCCATAAATGGCTCTGTTCCTTTGTCAATACTTTGGCCTGCTCTTCAATTTTTTATTGGCCTTCTCACTAATTATTTTTCACTTGTTTGCCAATTCTTTGTTTTATAATGGCATGTTCTTTTTCGGCCTCTACACTCCCTATTTGGCCTACACAAATATTTCTAGCTTCTTTTTGGGCTAACTCTTATTTGCCTCTTTTTGAGGATTCCAGAGGGGGAGAATATATTTTATCTACTCAGGGGGAGTATCCACATATTCAGGGGGAGTATATCTGATATGTTAAATTTTAACGAGATATATTTTTCATATTTGTCATCATCAAAAAGGGGGAGAATGTTGGAATTTCATAATTCCATATTTCTATTCCCATATGGTTTTGATATGACAAACACATTCAGTGCTACTAACTCTATGTATGCAGATACAAATCAATGCTGAGTTCCATACAATCAGATATTTTCATGTAGATATATCATAGTTCATGAAGCTGGAAAGGCAAAGGAACCTAATCCACGACTTGGATATATAATCACTTGATAAGGATCCCCTGCAAAGAAGCTTCTCAGATTCAGTTGCAGATGCAGTCCTATCTACGGCTTTTTGTAATCAATGTAAAATTTATTTTATTAGAGTCACAAAGCCTTGTGATAATATGTTTTAGTCATCTAGGTTCCATTACTCAGAGATCTACACTTTCCAATTTTGAAAATTCGTAATTTTGAAAATTGGCAACCAATAACCCCATTTTGGTCGACCAATTTTAAAACTTTGAATTTTACTATGGGATTACATATGCTAACTCCCATAACCGCGTAGATTCTGGAACTATATTCCAACGGTCAAAATTCTCTCTCTAAATTTTGGTCGACCAATGTGGTCATTTTGCTCGACCAATTTCAAAACTAGCCGTTTTGATCCCAAATTTTCATGGACGGTTCTTGCCCGTTTTCCAACGTTAACTACAGTCCCCAACCGTCCCTAAACACTATAAATAGAGGGGTAGACCCTCTCTTCTCTTCACTCACTTTCCTCTTCTTTACTCTCTTATTTGTTGAAATCAAGCCTTTCATTGTCTAAAGCTTTAGGCCATTAGTTGTTCTTTTCTTATTTGTAAGAAGGAATCATTAGATTTCTTTCTTCGTTTAAGAACGAAAGAACATGGATTTTTCAACATCAGTTTGGAAAGTTGTTTGTGTTCATAATTGCAAGAAGAAATCGATTGATCTCTCTCTTCTTTTATAAACCAGAGAACTTCAAGTATTGTTCTTCATTACATATCTTATACATCTTGAAGTTCGTCTTTTAACACCATCCTTGAATTCTTTCTCTGAAAATTATACCAAGGCTATAGGTGTTTTTCTATTTCATTATTTAACAGGTTTGAATCTCTGTTTAGAGATTGTACAAAGTTTGGGACACGGGGAGTGTCACCATTTTTGTAAGTTTGTACTTGCAGGGCAAGTGATTATAATGGATTGAAAATCTCTACTGGGAGTAGAGGACTGGAGTAGGATCAAGAGGATTCGAACCAGGATAAATCTCTGTGTTTGCGATTGATTTATTTTCAGTACTTGTCATTTTATTTCTGTGCCATCTTTGCAAATATCAGTAACGTTTTATTTGCAACATTTTTTATTATATACACTATTCATCCCCCCCTCTAGTGTATTGATCCATACAGGCTAATATTACATTTGGTATCAGAGCAAGGTTATGATGGCAGAATCAAGCCTGAACACTGTTCCACACAACTACAACACAAATTAGCATCCTGAAGGGCACTCTCAAGTTCGTCCTCCTCTATTTGATGGTTCTAACTACTCATATTGGAAAATACGAATGGAGATTCATCTCCAAAGTATGCATTATGAGATTTGGGACATCGTAGAGACAGAATATATAAAGCCAACAACACGTGTTGCTGATTGGACCGATAACGACAAATCTGCAAAGACCAACAACTCAAAGGCCATGAATGCTTTATTCTGTGCCATGGATAAACATGATTTTAATCGAGTGTCTCAGGCCAAAAGTGCAAAGGAGATTTGGCACATACTCGAGGTAACTTATGAAGGAACCAATAAAGTGAAGGAAACTAAGATTGCCTCTTTGGTTCATAAATATGAGTTGTTCAAGATGCAAGACAAAGAGATGATTGGAGAAATGAACACCAGGTTCACTAACATTATTAATTCTCTTAATGCTCTTGGAAAAGTTTACTCTTCTCTTGATCAGGTATGCAAGATTCTTAAGGTACTCTCCCTAGAATGGCGTCCAAAGATCACTGCTATTGAGGAAGCCAATGATCTTTCCACATTATTCATGGAAGATCTAATTGGTAACTTAATGGCACATGAAGTCACATTACAATATGCAAAAGAGGAATCAGATCAAAAGAAGACAGTACTCGCCTTCAACACAACATCAGATAATGAATATTCAGATGATGACATGGCATTCTTTGCCAAGAACTTCAGAAAGTTCTTTCAAAAAGGTAAGTATAATAATAAATCTAAAAATACCGATTCTTCATTTTGCTTCAATTGTAACAGGCAAGGACATATGAAGAAAGATTGTCCGCTTCTCAAGGCCAAATTCAAAACTTCCAACAACAATGATCAATCCAGAAGGGAAAGGAAGTTTGACAAGATGAAGAAAGCATTTGCAGCAACTTGGGATGAATCTTCAAATGATGAAGATGATGATCATAATGAAAGTGCTAATATGTGCTTTATAGCACAATATAATGAAGAAGATGTAAGTGCTTTTAATAATGAAGAATTATTAGATGCATTGAAAGATCTCTATTCTCGTTTCAAAATATTAAATGGTCAACATAAATCTTTGAAACATAATAATAATAATCTCCTTGTTAAATATCAAGAATTATCATCTTCTAAAAGCACTGCACCAAATTCTACACATATTGAGAATTCATCTTCTCAAATTTTAGATCTTAGTAAAGAGAATGATATTCTCAAAACTAAGAATCTAGAATTACACACACAAATATCCGAAATGGATAAAAATATCTCATCACTAAAGATGAAATATGACGAGATGTCATCCAATGTCAATAAATTTCACAAAGGAAAGACACATCTCGATGATTTGCTAAAAATACAACATCCAGTAAATCATAGACAAGGACTGGGATATTCTCATAAGGATGCACCCAAGACTTATAACACTTCTTCCTCTAATGGCAAAACAATTTTTGTTAAACCACAAAAGAAGAATCATGCATTCATTTACACAAAGAAATTAAATATTCCTACTTCTTCTTCACAAAGAGATGTTACTAACATTTCAAAATCATCTCCTAGGAAACATACTACAGTTAGTATATGGGTTCCTAAGGATTCATGTTTAAAAGAAAGAAATGATTACATCTCTCATTATATACATTATATTGTTCATTCTAATGATTATATTAAGAAGCCAAATTCCACTTGGGTTTGGCTTCCAAAAATCTAATCCCAAGGACCCTCAAACAAAGGGTACCAATGCTTAATGTTTTATCTTTCAGGTACCTAAAAAGGAAAAATGGATTTTGGATAGTGGATGTTCAAAACATATGACGGCAAATGTCAACTTGCTTTCATCCGTTAAATATAAAGATGGAGGCACAGTTACCTTTGGTGACAACAACAAAGGAAAAATCATAGGCACTGGAACAGTTGGCAATACAAATCAGCCTATCATCGAGAATGTTCTACTGGTTGACGATTTGAAACACAATTTACTTTCCATTAGTCAGTTATGCGATAAAAATTACAAAATTGTTTTTGAACAAAATTATTGCATCATTTATGATTCTGATATGTCATCTATTTTATTCCGTGGTAAGCGTAAGAATGATATTTATATATTATGCATGTCAGTTACCACTAATAATCATTGTTTAATGATTACATTAGATGATACACTTTTATGGCATAAACATTTTGGACACACTAATTTCAAAAACCTAGCATGTATTTCAAAACACAAATTAGTAAATGGAATGCCAAATATTTCTTTCAAACACAAACATTTTTGTGATGCTTGTCAACAAGGAAAAATGCACAAATCTTTTTTTAAATCAAAGGACGATATCTCAACAAAGAGACCATTAGAATTCTTACACTTAGATTTGTTTGGTCCTTCAAGATTAGCTTCTTTGAATAGAAGTAGATATGCATTTGTCATTATTGATGATTATTCAAGATATACTTGGGTTATATTCTTAAAAAACAAGAATGATGCGTTTTAAGAATTTTCAATATTTTGTAAAAAGATACAAAAGATCAAATCCTCTAACATTGTCACTATTCGTAGTGATCATGGAGGAGAATTTGAAAATGAATCTTTTACCAATTTTTGTAATGAAAATGGCATTACTCACAATTTTTCTTTTCCTCGTGCTCCTCCTCAGAATGGAGTAGTAGAAAGGAAAAATACAACTTTACAAGAATGCACAAGAACAATGCTTTGTGATAGTAAATTACCGAAATATTTTTGGGCTGAAGCTGTTGCAACTGCATGTTACATTATGAATAAAGTTCTCATAAGGCCATTGCTTAATAAAACTTGTTTTGAATTATTCTTTGATCGCATTCCACGTGTATCATATTTTAAAGTGTTTCGATGTAAATGTTTTATTCTTAATACTAAAGATGCACTTGATAAATTTGATTTAAAATCTGATGACGGTATTTTTGTTGGATACTTAACACATAGCAAAGCTTACAGAGTATATAACAAAAGAACTTCAACAGTTGAAGAATCGCTACATGTCACATTTGATGAGAACCACTCATCTCCTTCTCCCATCATTGAAGAAGAAGAAGATATATTACATTTATCTAATTCTTTAGATAATATTAAACTTGATGAAAATTATGCTACTAAACCTTCTGTTGAGTCTATTTCAGATAATACAGACCTTCATAAGGCATTTGCACAAATTTCAAACCATCCATCAAAGTTAATCATTGGAGATATTACAGATGGAGTTAGAACTCGTCGTCAAATTGAACAAATGGCGCATTGTGCTTTCCTTTCAACCATTGAACCAAAGAACATCAAGGATGCATATGAAGACAGATCATGGATTATCGCTATGCAGGAAGAACTCAATCAATTTCAACGAAATAATGTTTGGGAATTAGGTCCCAGACCAACAGATCATTCAATTATTGGTACCAAATGGGTATTTAAAAATAAATTGGATGAATCTAGTCAGGTAATTAGAAACAATGCATGATTGGTTGCACAAGGTTATAATCAAGAAGAAGGTATTGATTATGATGAAGCCTATGCACCAGTTGCACGTCTTGAGTCTATTAGAATGTTGTTATCATTTGCATGTTTTAAATATTTTAAATTATTTCAAATGGATGTCAAAAGTGCCTTTTAAATGGTTTTCTCAAGGAGGAAGTTTATGTTGAACAACCGCCTGGTTTTATTCATGAAAATTTAGAAAATCATGTTTTCAAATTGAAGAAAGCTTTATATGGTCTCAAAAAAGCACCTCGTGCTTGGTATGAAAGACTTAAATGTTATCTTTTAAATTCTGGTTATTCAATTGGTAAAATAGATTCTACTTTATTTATTAAGAACATTAAATCTGACATAATCATTATTCAAATATATGTTGATGATATTATTTTTGGTTCTATTAATGAATCTCTTTGTCAAGATTTCTCTAAGATTATGCAGAAAGAATTTGAGATGAGTCACATGGGTGAACTCAATTACTTCCTCGGTCTTCAAATCAAACAATTGAAGGAAGGGATCTTCATTCACCAAAGTAAGTACTCTAAAGAACTCATCAAGCGTTTTGGTTTAGAAAGTTCTGCAGAAAAATGTATTCCAATGAGTACATCTACTTCTCTCGACAAAGATTTAAATGGTAAGAATGTTGATCAACGTCTTTACAGAGGTATGATGGCTCTCTACTTTATCTAACTGCTAGTAGACCAGACATTATGTTTTCAGTATGTTTATGTTCAAGTTTTAAGGCAGATCCTAAAGTTTCACATCTAACTGCCGTAAAAAGGATTATTAGATATGTTAAGCACACTTCTGATTTTGGTTTATTTTATCCCAAGTCAAGCACAGTTGATTTATTATCATATAGTGATGCAAACTTTGCTGGTTGCAAATCTGATCGTAAAAGTACCATCGGTACATGCCACTTTTTAGGTCATGCTTTAGTTTCTTGGTTTAGCAAGAAGCAAAACTCTGTTTCATTATCTACAACCGAAGCAGAACATATTGCCGCCGGTTTAGCATGTGCTCAAATCTTATGGATGAAACAAGCTATTTCAAACTATGGTATTGATTGCTTTACTTCCCCTATTATGTGTGATAATACTAGTGCTATTAATCTTTCTAAAAATCATGTGCATCATTCTCGTACAAAACATATTGATGTACGTCATCATTTTCTAGATGATCATGTTCAGAAAGGAGATATTGTTCTTAAATTTATAGCTACTGAACATCAGACTACTGATATTTTGACTAAACCTTTGAAAGAAGAGACTTTTATTAAGCTTCGTAGGAATTTAGGGATTATTAGTGAATCAGACTTATGAAACATTCTTATTTTTATTTTTAGAATTTTTTCAAATGTTTTCAAATTTTTTGGCTATTTTTTAAAATTGGTCGACCAATTCAACACTATTGGTCGCCAATTTTCGAATTTTTTATTATTTTTTATTATTTGGTAACTACTTCGTCTTCCCGCTTCTTTTCGTTAACAGTTCCCTCCATTTGTCGTTACCAAACTGAACCCATCGTTTCGTTTTCAAATTTTAATCAGTTTTCACAACTCCTTTGCCGATTGAACAAATTCAGTTTTCCAAACTTCCCTTAACTGAATTTATTCTTCCTATTTAATTCTTATCTTTCCTAGGGACTCTCATTCACACAAATATCTCCCAAGGCCTTCTCGTTTTTCGTAGTATCCCTAAAAAATCACCCAGCCTGCCTCCTTCCCAAATCGCCGACGCCTTATCCCTCAATCGTCGGCCTTCACCCGCCAACTCGTCGGCGCCTCCCTCAAACCCACAGCCCCCGTCACCGATCTTCCTTCTCCTCTCCTTGATCGACCCTCCGCCGCCCTCCCTCTTCCCGACCGATGATTTCGACGGCTCCGCCCCCAATCTCGCCAGCACCCCATCTATTTCGACCCGCCTTTCTCTCGATCGGCTCCATCTACCTCAGATCTGTTGAGTATTGATTCCCTGGATTTGGTTTTGATGATGAACAAACATAAATATCATAAACTAACTCTTTGTGAGCGCAGTTATGGAGATCGTCGCCAAAATTCTATGAACATCAAAAGCGACGTCTCAAGACTTCTCAAAGCACGTGATCGTGTGCCTAAAGCTTCGTTAAAGCTTTAGGAGCATTATTGAAGTCAAGAGATTCTGATTGAAGCTTTTGAAGACAGTTCGTCAATTTTTATTTATAGTCTTCTAGCTTCTTTTCATAGAATGTTAACCCTTGAGTAGGTCTTACATGATTATCTTCATAACGTTCATATCTTAGAGCTAGGATTATCTTAGAAGCCCATACAAACTTTCCCGAAGCTTCACGCTTCATTTCGCGGCTTCTGGTGCATCTTAGTTGGTTCAAGAAGAAGAACCAACCGACTAGATGGCAATCTAGTCGGTCGGCAATCCTTCTTGAACCGACTGGATCTCCTTGCTCAATTCAGCCTAGACACTCTTTATCAATTAGTCGGTTCAAGAAGGTTCACCGACCGACTAGTTGTTAAACTAGTTGGTTAGGATTCCTTCTTAGAACGACTAGTTAAGCTTTCATTTTTCAGCCTGAGTTACTGTTTACAGTTAGTCGGTCCAAGAACAACTGTCGACCGACTAGTTGTGAAACTAGTCGGTTGGAATTTTTTCTTAGACCGACTAGTTCAACTTGTATTCAGCCACTTTGATTTCATCTCTTAATCGGTCAAAGAACACTCACCGACCGACTAGTTGTGAAACTAGTCGGTTGGCAAGTCTTCTTAGACCGACTAGTTCTATATTCCCTGAACTTTCTATATTGGCTGTGAAGCTGTTAGTCGGTCCATGTTGAATCACCGACCGACTAGTTGTGAATCTAGTCGATCAATGATCCTTCTTAGACCGATTAGACTGCTTCAGAAATAGATCCGTTGGAGCATTAAATGCACGAATTTTCTCTCTCTCTCTTCTCTATTCTATATAATCTTGAGCTGCTTCTTCATAGCATTCAAGGCTGATATTAATTACATTTTAGAGAATCAAAGAGAAGCATTTATTCTCATTTTCCAAGTCTTCATTTCTCATAAGAATCTCTCCTCACTCTTATTCCTAAAGAGAGATTCTCATTGATTGTGAGCCATTCAAGCCAAGAGCTTGATTCAAGGTCACCAACTCCACCCTAGGCTTCTATTGCCGGTCAACTCCTTGGAGCTAGGGTTTGGTGCCTTCTTCTCCTCCAAAATCCTCCTTGCCCTAAAATCGTAAGTTTACTCAAGGCATAGGATTTTGTTGGTAAGCATTTCTTATTTCATTTACTTTGATATTGCAAGTTTTACTCTCGGTTGTGAGAGTTGTGTGTGATCCCGGTTTGTGGGAGTCACATTTTAATTTGTGTATGATTTGATCTTGTAGAGGTTTTCTACAAGAATTTCATAGTGCAAATTTGAGTTAGAGGTTTCTAACTCAAGTATCCGGAGTGGATCCGGGTGTTTGGGACGTAGGATCACCGGGAACAAGTCGGGGAGACTTGGGTGGATCCAAACCCGTTATATCGTTTGTTTGCAATTGTCTTTTATTGTTGTCAATTTACATTTCCGCATTGTTGGTTGAGTTTGCACGATAATTAAGAATTATACTCTTGATTATTTTAAAGTACTATTCACCCCCTCTAGTACTTGTGCATTAGCTATCTGGGCATTACATTTGGTATCAGAGCCAAGTTCATAGCTATGTCTACCAACTACAACAAGACCGTTCGTCCACCTTCAGATTATAGCACCTTCAGGAACCGTGAAGGAGCTTCTTCGGTGATGGAAGGACACTCCTCAACTAGGCTTCCCTTCTTCAATGGTACCAATTACGGGTACTGGAAATGCCGGATGGAAACGTTCCTCCGGAGCACTTCACTATGGAGAGCCACGATGACGGAGTATGTCGAGCCCGCCGAAGAAGATTTCGCGAAGTGGACTACCGCGGAGGTCGCCGCGGAGGTAACCAATGCCAAGGCAATGAATGCCTTGTAATGCGCTTTGGAGCCCGAAGACTTCAACAAGATATGCACATGTAAGAGTGCATATCAAATCTGGAACTTACTCCTCATCTTGCATGAAGGAATGAGTAGGGTAAGAGACTCCAAACTCACCATTGTTAATAAATATTACGAGTTATTTCATATGCAACAGGGTGAGAAGATGGAGTACTATGCTCGCTTCGTTGACATTACCAACGAGTTGGAGGCTCTTGAAAAGACCTACACCCAAAAGGAGAAAGTCTCAAAGATCATTGACGGACTTCCTTCTTGTTGGGAAAAGCGTACCTTCGCCATCGAGGAAGGTAACGATATGAATAAATATACCGTTGTTCAACTAATGGGTACCTTGATGTCTTATGAGGTACGCAAGGATAGCAAGATAAAGATGCAAGACAAGATGAAGTCTTACTTGAAGCAAGACGAGCCAACGAAAAAGGCGATTGCATTCAAGGCCGCTCCATCTACATCTACCGATGATGAAGAATCGGAAGACGAGTTGGACTTGGAATCCATTTCCCTCATGGCAAAGAAGTTCAACCGATTCTTCCGAAAAGGTAATTTCAAGAACAAATCTAAATTTAGTTCTTCTAACGCCTCCGCTCCTTTGTGTTTTAAATGCTACAAGCCAGGACACATGAAAGTGGATTGTCCTCAAAACAAACAAAAGGAGAAGTGGAAGGCGCCAAAGTTCGACAAGTCAAAGAAGTACAAGAAAGGGTACAAGAAAAGGCTTGTCGACACATTCACCGACTCCGACGAGGACTCCTCAAGTGGAGAGTCGGATGATGAACAAGTGGAGCAAGCACACATGTGCTTCATGGCAAGAGAGGAACATGATCAAGGATCCTCCTCCGATGATAGCGAGGATGAAGGCGATGAGGTAACTATGGATGACATTAGATTAGCTAACGAGCAAATTTGGTCTAAATATTCTAAACTAGTAAATAGATATACTAAGACTAAAGATGAGTTAACTAGTCTCCAAACCTCACCTAAGCCTATCGTCATCAACAACAACACCGTTGTTGAAGACTTGAGAAATGAGATTGTAAATCTCAAATCTCAACTTGAGCATGTTCATATTGAGGAATCGGAGGAACATGAGATAGCGGATTTGATTTCTCGAAACTCAACTTTGAGTATCGAGAATGAGAATCTCAAGTCTCGTGTTTGTGTACTCACATCACAGTGTCCACTTTGGATGCTTCTATACTTTCTCTCACCGAGAAGTATGAGTCCACATTAGGCCGGATTAATAAATTCAATAAAGGTAAGGACCATTTGAATAATATCCTAAATGACTTACTTCCGGCCAATCATCGCATTGGCTTGGGGTATAAGATGGGAAATTCATCCAAATCGTCTACCACCTTTGTTAGGCCAACTTCTGATGCCTCAACGAGTGGGGGCAAACACCCCATTGGTAGTTCATCTACCAATGGTGCTTCCACTTCGTACACACCCTCATTTGGAAAGAAACCCACTTTAGGTGGACCTCCAAAGAAGGGTCATGCTTTTATGTACACCAATACCATGCCACGTAGGAACACACATCCTACTCCACATGTTCACACATATGATGATTTCTATACACCACATCCATGGGCACGTGCACACCATGTGAGACACACTCACGCACGTGTTCCTCCACATGCATTTGTTCACCCACACCATCATATGAACAATTATCATCATGCACCATTTCATCATGTGCCATATGCCTATCCACGACATACATCACGTAGAAATCAACAACGTATGCATGCTCCCAATAGGAATAGGGCTCCCAAAATATTCACTATTTGGGGCCCGAAGAACACTAACATGCATGAAAAACAAGCTTACATGAATTCCTATTTTATGAATGTCGTGCATAATGATGATTATGTGGGGAAGTCTA
Source organism: Scilla litardierei (assembly GCA_030789695.1). Lineage (NCBI taxonomy): Eukaryota > Viridiplantae > Streptophyta > Magnoliopsida > Asparagales > Asparagaceae > Scilla > Scilla litardierei. Next base: position 97,416,243 of record CM061136.1, read on the forward strand.
AGTCCAATTGGACTTGGCTTCCAAAGGTCTAATCTTTTAGGACCCAATGACCTTGGGTACCATGGAATGATATTTCTATCTTTAGGTAGTCAAGAAAAAGAAACGGAGCAACAAATCCAAATTTAGCTCCAAGAATAATTGGATACTCGATAGCGGGTGTTCAAAACACATGACGGGTGATGCTCAATTGCTCTCCGTAGTGGTGCCCATTACAAATGGAAACCGAGTCGTCTTTGGAGGCAACGAGGGCGGAACCATCATTGGTGTTGGGAAAGTAGGTAATCCTTCTAAACCACTAATAAGTGATGTTTACCTTGTTAAAGGATTAAATCACAATCTTATTTCAATAAGCTAACTTTGTGACAAAGGTTACAAAGTTAGCTTTGCGAAAGGAATGTGTCATATTTTAAAAAAAGATAATAATGATTTGTTATTTTCTGGCATACGCCATAATGATATATATATCCTAGATATCCCCATGTCACATGAACAATGTCTAATTGCCAACACAAGTGAACAAAACTTATGGCATCGACGTTTTGGTCATGTGAACTTTGAAACACTTATCAAACTTTCCAAGTTAAATTCTATTAAAAGCTTTCCTAAACTTGTCTTTCAAAAGAAAGGCTTTTGTGACTCGTGTCAACGAGGCAAGCTTCCAAAATCGTCATTTAAACCTAAGAAAAGCATTTCATCTAAGCGGCATCTAGAGCTTTTACATCTAGATCTTTTTGGGCCAACTAGAGTTGCTTCATTAGGATATGCACGATATGGACTTGTCATCGTTGAAGACTTTTCTAGATTTACTTGGGTATTTTCCTTAAGTAATAAAAATGATGTTTTTGAAAACTTCACAATATTTATTAAGAAAGTACAAAATCTCATTGAACCACCATTGTCACTATTTGTAGTGATCATGGAGGGGAATTTGAGAATGAGTCTTTTTCAAATTTTTGTGATGAAGTTGGTATTACTCACACCTTTTCCTTCCCTCACGCACCTCCTCAAAATGGTGTTGTTGAGAGAAAGAATAGGACACTAGTGGAATGTGCTCGCACTATGCTTGATGATAGCCAACTTGGCCATCAATTTTGGGCGGAAGCGGTACATACCGCTTGCTATGTGTTTAATAGGATACTTTTGAGGTCCGTTACCAAACAAACTTGTTATGAATTGTTGTTTGGTAGATTGCCTCAAGTTAAACATTTTCAATTTTTCAGTGCAAAATGTATTATTAAAAACACATATGGAAGTTTTGACAAATTTGATCCAAGATCCGATGAGGGGATATTTGTTGGATATTCCTCCCGTAGCAAAGCCTACCGGATATACAACAAACGAACCTCAACGATCGAGGAATCACTTCATATTTCATTCAATGAAAATTTTGTCCCTACTAGAATTACTAATGATGATGCCTCCATGGATGTTTTATGTGATTCTATTGGTAATTCTAAGTCTATTGATTCTAATGATACTAACCCTACTAATGAGTCTTTTGAGAATGTTCCTATTGATCAGGGAGTTCCCAAACGGCTTCATACAGTTCGTGACCATCCCCATGAGCAAGTCATTGGCAACATACTTGATAGTGTCAAGACGAGATCTCAAGTCAACTACTTCGCTCATTGTTCCTTTGCCTCCTCAATAGAGCCAAAGAATATTAACGAAGCGTGCGAAGATTGTGCTTGGATCCTAGCCATGGAGGAAGAACTCATTCAATTTGAGAGGAATGAGGTTTGGGAGCTTGTTCCATTGCCTTCGAAGAACCACACAGTTATAGGAACGAAGTGGATTTTCACGAACAAGACCAACGAGAACCAAATCGTCGTCCGGAAAAAAGCTCGGTTAGTAGCTCAAGGCTACCTGCAAGAGGAAGGTATAGATTTCGAAGAATCCTTTGCTCCAGTAGCTAGATTAGAATCTATTAGATTATTGTTATCTTTTGCATGCCATAAAGATTTTAAACTCTTTCAAATTGATGTAAAAAGTGCGTTTTTAAACGGAGATGTTGTTGAGGATGTTTATGTTTCTCAACCTCCGGGTTTTATAAATGAAAAATTTCCAAATCACGTTTTCAAATTTAAGAAAGCACTTTACGGTTTGAGACAAGCTCCTCGAGCTTGGTATGACCGCCTAAAGAACTTTCTTTTGGATTTGGGTTTTAAAATGGGTGAAGTTGATTCTACATTATTTGTTAAGTATTCGAATAATGATATTATTTTAGTTCAAATTTATGTTGATGATATCATTTTCGGTGCTACTAACTTCACTCTTTGCGAAGAGTTTTCTAATGTTATGAAGGATCAATTTGAGATGAGCCACATGGGTGAGCTCAAGTATTTCTTAGGTCTCCAAATTCGCCAAATGAACGATGCAATCTTCATCCACCAAACCAAGTACACGGTGGAGTTGCTAAAGCGATTTGGAATGGAGAATGCCTCGGGCAAGAAGACTCCAATGAGCACTACTACACATCTTGATAAAGATACGGTCGGCAAAGCTGTAGACATTCGTCTATATCGAGGTATGATAGGTAGTTTCTTATATCCTACTGCTAGTAGGCCCGATAATATGTTTGCCGTATGTGTATGTGCACGTTATCAGTCTCAACCTAAGGAATCTCACTTAGTAGCGGTAAAACGTATTTTCCGTTATTTAAGTTACACACTCGACTTCGGAATACTTTATCCAAAGTCTAGCACATATGAGTTAATCTCATATAGTGACGTAGATTATGCATGATGTAAATCTGACATGAAAAGTACTAGTGGCACTTGCCATTTTATAGGAAATTCTCTTGTCTTTTGGTTTTCTAAGAAGCAGAATTTCGTATCACTTTCAACCACCGAGGCGGAATATATTGCCGCCGGTGCTGCGTGTGCTCAGGTTCTTTGGATGAGACACACTCTTAAAGACTTTGGTATAAACTGTGATACTTGCCCTATCACGGTGGACAACCAAATGCAATATGTCTCTTTAAGAATCCGGTACACCATTCCTGTTCTAAACACATAGATGTCCGTCACCATTTCCTAGATGATCATGTTGCTAAAAAGGACATCATTTTAGTGTACGTTGAAACCCAGAAGCAAATCGCCGATATTTTCACGAAACCACTCAAGGAAGACTCCTTTGTGCGGTTACGTCGAGAATTGGGGATTATGGGTGAATCCGAGATTTAGTATTCATTTTGTTCAATAATCTTGCATGATAATAATTTTCTTTATATATGCTCATGCTAGAATTGTTGAGATATTCTGGATTTATGGTTGAATTTTCGGAATTTATGCTCGAATTATTCATGAACGTCGTATTTACGATTTTCGATGTTTTATGGGGTATGATAATGATGTATGAGAGTATTTCGATGTATCGTCCAAGTGCGCGTAAGAGAGAACTCAAAATTTCTGAATTTCAAATTTTTGGACTCTCTTAGTCGGTCCCAGTCCAAGTTCAATGGCCGACCGACTAGATTCAGTTCTAGTCGGTCAGTGAATGAACTCAGACCGACTAACTCTTGCTCAAAATTTGGCTTCAATTACTGTTTGCACTTAGTCGGTTCATGCTCATTGGCCGACCGACTAGATTTCATTCTAGTCAGTCAGCGCTTGAACTGTGACCGACTAAATGCGTAGGGACTGTTGTGTCTTTTGGCATTCCGATCATTTTTAATCTTGCCCGCACTGATTAGAATTCATTCTAATCCGTACGAAATCTTCCCTCAGCCCAAAACCCTTTGACTCCCTCTCCTTCCTCAGCCGTTTGCCGCCATTTTCGGCCATCTCCGACCGTCAATCACCCTCCATCCTCCTCCTAGGGTAAAGCTCTCACTCTCCTCCCTGTTTTAGGGTTTGTTTTCCTCTAGTTTTTAGCTCATATTCGATTTCCGTCGATCTAGGGTTTGTATTATGGTTTCTTCGTTCGATTTTGTGTCGATCTCATCCGTTGATTGTGTTGTCTCGTCTTGAATATGGCGAAGACACGTATTCCTATCCATCCATCTAGTCCGTCTCCCATGACCGTCGAGCCTCTCCTACGGACCCCCCTCAATCCACACGCCGTGCCAAATCGACTCGTCCATCCTCCTCTTCGCCTCCTCTTAAGAAGAAGAGGACGGCGACTGCTAAGCCTAGAGCCCGATCTTCACAATCTAAGCCCAGCTCTTTCCGTGCTCCCACTCCTTCCGATGACTTTGACGTCGAGTATATTCCGGAGACCGAGCCTACCGATAGGGCTCCTACTCCTCCTCCTCGTTCTAGCACTCGTCCGTCTAAGGGAAAGGCTCCCATGCCTTTGGGCGGTGTCGATATATCGTTGTGTCGCTATGACCCGTTGTGTCTCGCGGCTTACAACCATATTGAGCACTGTCCATTGATATTGGAGCACTTCGTTCAGTTCTCAGACTTCCCACATCTCGCCGATCTTCTTTCCTACAGCGGCCTACTTGACATCTTCGCCATGACCCCAAGGCGAACCCTCACCTGTACCAATGACTCGTCAAATTATTCTATGCCAATCGAGTACGTGGTGAGTATGATGACACGCACTCCATTGAGTCCACTATCTTAGCGACATGTATTATCCTCACTGCAGAGATCTTAGGGGAGTTGATAGGTGTCTCATCCTCTGGCCTGCTTCCTGTTGATATCTCCGTGGATAATATCCAAGATCTTGACCAGGCGATGCTTTCTGAGATGTTTCATGTTATCCCTCCCGCCATGATTGGCGTCCCATCCAAATCGTTTAAGCCGAACGCTTGGGTCTTGAATCTTATCTTGAAGTCCTGCCTCCTTTCGAAGTACGGCTCATCTAGCTTGCCCTCTTAGCCGTTCCTCAAGCTTATCTACGCTCTCTTCATGGGGAGCGAGATAAATTGGGCTCGTATTATCCTTGATAAGATGGACTCCTTCGAATGCATCCGAAAGTCCACCAAATCAGCTCACATCCCTTATCCTTGCCTTTTGACCCTCGTTTTTCGTCACTTCGGGGTCCCTTTCCCTCCTGATGACCAGCGTCCTCTTGGTCCTCCCATAAACACGACGGCCGTCAAGAAGTCTCTTACGGCGATTCGTCACATTCAGAGGACGACCCCTTCAGCTTCAGCTCCTCCTGCTGCTCCTACACTTGCTGAGTTTGCAGTTTCTCTGAGACATGTTGAGTCTCGTGTTTCTCGTTCTAAGGAGATGCTAGCTCGCATTTGCTCTCACTTGGGCATTGAGGTTCCTCCGTCTGTTTCTGAAGATGAGGAAATGTATGAGGCTGAGCTCCAGGAGCTTGTTGGATCTCCTGTTCGTACGTCTGCTGCTGCTGCTTCTGCTGGTGCTCTCGAGAGCACACCTGCTGCCACCATTCCTTCGGTGGATGTTTCTTCTGGTGCTCCCGAGACCACTCCTGTTGCGACTCTCCCTTCTGTGGACACTCCAGTCGACCCAGTGACCACCACCCCTTCTGCAGAGCCTGCTGCTGCTACTGATCCTCCCTCCGCCTCCTGAGCTTGCGTTAGAGGACACTCCCGTGTGCACTTTGGATGATATATTTTGTAGTGAGAGAGTGGGGTGGGATAGTTGGTGGTTATGGATTTTTGATATTTTTGGATGTTTTTATGATGTATTTTGGTGTATACATGTTTTGTGATACTTCGATGTATGCTGTGAGATATGTTGTATGATGTGCCCCGATCTGAGGATCGTTATATTATTGTTGGCAGATGTATACTTTTGATGTATCCATGTTCTTCTATATATATATATATATACATCGTGTTGACATTTACTTCTGTGTGCACATTATATATTTTTTTGTCTCTGATGTTGACTTCGTCGCTCGACGACTATCTTGATTAAATAGAAATTATTTCTATGAAAACATAGAAGTGTTTTCCATGCACTTAATTCATCTAGAATGTTGATATTGGAGAGTATGTTCCATAACTCAATACGTGAAATTGATTTGAGTTTTGATGATTTCATTTTCGATTTTCGACTATGGTCTCGTTGGCACACTTTGATTTACTTCGTATTTTCCTTTGGTGTCATTTGGACCGTGGTCGTATTCTTCGACTCACGTGCTTTTACTTGTAGCCATTGTTGTTGTCGTTGATCTCCTCCCACTCTTTTTGCTAATGTCAAAGGGTGAGAGAATTAATAATGACGATGTGCTAAATGATAATTTAAAGCAATTTACCGTGAATCTAATTTGATATGTTTGATTCAGGGGAAGTTAAGATATAAAAATAGATTTAGATCCTAAATTTCAATAATTGAATTCACATTTTATACTTTACTCATCTGCTTGATGCTTATGATTATTAATTTATATGTAATTAACGTGTCATCAATGCAGGGGAGTAAGTAAATTTCTTTTGATTCATTATTATTGATTATTATTTATATTGCTTTGTCATCACCAAAAAGGGGGAGAATGTTGAGTATTGATTCCCGGGATTTGGTTTTGATGATGAACAAACATAAATATCGTGAACTAACTCTTTGTGAGCGCAGTTATGGAGATCGTCGCCAAAATTCTATGAACATCAAAAGCGACGTCTCAAGACTTCTCAAAGCACGTGATCGTGTGCCTAAAGCTTCGTTGAAGCTCTAGGATCATTATTGAAGTCAAGAGATTCGGATTGAAGCTTTTGAAGACGGTTCGTCAAGTTTTATTTATAGTCTTCTAGCTTCTTTTCGTAGAATGTTAAGCCTTGAGTAGGTCTTACTTGATTATCTTCATAACACCATATCTTAGAGCTAGGATTATCTTAGAAGCCCATACAAACTTTTTCGAAGCTTCGCGCTTCATTTCTCGGCTTCTGGTGCATCTTAGTTGGTTCAAGAAGAAGAACCAACCGACTAGATGGCAATCTAGTCGGTCGGCAATCCTTCTTGAACCCGACTAGATCTCCTTGCTCAATTCAGCCTAGACACTGTTTATCAATTAGTCGGTCCAAGAAGGTTCACTGACCGACTAGTTGTGAAACTAGTTGGTTAGGAATCCTTCTTAGACCGACTAGTTAAGCCTTCACTTTTCAACCTCAGTTACTGTTCACAGTTAGTCGGTCCAAGAACAACTGTCGACTGACTAGTTGTGAAACTAGTCGATTGGAATTTGTTCTTAGACCGACTAGTTCAACTTGTATTCAGCCTATTTGATTTCATCTCTTAGTCGGTCAAAGAACACTCACCAACCGACTAGTTGTGAAACTAGTCGGTTGGCAAGTCTTCTTAGACCGACTAGTTCTATATTCCCTGAACTATCTCTATTGGCTGTGAAGCTGTTAGTCATCAGTCCATGTTGAATCACCGACCGACTAGTTGTGAATCTAGTCGGTCAGTGATCCTTCTTAGACCGATTAGACTGCTTCAGAAATAGATCCGGTGGAGCATTAAATGCACGAATTTTCTCTCTCTCTCTCTTCTCTATCCTATATAATCTTGAGATGCTTCTTCATAGCATTCAAGGCTGATATTAATTGTATTTTAGAGAATCAAAGAGAAGCATTTATTCTCATTTTCCAAGTCTTCATTTCTTATAAGAATCTCACCTCACTCTTATTCCTAAAGAGATATTCTCATTGATTGTGAGACATTCAAGCCAAGAGCTTGATTCAAGGTCACCAACTCCACCCTAGGCTTCTATTGCTGGTTAACTCCTTAGAGCTAAGGTTTGGTGCCTTCTTCTCCTTCAAAATCTTCCTTGCCCTAAAATCGTAAGTTTACTCAAGGCATAGGATTTTGTTGGTAAGCATTTCTTATTTCTTTTACTTTGATATTGCAAGTTTTACTCTCGGTAGTGAGAATTGTGTGTGATCCCGGTTTGTGGGAGTCACATTTTAATTTGTGTATGATTTGATCTTGTAGAGGTTTTCTACAAGAATTTCATAGTGCAAATTTGAGTTAGAAGTTTCTAACTCAAGTATCCGGAGGGGATCCGGGTGTTTGGGATGTAGGATCACCGGGAACAAGTCGGGGAGACTTGGGTGGATCTGAACCCGTTATATCATTTATTTGCGATTGTCTTTTATTGTTGTCAATTTACATTTTCGCATTGTTGGTTGAATTTACACGATAATTAGGAATTATACTCTTGATTATTTTAAAGTACTATTCACCCCCCCCCCCCCACTCTAGTACTTGTGCAGTAGCTATCAGGACATTACAAGATCGGCCCTATTTTGCCCTCATCACCGATTGATCCACACTCCCTCGACTTCGTTGCGATGGCCTCTCCGGCTTATTTCCGTTCTCCGACGGCTACACAGCACTTTCGCCTCCTGGAGAACCTACCGTTCCATCCGGTACGCCATGTGGACTTCAACGATCACGGCTTCTCCCGAATCTTTGGCCCTCTCCGATCCACCGGCCTTGTCTCTCTCTGGTCGACTGCCAACCGCACTCCTTACTTTCCTACTCTCGTTCGAGAATTCTATGCGAATTTGGATTCCTCCACGCAGGCTGGTATGATTTCGACCCACACCATTGTCAATGGATTTTACTTCCTGTTGACTGGCCCGATGCTTTCTCGGCTACTGAATCTACCCCCGACCCATGTCCAATCTCTCCCCGAAAATCTCACTGACCCAGCCATTAAGCTTCTATTGTCCACCGATTTCCGCCCAAAGCGTTCCGCGGCCACCCTTCATCCCCCTGCCCGCATGATGGTTAAAATAATCCTCACCAACCTCGCCCCAAAGATCGGTTCCCTAAATTACATCAGTACAAAGACCGCTCGTTGCCTTTATGCCTTGATGGGCGAGCTTCCCGTATGTTGGGGTTCTGTTCTTTTGGAAACATTGGTCAAACCTATACGCTCTCACATTTTCCTTCCTTCGCTTATCACTCGGATCCTAGAAGCATTTCAAGTTCCTTTCTCCAATTCAGTCCCACTCCTTAACCGTATAGATTTCAACTCTGAGACACTTACACATATTCAGTTGGTTATTTCTGACACTTCTGATCCTGAGGAGGAAGACGATGCCGATGCCTCTGTCCATGACACATCTCCTATTCCATCTCGTCCTACTACTCGATCCATTTCTCGCTCTCCTTGCACCCGTACTCGCTCTCCCCGACCCCGTCCCACTCCTAGCACCCGTCCCTCTCCCAGCACCTATACCCCCGGATCCTCTTCTCGTGCCCATGGTCGTGTTCCAGTTCGAAAGCGGTATTCCCATTCTGGTGCTTCTCCTAGCACTCCAGTTACACCATCCTCCTCCCAAGGTGATGAATTGCTTGGTGAAGTCTGTGCTCTCTGCCATTCCATTACACGTGGTTTTTCTGATATTAGAAATGAATGCATGATGGCTTCCACGGCCTTCAGTCTCATATGAGTTCCAACGATCATACCATGCGCGAGCATAACAAGATGATGGAATCCCTTCAGATCGCCGTAGCTGCGATTGCTACACATTTTGAGGATTTACATTTCCATGTTCATCGCCCGTCGTTCGACGCACCGACCTCTCCTCCTGGGCCATCATCTCGGCCTTAGATCTTCCTTGCCCCTTTGGATATGTTTCCGATATCGATCGCTGTTTTCATAGGTTTCGTTGTGTTGTCTCCGATGCTGGTTTCAGTGGCTTCCGATGGTTGTTGCTTAGTCATATTTTGGTTATGCGTTCCGCTTCTGTACTGGTCTTGTTTTGATGTTTTGCTATGCCACTTATTGGGTATGTAACTGATGTGGGTTGTAGTCGTATTTTCAGAACTTTGCTATGCTAGTATGTAACCGATATGTGTTGTCCTTGTATTTTCAGACCTTTTGATATACTAGTTTGTACTCTCTATGGATTATCATTATATCTTCCATACTTTGACTATAATGTTCGGTAGCCCTTTGGGTTTTGTTATTCTGTTGTTTGGTGTTGTTCATAGGATGGATGTTCTCTTCGACTTTGGTATTGTTGGTGTTGTTCCTCGGTTTAGACTATGGGCTGTATATGTAGTTCCTCTGTCTATTCCTTCATATGTTACTTTTGGCTCATTTGGTGCTAGCTTCTTAGTGCTTCTTTTTGCAATTTTTCTTTTGGATATGTCCCTTGGTTATCTTTTGATATTTGTTTCTGTGTTGTACTCTGTTCATATTTATTCTTATTTTTGTGTTCTCTGTTTTGAATAATATTCTGTGCATTTTTTTTCTCTCATGACCTTCATTCATAATTGGTTCTGTATATGGCTCTTTTGCCTAGTTCACTTTGCACTATATTACTTAGTTCTATATTTTGGCCTATCTTCTGAAGGCAGGGCTTTTCTCCTCATTTTTTACACATCTTTTATAACGTTACCATAGACATTTCATGTCACTATTATGAATATATGCTTAACTACGTTCTACTAACTTGGCCATTTTTTTTGTTTTATGACGTTTTTAATCACTCACAATTTTTTTTACACAGAAACAGGTCACATTCTGTTGCTACACACTTCTTAGTGTCTTCTTTAAGCATTTCGCACTCCTGTCACAAGATCATTTTCTTGTGTCCTCATTTACATACGTTTTTGGCCGCTAAACATTTGATCCATGATTTTCCCAAATCCTATCCCATAAATGGCTCTCTTCCTTTGTCAATACTTTGGCCTGCTTTTCAATTTTTTTATTGGCCTTTCCACTAATTATTTTTCACTTATTTGCCAATTCATTGTTTTATAATGGCATGTTCTTTTTCGGCCTCTACACTCCCTATTTGGCCTACACAAATATTTCTAGCTTCTTTTTGGGCTAACTCTTATTTGCCTCTTTTTGAGGATTCGAAAGGGGGAGAATATATTTTATCTACTCAGGGGGAGTATCCACATATTCAGGGGGAGTATATCTGATATGTTAAATTTTAACGATATATATTTTTCATATTTGTCATCATCAAAAAGGGGGAGAATGTTGAAATTTCATAATTCCATATTTCTATTCCCATATGGTTTTGATATGACAAACACATTCAGTGCTACTAACTCTATGTATGCAGATACAAATCAATGCTGAGTTCCACACAATCAGATATTTTCATGTAGATATATCATAGTTCATGAAGCTGGAAAGGCAAAGGCACCTAATCCACGACTTGGATATATAATCACTTGATAAGGATTCCCTGCAAAGAAGCTTCTCAGATTCAGTTACAGATGCAGTCCTATCTACAGCTTTTTGTAATCAATGTAAAATTTATTTTATTAGAGTCACAAAGACTTGTGATAATATGTCTTATTCATCTAGGTTCCATTACTCAGAGATCTATACTTTCCAATTTCAAAAATTCGCAACTTTGAAAATTGGCAACCAATAACCCTATTTTGGTCGACCAATTTTAAAACTTCGAATTTTACTATGGGATTACATATGCTAACTCCCATAACCACGTAGATTCTGGAACTGTATTCCAATGGTCAAAATTCTCTCTCTAAATTTTGGTCGACCAATGTGGTCATTTTGGTCGACCAATTTCAAAACTAGCCGTTTTGATCCCAAATTTTCAGGGACGGTTCTTGCCCATTTTCCAACGTTAACTACAGTCCCCAACCATCCCTAAACACTATAAATAGAGGGGTAGACCCTCTCTTTCTCTTCACTCACTTTCCTCTTCTTTACTCTCTTATTTGTTGAAATCAAGCCTTTCATTTTCAAAAGCTTTAGGCCATTAGTTGTTCTTTTCTTATTTGTAAGAAGAAATCATTAGATTTCTTTCTTCGTTTAAGAACGGAAGAACTTGGATTTTTCAACATCATTTTTGGAAAGTTGTTTGTGTTCATAATTGCAAGAAGAAATCGATTGATCTCTCTCTTCTTTTATGAACCAGAGAACTTCAAGTATTGTTCTTCATTACATATCTTATACATCTTGAAGTTCGTCTTTTAACACCATCCTTGAATTCTTTCTCTGAAAATTATACCAAGGCTATATGTGTTTTTCTATTTCATTATTTAACAGGTTTGAATCTCTGTTTAGAGATTTTACAAAGTTTGGGACACTGGGAGTGTCACCATTTTTTGTAAGTTTGTGCTTGCGGGGCAAGTGATTATAGTGGATTGAAAATCTCTACTGGGAGTAGAGGACTGGAGTAGGATCAAGAGGATCCGAACCAGGATAAATCTCTGTGTTTGCGATTGATTTATTTTCAATACTTGTCATTTTATTTCTGTGCCATCTTTGCAAATATCAGTAACGTTTTATTTGCAACATTTTTTATTATATATACTATTCCTCCCCCTAGTGTATTGATCCATACAGGCTAAAATTACAATATCCCCAGAAACTCACCAGAAAACGGCAAGGACTAAGCACTCTAAGAGCGGCCTGAGGATGGAGAACCCTGTTTCCTCAAAGGTTTGAACCATGAAGTAGCAGTTTCGGGGGCCATGATCACAGATCGACATAATGACAAGGAAATAGAGAACGATTGACTAAGAAAAGAGAAAGATCTACCAAATCCACGACGAACGACGGAGGAGGAGATAACCAAACTCTCGATCGAGTGATCAGTGAGAGAGATCGATGGGTAGGATCTTCGAAACGACGATGAAGACACATAGATGGTAGTCGTTCGAAGGAGGAAGATGAGGGAAAACGATCGAATGAAAGAGAATATCTGACTGCCTCAAATATATAGGATGGGGTCAAATGAATCTGGGCCATTGGATCATCAAATCGACAGCTCAGATTGAGTTAACGAACCACCACTGATGTGGACAGTCGACTGATGTGCAATCGTCAGTCGACTGGCCGAAAAGATAAAGAAATGACTTGGGTATATAGACAGGCGCCTGTTGAGTAACTCACAGTCGCCTGACAAACTGACAATCGACTGTAAATTACTTAACAGTCGTCTGACAGAGGGTCAAAAATATGATGAATAAACAGAGACATTTCAAAATCAGGACAGGCGCCTGATGAACAACTTGCAGTCGCCTATCGGAGAGACATGCGCCTGGCAAATGTGCACCAGTCGCCTGTGCAAAAATACAGAAATCAATATGAAAAATTAGAGTTGGGCTGGTCCAAAAATGTATAGAGAGGCTAAAATCAAGAGGATTGAGACAACTCACCCTAAGACCTATGCTCTAACAATTCTCTAGACAAGAAATCATTATCAAAATATTATAGATGACATATACATCACGTATATTAACCCAAACAATCGAAATCATCAAAATCTCAAATACGTCTCATTGAAATATATATGAAAAAATATTACATATCAAAACAAGAGAACTGAAATGATGACATGAGTTCAAACATGATTTATCATAAAAGTAAGAACTCATATAATTCAGATTCACCCATAATCCATAATTCTCCACGCAACCTCACAAATGAATTCTTTAAGATGTTTAGGGAAGATGTCGGCGATTTGTTTTTGAGTTTCAATGTACTCTAAGATAATGTCCTTCTTAGCTACATGATCATTAATTAAGTGGTGTCTCACATCTATGTGTTTGGTAAGGAGTGATGTACCGGATTCTTAGAAAGAAAAATTGCACTTTGGTTATCAATAATGGTAGGACAAGTCTCACAATTGACACCATAGTCTTTGAGTGTGTGTCTCATCCAAAGAACTTGTGCACATGCAAGACCCACAGCAATATATTCCGCTTCAGTCGTGGACAATGATACCGAGTTCTGTTTCTTGGAAAACCAAGAAACTAGATAATTTCCTAGAAAATGGCAAGTGCCACTAGTACTCTTTCTATCAGATTTTCATCCGACAAAGTCGGCATCACTATATGAGATTAGCTTAGATGTGCTAGAATTAGGGTAAAGTAACACATAATCTAGTGAATGATTGAGGTAATGAAAAATTTGTTTGACCGTAATCAAGTGTGACTCCTTAGGTCTAGCTTGATATCTAGCACAAAGACATACGAAGAACATAATATCGGGCCTACAAGAGGTTAAGTAAAGTAAGCTACCGATCATACCTAATATAGACAAACGTCTACATCTTTCCCGTTCTCATCCTTATGCAGATGGATTGTCGTACTTATGGGAGTCCGATTGCTTGAAGATGATTCCATCCCGGATCGATTGATAAGTTCCCCGATGTACTTTGTTTGATGTATGAAAGTTCCATCCTTCATTTGCCAAATTTGTAGTCCAAAGAAGTAGTTGAGCTCACCCATATGGATCATTTCGAATTCATCCTTTATAGACTTAGAAAATTCTTGGCAAAGATTAAATTAGTAGAACGAAATATTCTATCGTCTACATAGACTTGAATTAACAGGATGTCATTTTCATCTTTACTGAAAAGAGTTGAATCAACTTCACCCATTTTAACACCTAAATCCAAAAGAAAGGTTTTGAGTCGATCATACCAAGCGCTAGGAGCTTGTCTCAACCCATATAACGCTTTCTTAAGTTTGAAAACATGGTTTAGCAATTTTTCATGAATGAAACAAGGTGGTTGAGAAACATAAACTTCTTCGTTAACAATACTAATTAAAAATGCACTTTTAACATCCATTTGAAATAATTTAAAATTTTTATGGGATGCAAAAGATAAAAGCAATCTAATAGCTTCTAATCTAGCTACGGGGGCAAAGGATTCTTCGAAATCAATACATTCCTCTTACTGATAGCCTTGAGCTACTAACCTTGATTTATTCCTTGTGATGACCTCGTTTTCATCGGTCTTGTTCTTAAAAATCCAGTTGGTCTCAATCACTTGGTGACCACTTGGAAGAGGAACGAGCTCCCAAACTTCATTTCTTTCAAATTGCATGAGCTCTTCTTCCATTGCAACTATCCAAGAGCAGTCTCCACATGCTTCTTGGATGTTCTTTGGCTCAATGGTAGAGACAAATGCACAATGAGAGAATTCATCAATCCTTGACCTTGTAAGTACACCCACACCAATATCTCTAATTATTTGGTCTTGGAGGTGATTACGAATGGTTGATAAGCTTTGGGAATACATGGATCACTTGGAACATCCTCAACAATTTGATTAGTATTACTAGTCTCAATAATAGAATCATTAATTTTAACATTACTAACGGAATTGCATAAAACATCTATATTATCATCATCAACATAAGGAATATCAAAATTTTATAAAATTATACGTGTAGTGATTCCTTGATCGTTCAAGAGGTTTTGCTGTATATCCTGTAGGCTTTGCTATGTGTGGAATATCTAACAAAGATTCATTCATCGGATCGTAGCTCAAATTTATCTAAGTTATCATATGTGTTCTTTATAAAACATTTTGGACCAAAAACTCGAAAATATTTAACTTGCGGTTTTTTATCATAAAATAATTCAAAACAAGTTTTGTTCATTCGGGGCCTCCCTAGGATCTTATTAAGCACATAACATGCCGTGTGCACCGCCTCCGCCCAAAATTGTAGTCCAAGATGACTATCATGGAGCATCGTGCGAGCACACTCTATTAGGGTCCTATTCTTTCTCTCAAAAACACCATTTTGTGGTGGTGCGCGAGGAAAAGAAAAGTTATGAGTAATCTCATTGTCATCACAAAACTTAGTGAAAAATTTATTCTCAAATTCTCCTCCATGATCACAACGAATAGTGATAATGATGGATCCTAAGAAGTTTTGAATTTTCCTTGCAAATATAGGAAACTCTTCAAAAGCTTCATTTTTATTGGTTAAAAATGAAACGCAAGTAAATCTAGAGAAGTCATCAATGACAACTAATCTATAATGAGCATTACCTAAAGAAGCAGTTCTAGTTGGCCCAAATAAATCTAGATAAAGTAATTCTAGGGGCCTCTTAGAAGTTATGCATGCTTTAAGTTTGAAAGATGATTTACTTAGTTACCTCTTTGGCATGAATCACAAAAGTTTTTCTTACTAAAAACAATTTTCGGAAAACCATTAACAAGATCAAACTTAGCTAACTTATATAAGTACTTAAAATGAACATGACCAAAACAGCGATAGCATAATAGTTGTTCATTTGTATTAGCAAATAAGAAATGTTCTATGGTTTTAGGAAAGCTCAAATAATAAATGTTGCCTAATACCGGTAAATAAAACATGTGAATCAATATCTACAATTTTACACATACCCTTACCAAAGTTGCCCTTGTAACCCTTGTCACAAAGTTGACTGACATAAACCACTAACTAAATACATATGTGTAATAAGTGGTTTGGAAGGATTACCGACTTTGCCTACTCCAATGATGGTTCCCTTTTGATTACCTCCAAAAGTGACCATTGCACCATCCTTGATGCTAATCACTTCGGAGAGCAATGTGGGATCTCCTGTCATGTGTTTGTAGCATCCGCTATCAAGTATCCATCCTTTCCTTTTAGAGCCAATACACCTTTTATTGCTCTCTTTCTTGTTCTTGGGTACATACATAATATACCATAAGCTCATGGTACCCAAGCTTTATTGGGTCCAAGGGGATTAGCCCTTTGGAAGCCAAGTCCAAGTGGACTTTTGCTTCCCAACATAATTACCACTATTTATCACATCGCTAAACTAGGAGTTAACATAAGCATTCCTATCATTAATGCTAGTGTTCTTGTGTATGTTTTGGGTGTCCTTTTCCTAGTTGCATGCACATTTGGTTAAATTCTATTTGGTGCGTGCTTCCTAGGAGCATAAGATCTAGCATATGATGATGGAGGTGGATAAGCATGAGACATATATGGGTTATATGCAAAATTAGGAGCATGCATGTTATATGCAACATATGGAGCATGCATATGATGAGGTGGATGTTCATACATGGAAGAATGATGTGCATAAATATATGAATGTGTAGGAGCACGTGCATGAGTATTTCTAATGTGTGGGTTTATGTAGAGAGATGATGCCCTCGAGGCTATTTATCTCTGTGTGAATAGCACAAACATCTTGTTCGAAATAACAGTAAGTTGTTTGGTAATAATTTATCTAAGATAATTTATAATGTAAGTTAACATTAGATATTAACTTAGGTAAAGTCCTGAAACTTTATGCAATGTCAAACATGTATCAAGATGAGCATCTCGATCATGGAGAAATGTTTGACCGTTTGTAGTATAAGTGTAAAAGGGTTCGTGGCCGTAGATGTTTCGAGACAAGGATATCGAAACATCGGATAGACCATTGTGTCTTGGTCTTCACCGTTTAGCGGTGGCGATGATCTCATGATCGTTTGACTTGGCAAAGTCGGAGACGAGACACAGGTGCTCATAAGAGAATAAGTTCACTAAACGATCCACAAGAGTTATCATATGGTTATATTGACCAATCTGTAAATGATAACTCTTACTGATGATAGGCAAGTTAGTCTTTTGACTTGAGGTCATTTTACGAACCTGTGCGTGAACGGTGCCACTAAGATCACTGACCTAGCTTCAAGGCTAGGCTTGTCGAAATGTCTTTGATCGGGTGTCACTTGAAGCGTACGAGGAGAGTAATGACGTAGAGAGGATACTCCTCTCCCAGTCAATGGGATTTGGTGTCGTAGAGTTAGTTCGGTCTTTAGTAAAATCTCTGATCAGAATATGTTGGACATAGTCCAACATTAGTTGACTGAAGATCGATAGAAACTAAATGGAGTCAAGTTATTGGGGTTGACAGTTTCACCGTACCCTAGACTTGATCTACATGACATGGTTTAGACGAAGAGACTAAAACTATAGAATTCATCACGGAAACAGTTAGGGCGGTCCCGACAATACTCAGGTCGATGAGCCAACCACATAATGATGATTTTGAAGCAGGGACGGCAACCACTGCTCGTGGTCACTGCATATAGGGCTTCGAGCCCAACGTGTTGTAAAGGTCAGACTGTAGGGTCTCACACAGAGTGTGACCTTCGTCTAGTAATAGGTAGAAATTAGTTAGGTAGAATAATTTGCATTTGATGCAAAGGAATATAAAATTGCATTTTGATGCAAATGACAATTTAAGCTAAGATATGGGACTAATTTGAATATGATGCAAAAGAGATTAATTGTGTCTTAAATAGGTTAAGACCATATTTAATAAAATAAACGCAAGGAAAAGTTCACGGGTAAAATGGGAATGTACCGATCTAAACCGAGGTTCGAACGGCGTCCAAAACGGACACAAGATGCCCAAGATACACCCAAAACAGCCCAATGATCAGACCGGGTCAGACCAGGTTAACCCTGGCCAGATTAGGGTCTGGCCAGGGCACCTGGCCAGCCAGGGCCATGGGCCTTGGCCGCCAGACGCCCTAGGCATGGGCCCTGGTGCCCAAGCCCAGCCGCCTGGGCGCCTGCCCAGGCGCCCTGGGCCTGGGCGCGGGCCCAGACCCAGGCGCCCTGGGTCGGGCGCCCTGGGCGCCTGGGCACGCCCAGACCAGGTTCTGGTCTGGTATGGGCGCGTCCAGATGGCCTGGTGGGTCCCACAGTGAAGATTTTCTGGACCTAGGGCAGAGCAGTTTTGACGGCTCAGTTTTTGCGAAAAACAAGCCTTGGGCTGAACTTTGGGCGATCAGAGGGTCAAATGAACTCCGATTGACTCGCCATTTTTTCCTATGCATTCGCCGTTGGACACCCTTCAAGTTGATAGGTTGTATCAATCATGAAGCTCAACGGTCAGTGAGTTAAAATTCACGGAAGTTTAGCCTTTGTGAAAGGCAAACTAAATTGAATTTATTAACTCTATTTAATAGTCCCACATCGGTTGTGGGGAAAGGGGGAGAGCCAACCGCCTATATAAATAGGGGCCTCCCCCTTTCTCCAAACTCGTCCCAAGCTCCAGATCTTAGCGGCTCCCATAAATGTTAGAGCACACTCGGATCTAGGCTTAAATTAATATTCTTCTTCTCCCTATATTTCTGCCTTACTCCTGAGGGCTCTAGCAAAGCCACGAATGAGTTCGGATTTGGATCCGAAATCTTGTCGAAGGCTTTCACTCTCGTGAAACATTATTTGGTGCGTGGTTGGCTCGACAACACGAGGATTGCTCGCCTCGGGATGCGGAGCGGTTCGAGGAGCGGCTCGGCGTAGGACAGGGAGCAGCTCGGAAGATAGTGCGGAACATCTTGTCCGCCCCAGGGTTGAGATTTCGAGTACGTGTTTTATAAGCTTTCGTTTTAATTATTCGCAGTAGTTTAGATCCCTCTTGGGGTGGTCAGGTCCACCCCAAGTTGGTAGAGATCCTGGCTAAGAGGGTTTGGTTCCTTAGGGATGCATGTTAATTAGATTAACATTATTTTTCCGCTGCGTTTTTGTGTCTATGTACTGTCCGACTTAGGACAGGAATAGAATTTTTGTGCCCTATGGGTCCTAGAAAACCCTTCAGTGGTATCAGACTTGTTGAGCATGAGTATGGGTTCTCGGGTTTGAGCTGAACCGAAGTAATCGCTCTTACTGTACCAAGTCCTGATAAGATGGAGATCTTATGATTAGGTTGGGCGTTGTCGAGAGGCATGCCATAAAACAAGTTCTGAGGTATCTTGTGACGGGTCTAGGGTGCCATGGAGGATGGGCCTTAACAGCGTCGTAATGATATCAGAGTGATACCCTACAGTGGTATCAGAGCCATCTATATGCTGATATAGAACTGCGATTAATTAATTGAAATGCTATTAAAATACTTTTAAAATGTTTTAATGTTCTGAGATAATTTTTAAAATGTTTTAGATGCCTTTTAAAATGTTTCTTTAAATTTATGCGATAAGTTTTAAAAAGATTTTAGATGTTTAAATATTTTATATGATAACATTTTAAACATGAAATTTTTAAAATGATGTGATAATTTTAAAACTGATTTTAAAACTTTTAAATTTATGCGATAATTTTAAAATGATTTTAGATGTTTAAAAATTTTATATGATAATTTTTTAAGCATGAAAATTTTAAAATGATGTTTTAAATTTATGTGATATTTTTAAAACTGATTTTAAAAGTTTAAAATTTTTTATGCAATAAATATTTTAAGTGGCATGCAAATTTTGTGATCTTTTTAAAACAAATTTTTATTTTTATGAGATAAAATAAAATGTTTTAAATATCATAGTTTTAAATTTAAATGTTAAATTTAAGTTTGCATGCTAAACTTGTTTATTTGATAAACATTATTCTATTTACTGGTTAAATAGTTGTACACTTTTCTTTTATGCGATAAAATTAGTGTAACTTTATGTTAATGTCTATCTTATCTTGTCCCTTATTTGATAACACAAGACAGCCTCTTAGGTTAGCCATTAAAGAATTCGTTAAAATTTATGAGATAAATTCTAATGACATGCTATGTTTTAATAAAACATTAACAACACTTTAAGACCTAATTCCAGATTAGGGTAGTCCATATAATGAAAATTTTAATTCTAATTGTTATGACATTAATTCTGATTAAAGGACTTCGATTTTAGCGTTGTTAATAAATTTATTAAAATCCTAATAACGATTTGGATAGCACGTGAACCTTATAGTTGATAAGGGTTTAATAAAAGTTATTAAACAAATCCTAAAATTTTGAATTTAAGGATGCAACTAGTTGATAGGATTAATTAGTTGTTAAATAAAAGCCTATTAGTCTATGTCACGCATATAAAAATGACAAGCTTCATTCAATGGACCATGATCCAGTCAATGTGCTTGGCTAAGTTTGTTGGATCACCCTAGCTATTCTAAGGGATAGTGATCCTGGCTTAGTCAATTCACTGGTTGTGTTCCGTTGGACCGAAATGACGTGAATCATGATTATATGACACCATGGACTATATCTAAGTCAAATACGTTAATAATCTTCTTCAAGATTAGCCGTAGCCCTCCTTGTTTTAGGAATTGGCAACTATAGGACTCGTGTTCCAGTTGTTGAGATACACTCAAGCTGTGACATGGCAACTGATCGCGCCTGGATATACACCCGAAAAATGACTGTAGTTTTACCACAAGCGCAAGGCATAGTGGCGAGCGGGTATCGAACTCAGGTAGGACAATTGACAATATCCTACTTTGATTACCTAGCTATTGGTGGAATAAGAATAGTTTTGATGATGGTGTCACAATCTTTCGAACAGCAAATAGATATCAATATAATAAAAGTGTCTAGGGATAGGAAATCCCCACTACGGACCGTTTCTCATCCTTGTGAGTCATGAATATCGATGTTACAAGGCTTGAATGTAGGTGAGCTAGTCGCAACTTAATGTAGAACCAAGCTCACGCTCTCGCGGTATTGCCGGTCTATAGCAACCTAGATTAGGGCCCACTCTCGTGCAAACCCCAACCTAAGCCACTAGCATGAAGATCAACATCATCATCCAATCGCAACTCGAGCACACTCTCATTCAAACTCGAGCTATGATCTAGGTTTTGATAGTTCGTATTCATCCAATATCTTGCAAACGAATAATAGTATAGATTTATAATAAAAATCCTAGCTTTGGTCCATTCTCTTGCAAACCAAATCTAGAGAATTTCGAGTATAAACCTAAGTCGAATATCTAGGCCTTCCCATTAATTGGGATCCAATCTCTTGCAAATCCCAATCGATGGAAATTCCTAGATACTCGCAATAAATCAATCAAAACCTAACCCTTCTTCAATCCTAGCAATAATTCTATTCATTCATCACAATTCAAAAGATCGGGTCCATAGGGTTCATCCGCATGCCCTAGAGCGAATAAACTACTCACAAATCATCATGGAAATCTCAGAAAAATAGCAATTGATCATAGCACAATTCATTATAGAGAAGAGACAATTCATTAAAATATGATTTTTAGCAAGAAAGACCAAACCAAAATTGTCGCCTATGATCTCCAGCTGAGATTTCACAAAAGAATAGCCGTCAAAAAATAATAGAAGTCTCTCCTAAAACTAGGGGAAAACTAGGTTTAAATACAAGCTAAAATCTTCCAAAAAATCGTGACAAATCTGCCCCTGCGCTGCCCAGAATCCGCAATCCTTGCAGCAGTCAGAATGCATCACTCAGCCGAGTAACAATGTCACTCGGCCGAGTGACAGACCCAATAATAAAACAGAGAATCTGGGGTTTTTGGGGGTCTGTCTCTCTGACTGACTCGAGCGAGTAGGCTTCTTTACTTGGACGAGTAAGCAGTCGTACTCGGCCGAGTAGGCTTCTCCAAAATTCCAGTAACTTGGCCCTTTCTCGGTTGAAAATCCATGTTCTACTCGGGCGAGTGAGCTCTCTCACTTGGCCGAGAAGACTTCCTTGCTCGGCCGAGGAAACTTTGAAATATCGCTGTGCATATCAATTTCACTCCGGCAAATACATCTTCTGACTCGGCCGAGTAGAGTCTATGTTCGGCCGAGTAGGCTGCTTCTGGGCTCTTTTCTTCTCCTCCTCGCCTCCTCGTCGATTCTATCAAATTTCTTCCTCTTCCACTCATCCTCTAGTGCTGCTAACTCTTCAAATAAGCCGTGGGCGACGCTCCGGTGTACGTGAAAGTCCCTTGATCTCATTTTTGCTCCAGATCACTCCATATCTCCTAAAATACGACAAAAACAAGAAATAGTGAAAAGCAACGTGATATCGTCGAATAATCGTGGAAAACACAATATGGGCGATCGAAATGACATGAAAACATGCAGAAAAAAGGTGTAAAATAAGGAGCGATCAAAATCCCCCAAGCTTACCTCTTACTCGTCCTCGAGGAAGATAACTAAAAGGCGAACCCAACGGGTAAAAATAAGAAAAAAGGAAAAAGGGAGATAGAAAAGAAAACAAAGAGGGAGGTGCTAGATCATTTCCTCAGGATGTGGACTTGCTTACTCAAATAGCAAACGGCGAATAAAAACATGCCAAAGATTTTTATCTCGATATCATGATCATATGAGGACGCATTCAATGTAGAAACCCAAGAATATCAAAACAATATTAAATAAGAAATCATTCTAAAATTAGCATCGTCTGAAGCATCTAAAGCAATATACATAATCATATACCACACACATTTCAATTGATCGCTTTCTATTTGGAGTATAAGAGGTATCACACAATATGAAGCAATAAGAATAGAAAGGAGTGGTTTTCATGAAATGCGTACTAAGTTTCAATTCCTAGACTTCAAAAAACTTTTAGTAATCTCACCGAGTATAGATAATTACCTAGCTTAGGTTGTCATGCACAGACAAGTAGTCACTCTCTCACACATCATTGGATCCTCTCCCCCAAGCTTATCTATAAGCGCGGTGGCATCAAATTTAGCAATAAGAACATTCCCCATTTTTTGAAGCTCCAAGAAATAAAAATAAAAGAGGGAAGAAAGAGGGAGAGAATATGAAGTGGGATCATTTATGTACTTTTTTCCTCTTTTCTTTTCATTCTTTTTTTATTTTTTTCTTTTTTTCAGCAATCAATATATACAATAAGGATCCCAAATCAAAAGATACAGAGATTTACATGTATTTTTTTCTTTTTGCTTTTGGGGGGGTAAGAGCATGGATTTTTATAGCGGAGGAATATGCTACTGTAAGATTCGCTAAAGGGAGATTCACCAATGATTTTAAGTATAGAAATAATACTCGAGATATGTGGAGAAAGAAAAATATGTAACACTCGGTTCACTCTATAGAATGTGCACGACAACTTTCAGTAGAGTAATATAATCTACTCAGTTTGATCTCAGAAGTAAACTAATCTAGTTATATCAACATAGCATACATTCAATCAACCTGAAAGTGAAGCGTACAATTTTCATGCAATAAGAAGTGATATAAGACAACAAAGCAGCACTCCAAATATAGGCAATCAATGCGTGAAGCTTGGTGTGTTTTCTATGAAGAGTATACTATATAAATCATCAGACTCAGCTAATAGAAGAATTTCACTCACATTCATACAAAAAAGGTGTGGGTTACTATCTCGAATGCATAGCAAGCATGGCATATGATATCTGAAATAAAAACGATGGCATGACAAGATAATATGCATATAGAGATAAGCTAATACCACGTCATCATCATCACAGAAAGTCATCTCTATCAAAAAGGGCTAAAGGAAATAAGGATAAAAGAAAATGAGAAAAACTATACATATGCAGCACACAAAAAGTAAGAAAACGTGATGCAAGAGAAAAAATGAAAAAGTGGGCGAAAAATAAGTGTAAAATAAAGAAAGGTGGGAAAAATAAAAGAAAAAGTGAAGAAAATAAAAACTGTGTGATACACTCACTCCTCCAAGCTAAACTACATAGTGTCCTCAATGTGCAAAGTGTGACACACCGAGAAAAAATGATATGGGTGGGGTGGGTGAGGATGCATGCATGATAAGGATGCAAATAAAAGAAAATGATATGGGTATGCAAATGATGTATGCAGAGATGCAAGTGGTGCAAGCAGAGATCAAAATGGTGCAATATAAGTGTCCCCAAAAGTACCTCCTCTCTCCCAAAATGATGTAGACAGGTATGAGCAAAATATGACCAAAACGTGTGTGGAGGAGGGGTGCAAAATTAGCAGGCAGAAAATATCCAGAATAGCAGCAGCAAAAGTATGAAAGGCATCCAGTATGTGCCTACAGGGGTGGTGGAGCACCAACACCGTCCTGTGGGGGAGGTGATGGTGGCAGGGGCTGCTGGGTAGTGGTACGGGTGGTGGCAGGTGGCGGCTGTGACAGATGCACAAGTATCTGGTTCAGTCTAGCCTGAATACCAAGAAGTAAAGAGACATGCCTCTGTACAGCGGTGACGGTAGTGGAGAGGGCCCGAAAATCCCCTATGAGCCCACTAACTGCCCCCTCTAGAGCACAGACATGCTGAACTAGGGTGTCGTGGGGAGGTGGGGCAGAGGGTCGCACTGGTGAAGAACGGGGCTACCTCGCACGACTACCGTAAACAACGGGTGCAACTACCTGGTGGGGCTGAGGTGATGTGCTCACAACAAGATGCTCAGCCTCTATGGGAGGCTGAGACACAGGAAGGGTCGAAGAATAGGGAGCAGCAGCAGTGGCTGAAATGGTGACAGAGGGCGAGGAGGTCAAAGAGGTCGCTGACACAGAAATGGGGACAGAAGTCACGCCACTCTCAGAGAAGACAGCTGCAGTGTGCGAAGGAAGTGACTCCCTAGGTGTCGAGAATAAGAAGGAAGAAAGGGTCTCCACTGCGGAGGCAAAAGAGGGCTCGCCGCTCTCAATAATGGTGGTGGGGTGCTCGGGGCTCACAATAGAAATGGGGTGGATGGATAACGGCACAGAGGTGGAAGTGGTGGTGGTGGACTCAGCAAGTGAACTCTCGACACTGACAGAAGTGTGGACAGAAGTGTCCGGAGGTGCAGATGAAGCAGGTGTAGGCTGAGGTATCACGGGGTCCAGGGGTGGAAGGAGGGGCTCCTGCTGAGAAGTTTCAGAGGTGCAGATGAAGCAGGTGCATGCTGAGGTATCATAGGGTCCAGGGGTGGAAGGAGGGGCTCCTACTGAGCACCATCAGGCTCTACCACGTACGCGGCAGGGATGAGGACATCCATCGCTGGAATCCACTCCCCACTCGCGGGTCCAATATGAGTCCGAGCGGAGCTCGAAAGAACCATGTAATCGGTGCCAAAGGGACCGTGCAGCCACACCCAGTGGTGCTGACCATGAGGATGAAGCATCCTCATCCGGGCCATAACATCTATGGAAAGAGAAGTGGGGCACGGGGGGGTCTAAGCAAGCCAGCTGGGAGGTCAACTCCGCATAAGGGAGCCATGAGGGTAATCAGACCGCCGCAACAAATTGGCATCCTAGCACCAACAGAAATAACGATGCGGTCCAAGTACCAACTGGCTATGTCAATCTCGATGGCGGGGACCAAAACATCTCCACCCCTCTCGAAGGCCCTCGATCGTGTCATCGCATAGAGCATGTAGAGCTCTGGCGTCGACAATGTCCCCAGCTCATACCTCGCTAAGAAAGTGGTCGCCATAAGGCGCTATGTAATGCGGAGGCATGGTTGGAGGATAGCGGAGGCCTTAGCCCGGCTCGGGTCAAAGGCAAGAGGTGATCCCGTGATACGTGTCCAGAAAGAGTGTGTGTCGAATGACGGCGGTGTGATGTGCGTGGGACAGTAGGCTTGGTCTGGTTCCAGAACTGGGGGGCCACTGAAAGTAGGCTCGGAGCATGTCAAGAGTGACCTCGCACTCATGATCCATCAGTCGGAAAGAACAACCCCTAGGAGTCCTAGCTATAGAACTCAGGACCTCTAGTGTTGGACGTAGGTGTTTGCCGACACCGACAAAAAGTATCGCCACCCCACGTTGTCATACAACTAGAGCAGCCCTTCTAATACCCCTAGGCGCTCAAATTCGGCAATGTGCACGACCTAGTGGGTACAATCGAGCGATGGGGGATATGCTCAAATCTGGCGCGCTGCGCATCATCTCTGAACGTAATCCCCAGCGTGTCGAACGCGGGGGCGGGCTATGCCGGTGGTGGTGGGATAGGTGCGGTAGGAGGCGGAAGTGTGGGTGATGGCAGGCTAGGTGGAGGGGAGTATGCTCTAGCAGAAGAGGAGCCAGGCTCACTGGTCCTCTTCCGCTTCGAGGCGGGCGCCCTCGTGCGGGACCTAGTGCGGGGCGGCATATGAGCCGCGGAACGTGCCTACCCAATAAAAATGTGAAGTGCTGAAAATATGTAACGAGTATACCTGAGCACAATGCGAGAGCAAGCAATGTTAGTGTGTGAAGAATCGACTCCTCCGAGACGCTCCAAGGCGTCCTGAATCTCCCCCAAGCTAGCCTGAAACAAAAGTTTGCAAATCAGCAATGAATATCAATACGTATGGGGTAAGAACAGGTATTATAGATATATATAAAGATTAATTTAGATTTTGGGCTTAATGGGCTTACGGATTGGAGAAAATGGAGAAAATAGGAATTTTGGGAGTAATAGTGGGTGTACAGCAAGGGGCGGCAGTGCCGGCGTCGAAAAGCGACGGCGGGCGGTCGGCAACCGAAGGCGACGGTCGGCAACCGGCGGTGGTGCGGCTCGGGTGAGGGGCGGTCGTGGTTTGGGCGATGAGCAGGAAGATGAAGAGGCTCGGGAAAATTGGGGAAATTTTAAGCGTTTGGGATTCGAGCCCACGGTTGCTGGGTATATAAAGGAATGCGTCACTCGGCCGAGTGACGCGTTCACTCGGCCGAGGGGCACAGTTAAAAAGAATTTCAAAATTATTCCACAGAATTCGCGACTCGGGCGAGTACATCTTCCTACTTGGCCGAGTAGACAAAGGTCATTCGGCCGAGTAGCAAGGCTACTCAGAGCATTTAAGCACTAGAAAGTGTCTGATTCCCTTGTGCGAGTGACTAAGTCACTCGGCCGAGTGGCATATAAATTAAAGAGAGTAGTTTTAGGATCTTCTCCAATCAGTACCCTACTCGGCTGAGTAGGGTCTTTGCTCGGCCGAATGACTAAGTCACTCGGCCGAGTGGCCTTCTGTTTTCAGCTCCAACTCTCTGTTTTTGCTCTACCTTTTGTTTTCGTCTCCCCGTCAGTTCTTTCCTCCTCCTGAGGCCTAAGCGCGTTCTTGGGGTGCTCCCCTCTGCCATGGTAATCCTCCATTCAAATGGTTACTCGTTCTCCATCTCCTGTCATGAAAAATAGAGCCCGTTGTCAGGATTTTTTATCGACTCTAGACTCTAAACACTAAGAAGATCTAAAAAAACAAAAATGAGATATTCAACTAAAAACCCGTCGGGTTACCTCCCGAAAAGCGCTCGTTTAAGGTCTTAAGCTCGACCCCTTAAGATATTCGTTTAATGCTCGATGTTCGGCGCATGCGAGATGCGCACGTCAAATTTGCTGGGAAGGCCACTTGGATTTAATTGTTGTTGTTCGTAGGCATTCCTTGGCTCCCCCTCATCATGGGTGATAGTGGGGGATGAGTCCCCCAAGATTGAGCTTTTAGCGTTCTTTTTCTTTGCCTGTGATGAAACTTTCTGGTCTGGCGGAGCTTTCTTCAAATTCTTGGCCGTGGAGAGCTTGCATAGCTCCCTAATTCTTGTGACATCAGTGTCGTCTTTGTCATCAACCATAGAATGATCCGATGGGTCTCCCAACTTTTCTCCATCTCTAGAAGATTGGCCTTCTTTGAGGCCGTCATCGTGAAAGGCGCTGATGGCATGCGGCATAGCATCATCAATGACCTTGTCAAGGAGGTGTGAAAGATCATGTGACCACCCCTTGAGTAGATATATGCTATTAACCTCCCCGATGGGGACTCTCTCGGAGTAATGCTTGAGCCTTTGTCCATTCACCTTAAAGGTGGCACCGTCCTTTCCTTCTAGCTCGAAGGCCCCTCCCGGTTGTATGTGCCGGATGGTAAAAGGTCCCGACCATCGTGACCTTAGCTTTCCAGGGAAGATTCGGAGTCTAGAATTGAATAATAGGACCTTGTCTCTGACTTTGAAGTCTGTAACGGTGATGCGTGCATTATGGAGAATTCTCGTTCTTTTCTTATAGATCTTAGAGCTCTCGTAGGCATCCCGTCTAATCTCGTCAAGCTCATTGATGTCTAGAATTCGGTGCAATGCCGCACTCTTGTAGTCATAATTTAAGGTCTTGATTGCCCAATATGCGTGATGTTCCAACTCTACCGGCAAATGACAAGCTTTTCCATAAACTAGTCGGTATGAGGTGGTGCTAATGGGAGTGCGAAAGGTCGTGCGATATGCCCATAGTGCATCATTCAATTTCATGGACCAATCCTTTCTAGATCTATCGACGGTCTTCTCTAGAATTTTTTTAATTTCCCGATTTGACACTTCCACTTGTCCACTTGTCTGAGGGTGGTATGCCATGCCGATTTTATGATTCACCCCGTACTTTTTCAACATGGCTTCGAACTTGTTTTCTATAAAATGGCTCCCTCCATCGCTTATCAAAGTACGTGGCATTCCATAGCATGGGAATATGTTTTGCTTGAAGAATTTGGATACCACTCTTGCATCATTAGGTGGGGTTGCAATGGCCTCTACCTATTTTGCGACGTAATCCACGGCTAATAGGATATACTTGTTTCCCTTGCTTGACGGGAAAGGCCCCATGAAATCCACTCCTTAATAATCAAATAGCTCAATTTCCAAAATGGGTTTCATTGTCATCTCGTCCCGTTTGGATATATTTCCTGTTCGTTGGCATCTATCGCAATACTTGACGAAATCATGTGTATCCCTGAACATGGTCGGCCAAAAGAACCCGCTCTGCAATATCTTTGCGGTGGTTTTAGAGGCGACGTGATGTCCCTCGCAAGGCATATCATGACAATGTGAAATGATAGATGTGGCCTCTTCCTTTGAAACATACCTCCGTATAATATCATCCTTGCATATCTTGAAGAGATACGGGTATTCCCAGAAATAGTTGTGGACTTCATGCATGAACCTCCTTTTTGTTGTGTGGCCATCCCGCATGGTTTTATTTTGCAAGCCAAATAGTTCACATAATCCGCGTACCAAGGCACCTCTGCGGGTCTAATGGTGAATAGCCTCTCGTCGGCGAAAGTGTCATCAATTGGTAGGCTTTCATCCTTCTCGTCACGAACAAGTGTAGACAAGTGGTCCGCCACAACGTTATCTGTGCCCTTCTTGTCTCTAATCTCCAAGTCAAATTCTTGCAACAATAGTATCCATCTTATTACTCTTGGCTTGGCCTCCTTTTTGCTTAGTTAATGCTTCAATGCCGCATGGTCGGTGTGCACAATGACTTTGGATCCAAGGAGGTAGGAGCGAAACTTTTCGATGGAGTAGACAACCGCCAAGAGCTCTTTCTCGGTGGTGGTGTAAATTTTCTGTGCCTAGTCCAATGTTTTGCTTGCATAGAATATTGCATGAAGCTTTTTGTTCTTCCTTTGTCATAGCACCGCCCCAATTGCTTGGTAACTTGCATCACACATAAGCTCGAAGGGAAGGCTCCAGTCTGGCGGTTGTATAATGGGGGCGGAGACAAGGGCTTCCTTCAATGTATTAAATTCCTGTAAGCACTCTCCTGAAAAGACAAATGGAGCATCTTTAGAAAGTAAGGAAGTAAGAGGACGGGCAATTAGGGCAAAGTCTTTGATGAAGCAGCAGTAAAACCCCGCATGACCAAGAAATCCCCTAATGCCCTTGACATTAATTGGTGGAGGAAGCTTTTCAATTACCTTGATCTTTGCCTTATCAACCTCGATTCCTCTAGATGAGACAAGATGCCCGAGAACTATCCCTTCAGTGACCATAAAATGGCATTTCTCCCAATTAAGAATAAGATTATTTTGTTGGCATCTTTTAAGGACTTTAGTAAGATTAGCCAAACATGAATCAAACTCGATACCATAGATAGAAAAATCATCCATAAAGACTTCCATGATGTTCTCAATATAATCAGAAAAGATGGATGTCATGCACCTTTGGAAGGTGGCCGGGGCATTACAAAGTCCGAAGGGCATTCTATTGTAAGCATATGTACCATAAGGACACGTGAAAGTGGTCTTTTCTTTGTCATCTTCAAGCAAGGGAATCTGAAAGAATCCCGAATACCCGTCCAAATAGGAAAAGTATTTATGTTTGGTGAAGCGCTCTAACATTTGGTCAATGAAGGTAATGGGTAATGATCTTTACGTGTGGCTTTATTCAATTTTTTGTAGTCTATACACATTCGCCATCCCGTGACGGTGCGTGTGGAAATGGGTTCTCCCTTATCGTTTTTTATAACGGTCATCCCCCTTTTTTGGGACGACATGAACAGGGCTAACCCATCTGCTATATGAGATAGGATAGATAATGTCGGCTTCAAGCAATTTTAGGATTTCCTTCTTAACCACCTCCTTCATGTTAGGGTTTAACCACCTTTGGGACTCAATGGTGGTGGCTTCAGTGTTTTCTAGGTGGATTCTATACGTTCAGAGCCTAGGGCTTATTCCTTTTAGATCAGAGATGGTTGAGCATATGACATCCTTATGACTCCTAAGGACATCTAAAAGTCTTTCAAGCTGGTCATGGTTGAGGTGGGCATTAACAATCACCGGGTAGGTCAATTTATTACCCAAGAAAGCATACCTTAGATTCAGAGGTAATTGTTTCAGTTCTACCTCAGGGGGCGATGTTCCCCCTACCTCCTATTCCTGCGAAAGCTTTGCATCTTCTGTCATTTCTGAGTTTAGTTCTTGCTCTGGGAGTGGGCTCTCATTTGTCGGCTCAAATTCGATTCTTGGCGAGGAGGGTGCATTGGAGTAGACACTGTACAACTCTGCGTTGGCGTCGATGGGGCTTCCATTCTCCTCCAGTCCACACCTGAAATCAAGAGATAGGTCAGTGCATTCATAAATGTCAGAGAGAGGACCGTAAGGAGTACTTACCTGAATCTCGGCATGCCAAATGGACTCCTCGGGAGTATAGTACTCTCAGGCGCCTTCTTTACTGTCTTCAAAGTATAGCTTACCGTCCCACACGTTGACCTTAATGTTGCCCTCGATAGTGCCTTCCGAAGAGATTTGATCCATCACAAAGCTAGCAAATAGTTGCTCAATGGGGTCCTATATGTCGATGGTCAAAGCCCTTGTGGTTTGGACCTTGCCAACTAGCTCTTTTAGATGATTTGCGAAGGAATCGTCATCTTCCGGGCTAGATTCCGTTTTCATCATCCTGTCTCCCATGTTACCTGCTTAAGAATCTTTTGAAAATTCTAGGAGAGCACGTTAATTTTGGGCATCAAACAAAGTCAAAAAGGAATAACAGAAAGATAGAAGGTGAGATAAAACCAGTTGAGTAAAATCGAACATCGTCAAATGAATTCCCCAACAATGACGCCAAAAACTTGGTCGCGCCCGGATATACACTCGGAAAACGACTGTAGTTTTACCGCAAGCGCACGGCGTAGTGACGAGTGGGTAACGAACTTAGGGAGGACAATTGACAGTATCCTACTTTGATTACCTACCTATTGGTGGAATAAGAATAGTTTTAATGATGGTGTCACAATTGTTCGAACAGTAAATAGATATCAATATAATAAAAGCATCTAGGGATAAGAAATACCCACTACGGACCGTTTCTCATCCTTGTGAGTCATGAATATCGATGCTGCAAGGCTTGAATGTAGGTGAACTAGTCGCAACTTAATGTAGAACCGAGCTCATGCTCTCGCGCTATTGCCGGTCTATAGCAACCTAGATTAGGGCCCACTCTCGTGCAAACCCCAACCTAAGCCACTAGCGTGAAGATCAACATCATCGTCCAATCGCAACTCGAGCCCACGCTCGTGCAAACTCAAGCTACGACCTAGGTTTTGATAGTTCGTATTCGTCCAATCTTTTGCAAACGAATAATAGTATAGATTTATAATAAAAATCCTAGCTTTGGTCCAATCTCTTGCAAACCAAATCTAGAGAATTTCGATTATAAACCTAAGTCAAATATCTAGGCATTCCCGTCAATTAGGATCCAATCTCTTGCAAATCCCAATCGATGGAAATTCCTAGATACTCGCAATAAATCAATCAAAACCTAACCCTTCTTCAATCCTAGCAACAATTCTATTCATTAGTCACAATTCAAAAGATCGGATCCATAGGGTTCATCCTCATGCCCTAGAACGAATAAACTACTCACAAATGATCATGAAAATCTCAGAAAAATAGCAATTGATCATAGCACAATTCATTATAGAGAAAAGACAATTCATAAAAATAAGATTTTTAGCAAGAAAGAACAAACCAAAATTGTCGCCGATGATCTCCAGCTGAAATTTCACAAAAGAATAGCCGTCAAAAAATAATAGAAGTCTCTCCTAAAACTTGGTTTAAATACAAGCTAAAATCTTCCAAAAAGATCGTGACCAAACTGCCCCTGTACAGCCCAGAATCTGCAATCCTCGCAGCAGTCGGAATGCATCACTCGGTCGAGTAACAATGTCACTCGACCGAGTGATAGACCCAATAATAAAACAGAGAATCTGGGGTTTTCGGGGGTCTGACTCTCTGACTGACTCGGGCGAGTATGCTTCTTTACTCGGCCGTGTAAGCAATCGTACTCGGTCGAGTAAGCAATCATACTTGGCCGAGTAGGCTTCTTAAAAATTCCAGTAACTTGGCCCTTTCTCGGTAGAAAATCCATGTTCTACTCGGGTGAGTGAGAGAGCTCACTCGGCCGAGTAAACTTCCTTGCTCGGCCGAGTAAACTTTGAAATTTCGATGTGCGTATCCATTTCACTCGACCGAATACAGCTTCTGACTCGGCCGAGTAGAGTCTCTGTTCGGCCGAGTAGGCTGCTTCTGGGCTCTTTTCTTCTCCTCCTCGCCTCCTCGTCGATTTTATCGAATTTCTTCCTCTTTCGCTCATTCTCTAGCACTGCTAACTCCTCAAATAATCCGTAGGCGATGCTCCGGTGTACGTGAAAGTCCCTTGATCTTATTTTTGCTCCAGATCACTCCATATATCCTTACGACAAAAACAAGAAATAGTGAAAAGCAACGTGATATCGTCGAATAATCATGGAAAACGCAATATGGGCGATCGAAATGACATGAAAACATGCAGAAAAAACGTGTAAAATAAGGAGCGATCAGCAACCTTGTAGAAACTAACTCCTTAAATACCTAAGATGAAATCTTGACTTGACCCAAACCGTCGTGTCGTGAATACACCGAGCGCCGGTATAAGTTAAGTCAATGATGTAGTCTAACTAGATGTATTCTAAGACCTGACCCAAACCGACGTGTCGTGAATACATCGAGCGCTGGGCAAGTCAGGCTAGACGCAAAAACAAGGGTCCGACTAGACTAGACATTGTGATTTGGATGAGCACACTTATGATCACAAATGTCTAGGGGTAAAAACCGATAAGAGGGTCATATCTGATATAATCGATGAAGAGTCATTTTCCGATTACAGAGTCAAGCAACTTGTTGAGCTACACTCAAGGTTGTTAGGCTCAGGGTGATTGGATCTCTTACCCATTTATTTAATTCGATTAAATCGTTCATTGTAAAGGCTTAAAAATGATCGTAAAAATAGTGGGAGGATATAGATAGATAAAAGCCTATCTACCTATATTTAATATTGAACATATGCTAAACTAGGGCAAGACTATGGAATCAATATATAATATTTTAATGAAATAAGTTAACTAGTCAAATAGGTTGATTAATTGAATATCAAGTTAAATTCTAATTGATAGAATTAAACTATATTCTCGTTGACATTAAAATGACCTTCTAAAGAAAAGACTTAAGAAATATGATTTCATTAAGTTCTGGGTCCAACAAATAAATTCACGCTACATGTCACTCGGCTCTATATGGGGCAGCTTGAACATATAGGATATTTGAAGTATGTTTCTCCCTACAACTTGTTAAGCTACACTCAAGGTTGTATGGAAAAACAATTTTGATCCGCAAAGTTCTAAAATTCGATCAAATTGTTTGAGTCGAATACGAGTGCATGAGCGATGCAAGGCTATGTATCCCAACCGGATCTTGAGACAAGCAACTTGTTGAGATACACTTAAGGTTGCAAAGCTCAAGCGTTTGGAAACCTAAGATGCTTGCATAGCTATTCATTTATGTTGGGCTATTTAATATCTAAATATGATTTAGAAAGGGAAGAAGGCAATCGAGTTGAATAGTTATTGTTATACAAAAGGCATAAGAAGGAGGGAATGAAAATGGGACATATCTTGATGTCACGATTTCATAATTATTGTTATACAAAAGGTTAACACATTTTGACGAATGTCGTCACGTTGCTTCTGAAGCAATAAATAATATGTAAAACAATAATATATATATTAAATGTTAATATATAAATACACAAGATATCAGTAAACTTATATGGCAAAATAGACTAGGCTGTCTCGAGAGACTAAGCTTCACAAGTCATATAAAGAGAGGTCTGACCTCTCGTATTATGAAGTCTACGGACACTTGTGAATCTTATCCTCTTAGATATAATGGCCGAAACCCATCTGTAAGACAGTGGGAGAATAAGTTGTCGAACTCAGTCTCGTACATACTGATGTACCCGAGTCTAGATTAACCAAAATAAGTTATTCTTATATTTTATTAAGACACGTGTTCTTGATGAAACACAAGTCTGATAAAATAAAGAACGAAATGACAAAAGTATTTAAACTGATTCGACTAGATCGAATGGTCAAATACTTAGCTATATGAAATCTTGTGTAATTAAAAGAAAATGTGATTTTCACTTAGGTCAAGTCTGTTAACACATCGGTGTGTTAAAATGTATGAATCACACTTAGTTAGACTTGGTGCGATTCATAGCAAGTGACTCTGAGTTAAGTCCTCCTTCTGGGTTAAGGCCCAGATAGTAATGCCTAGGTTTTGATAATGTTCTATGAGGACAATATCAATAAGATATTAATTAAATCGATCATTAGGAAGTTGTATAATTACTCGAATCTCGTGAGACGAAGGGTCGAGTTAGACATCATAATTGATGATGACATAGTCAACTTCTAGGATGATATTTGGAGTAGTAACTCCGATTTATAACTTGATGCAATCAGAATAGGTCCGTGTGCGTAAATAAATTTCGGAATTTAATTTACGTGCCCAAGGAAAATGTTTCCTCATTTTCTGCAAGTAAATCTTTTAGTAAAAAGATTGGTGCAGAAAGAAAATAGTGAAGTACAATCATGTTGGCCGAGAATGGTTTTCATCCTAATTCCTATAAAACGGATTATGATGAAACTGTTTTTCGCCAGCAGATGTGTACAGATCTACTCGGACTAAACTCGATGTAAACGCTCATGTTGACCATGAAAATTAGAGCATTCACTTATAAGTTCGTTTTTCTAAATATGATTTAGACAAACAAACTTATATGAATTAGCCAGGAGTTTTCAAGGTCAGTGGAAGAAAATAAATTACATGTGAGGCATCAATGGGATGGAACATACCTTTTGACAAAGTAATCAAAAAGTTTGATATTTTATCAGAAATAGATATGAACCATTTAAATGACCAGTAACTAATTTAAATGATTATCCTAAGGTACGATGAACTGGATAAGATCCCGGGAAATAAAATATTATGGATTCCGACAGACCAAAAGAATTATTTGAATGAGATTCAAATGGTTGGTCTAACATGAACATAGAAACCCCTTAAGTCTATACTGTAAACGGTTTTAGCAGATCCACTCACGAAAGCTCTACCGCATGAAGTCTAGAAAGACTTATGTGTAAAAACGGTTTTAGATACCGAGATAAATGGGCCTAAGTGTAAGGGGGAGATGTAGAGAGATAATGCCCTCGAGGCTATTTATCTCTGTGTGAATAGCACAAACATCTTGTTCGAAATAACAGTAAGCTGTTTGGTAATAATTTATCTAAGTTATTTTATAATGTAATTTAACATTAGATATTAACTTAGGTAAAGTCCTGAGACTTTATGCAAGGTAAAACATGTATCTTGATGAGTATCTCTATCATGGAGAAATGTTTGACAGTTTTTAGCATAAGTCTAAAAGGGTTCGTGGTCGTAGATGTTTCGAGACAAGGATATCGAAACATCGGATAGACCATTGTGTCTTAGTCTTCACCGTTTAGCGACGGCGATGATCTCATGATCGTTTGACTTGGCGAAGTCGGAGACGAGACACAGGTGCTCATTAGAGAATGAGTTCACTAAACGATCCACAAGAGTTATCATATGGTTATATTAACCAATCTGTCAATGATAACTCTTAGTGACGATAGGCAAGTTAGTCTTTTGACTTGAGGTCATTTTACGAACCTGTGCATGAACGGTGCCACTTAGGTCACTGACCTAGCTTCAAGGCTAGGCATGTCGAAAGGTCTTTGATCGGGTGTCATTTGAAGCGTACGAGGAGAGTAATGACCAAGAGAGGATTCGTCTCTCCCGGTCAATGGGAGTTTGTGTCGTAGAGTTAGTTCGGTCTTTAGTAAAATATCTGATCAGAGTATGCTAGAAGAAGTCCATCATTAGTTGACTGAAGATCGATAGAAACTAACCGGAGTCAAGTTATTGGGGTTGACAGTTTGACCGTACCCTAGACTTGATCTACATGGTATGGTTTAGACGAATAGACTAAAACTGTAGAATTCATAACAAAAATAGTCAGGGTGGTCTCGACAATACTCATGTCGATGAGTCAACCATATAATGATGATTCTGAAGCAGGGACAGCAACCACTGCTCGTGGTCACTGCCGTATAGGTCTTTGAGCCCAACCTGTTGTAAGGGTCAGGCTGTAGGGTCTCACACCGAGTGCGAGCTTCGTCTAGTAATAGGTAGAAATTAGTTAGGGAGAATAATTTGCAATTGATGCAAAGGAAGAGTAAATTGCATTTTGATGCAAATGACAATTTAAGCTAAGATAGGTGACTAATTTGCATATGATGCAAAAGAGATTAAATGTGTTTTAAATAGTTTAAAACCATATTTAATAAAATAAACACAAGGAAAAGTTCACGGGTAAAACGGGAATGTCCCGATCTAAACACAGGTTCTAACGGCATCCAAATCGGACGCCAGATGCCCAAGATACGCCCAAAACAGCCCAATGGATCAGACCGGGTCAGAGAAGGTTAGGTCTGGCCTGGGTACCTGGCCAGCCAGGGCCAGGGGCCCAGCCGCCTGGGCCCAGGTGCCCAGGCCCAGCCGCCTGGGTGCATGTCCAGGCGCCCAAGGCAGGCGCCCTGGGCCTGGGCACGGGCCCAGGCCCAGGCACCCTGGGCGCACCAAGGAGCCTGGGCGCCCTGGGTCGGGCGCCCTGGGGGCCAGGCCCAGGCGCCGGGCGCCCTGGGGGCCAGGCCTAGGCACCTGGCGCCTGGGCGCCTGGCCCAGGCTGGGGCCTAGCGCCCTGGCCTGGGCCTGGCGCCCAGGCTGGGCGCACCCAGACCAGGTTCTGGTCTCGTCTGGGCTCATCCAGCTGGCCTGATGGGTCCCACAGTGCAGATTTTCTGGCCCTAGGGCAGAGCAGTTTTGACAGCTCAGTTCTTGCAAAAAACAAGCCTTGGGCTGAACTTTGGACGATCAATTGGAGGGTCAAACGGACTCCGATTGGCCCGCCGTTTTTTCCTATACGTTCACCATTGAACACCCTTCGAATTGATAAGTTGTATCAATCATGAAGCTCAACGACGAGTGAGTTAAAATTCACGGAAGTTTAGCCTTTGTGAAAGGCAAACTAAATTGAATTTATTAACTCCATTTAATAGTCCCACATCGGTTGTGGAGAAAAGGGGAGAGCCAGCCGCCTATATAAATAGGGGCTTCCCCCCTTCCTCCAAACTCGTCCCATGCTCCAGATCTGATCGACTCCCGTAAATGTTGGAGCATGCTTGGATCTAGGCTTAAATTAATATTCTTCTTATCCCTATATTTTTGCCTTACTCCTGATAGAAAAGCCACGAAGGAGTTCGGATTCAGATCCGAAATCTTGGCGAAGGCTTTCACTCGCGTGAAACTTTCTTCGGTCCGTGGTTGGCTCGGCAACACGAGGGTTGCTCTCCTCGAGATGCAGAACGGTACAAGGAGCGGTTCGAGGAGCAGCTCGATGTGGGACGGGGGGGCTCAGAAGACGGTGTAGAACATCTTGCCCGCCCCAGGGTTGAGATTCCGGGTACGTGTTTTATAAGCTTTCGTTTTAATTATTCACAGTAGTTTAGATCCCTCTTGGGGTGGTCAAATCCACCCCAAGTTAGCAGAGATCCTGCCTAAGAGGGTCCAGTTTCTTAGGGTTGCATGTTAATTAGATTAACATTATTTTTCCGCTGCGTTTTTGTGTCTATGTTCTGTCCGACTTAGGAGAGAATAGAGTTTTTGTGCCCTAAGGGTCCTAGAAAACCCTTCAGTTTACACGTGTCCGTGGGTATGGAGCATAAAATGTGTCATTCGTGTCCACATATGAAGTAGGAGATTTCCTACGTGTATGAGAATTGGTGTACATATATGCATGACCTTTCTTTTGGTTTCCACCCTTAGTGGGTTTCTTACCAAAAGAAGGAGATTGTGAAGTTGTGGCCTCCTTGGTAGGTTTGCTACCAATAGTATTTTTTACACCACTAGTGGATGCACTGGAGGATGGCCTCACATAATCTATAGTTACACCACTATAGGAGGTGCGAGATTTGGATGCATTTGCTTCCACATAACCGAGTCGAACACAAAGTGTGGCCAGAAATTGGTTTGTAAGCAATTCATCAATTGCCCTTTTCGTTTGTTAAATCTCTTAACTTGGGAGGACATGAGCTCATATTTCGCCTTAAGAGAAGAAATATGGGTATCCAAAGTGGACACATAAGTTTTGAGCTCGTGCACTTGGGTTTTATGAGAATCATTCTCAATACCCAATTGTGTGTTATGTGAAGCTAGATCAATACTATCTTTAAGATAATTTTGATCTAGTTGAGATTTGAGGGAATTCACCTCATTTCTCAAGATGTCATTTTGAGAAACCAAAGTGGCTTTCTCAAGTATAAGTGTATCAACAATGGTGTCATTGTTGATGATGCATGGCATGGATGATTTGCTAACATTTGATTTCTTTAAAATGGTATATCTAAGCATAAGAGATTGATACTTAGAAAATAATTCGTCATTAGCAATATGATGTTCATCCATGGTTACCTCGGGTTCATCGTTGTCACTATCACTCTCATCAAAGAATGGATCTTCTCGGGCCATGAAGCACGTATGTGCACTCTCACCCTTTTAATCCTCAGATTCACTAGAGGAATCTCCGCTTGAATCATCGAACATCCTAAAAATTCCTTTCTTCTTATCCTTCTTGTATTTGTCGGACTTATGGTATTTTGGAGCTTTCCACTTTTCTTTGTTTCTAAGCATTGGGCAATCCTTCTTAATGTGCCTCGGCTTGTTACACTTAAAACAAAGAGACGAAGTATTTTTAGTGGAATCAAATTTATTTTTGGAAGGAAAATTACCTTTGCGAAAGAATCATTGGAACTTCTTCTCCATTTGTGCCATTTCTTCCAAGTCCATTTCGTTCTCGGATTCTTCACTATCGAAGGATGAAGAAGTACCCTTGAATGCTAACTCTTTCTTCTTGGCCTACGTTGGGTTCATCATTGCTCTAATCTTCATTTGGTTCTCTCTTCTTACTTCGTAAGATATGAGAGTACTGAATGAGATTCAACACGGTGTAATTCTTCATGTCATTGACCTCCTCAATTGCGATTACTCTTCTTTCCCATTTTTAGGTCATTCCAATGATTATCTTTCTCACCTTTTCTTGTTGGGTGTAGACTTGTCCAAGAGCTTCAAGCTCATTGGTGATATCGGTGAAGCGTACATCGTTGCAGTGTTCTCATTATCCTGCATATGAACCATATCGAAATTTTGTATTGCAACATATAATTTAGAAAACTTTACCTCGTTCGTTCCCTCATGGGTAACGACTAGATGGTTCTATATTTGATATGCACTCTTACATGTGCATATCTTATTGAACTCATCCGGATCCAATGCACAATGAAGAGTGTTCATTGCCTTGGCATTGTTCACTTCGGCAGACTTCTCAGAGTGAGTCCATTTGTCAAAATCCTCTTCGGAGGGTTCAATGTATTCCTGATCGAGGGTTCTCCAAAGAGAAGCACTCCTTAGAAATGTCTCTATCCGGCACTTCCAATAGCCGAAATTCGTGCCATTGAAACGCAGAGGACGAACAGTTGATTGTCTTTCGAAGACGGTAGACGCACCATCACGATCGTGAGTGTTGTACGAAGGAGGTGGAGGAATGTTGTTGTTGTTGGATGACATAGCTAAAATTATTTGCTCTGATTCCAATTGTAAGGACCCTGGCTATGAGGAAAACACTAGAAGATGGGGTTGAATAGTGTTTATAAAATTTAAACGATAGTTATACCAATTAAAATTCCTAATCAATAATAAATGTGGAATTATAATTAAACCCAAAATGAAACAATGCTAACACAAAGTATGTTTCAAGGGTTCGGACTACCCAAGTCAACTACCGACTTGTTCCCGGTAAGCCTACGTCCCTTCCACCCGGATACCTCCGGGTACTCAAGTTAGAAACCTAACTTGAGGTTTCCGTAAACCCCACATGTTGCAACCCTACAAGTGAAATCGAAACACAATCGATGTCCTTGACTCCCACAACTTGGGATCAAGCAAACCACTCTCACAAACTGAGAGTGAAACTAATATCGAAAGATATGAAATAATGAAATAGCAACACTTACAATCACCTATGCCTTGAAGTAGAACTTGAAGGAGAAAGTGTGATGTGTGTTGAAGTCCCTTCCAAGAAGAGAGAAAAGCCCTTTCTTTTGTTACCACCAATTTCCTAGATGATATCACTTTGATTCTAGGTTGGAGAGCAAGAGAGAATGAGATTGGAATTCTAGTGCTTTTGAATTTGAGAGCTTTGAAAAACTTGAAGATGGCAGATATGGGTTTTCAAGAGATAATCAAGAAGATGAGTTACCCTTAATGGAACAGTAGAAGCCCTCTTTATAGGTTTTCTAAAACCCTCAAACAGAATCCCCAAAACCACCTTTGAAATCCGTGGAGAAAAAGCCAACAGATAGAATTTACACACTCTACAGTCGACTGATGAAGAAACCACAGTCGACTACTGCACTGTGTCAGAGGGTAGGTGAGAATTCAAACGGTAACTTACCATGTAGGATAGTCGACTGATGAAGGACTGACAGGCGCCTGTAAACCTAACAGACAACTGAACCCTTCTACAGGCGGCTGGCCGAAACATGAGTAAGCTGAGAAAACTCAGAAAGTTTTGAGAAGATAGGACATGTGACTGATGTGGAACTCACAGGCACCTGTGAGCCTGTAACATGGTAGGTGACTGTGAAACCAACATCAGTCGTCTGTCCCTAATAAGTGAAACTTTCCAGAGAGTAGAGTTGCAGAGAAAGAATCGACAGGCGACTGTTGAAGCATTCACATTCGCCTATGCCTTGGACAGGCGACTGTCACTTCAACATCAGTCATCTGGACGTATGAAGAAGAAAATGGTCTTTGGTAGGAGCGAGACAGGCGACTGACTAACAAATCATAGGCACATGTAACTTGGACAGTCACCTGTCTTTTGTACAGCAGTTGCCTGGATAGAGTTAAAGCTGAAAGCCCAAAAACCAATTGATAAAGTATGTCCATAACAGGCAACTGAAGAAAAAATCACAGGCGATTGATTGGAAACAGGTGCCTGTAAAACGTTCAGCAGTCGCCTGTTGAAATCCCAAAATGCACATGCTTGAGAAATATGAATATGAGGCTTATGAAAAGTGATCTCATGATTTCATAGGACAGGAATAAAGATGTGTGTGTGCTCCAACATAGTTCTACTACTAAGCTACAAACTGGAAGAGAATAAAAAGACTACATCTTGTAATAGCCTCTCTTTTATCCAAAGAATGAGCTTGAAGTCTTCTAGGAGCTTCATTCACCATCTTTGATCATCCAATCCACTTTTCATGCTTTGATTGATCATTGAGTGACATCCATTGCTAATTGATCTTCAAGATATGCTTAGGCAATAGATTAACTGCAAATAGGGGATCAGTCACAAGTATTTATGTTTGCTCATCATCAACACCAAGTAGAGAGACGTCCAATACTTAACAATCTATAGAGAAATAAGTAGAGTTTGAGTATTAGATCTTGTATCTAGGAAGTTGGAACCTATTGTATTTATATACCTCCTTGGTCTTTTCAGTGACGTTGGAGGATAACAGTCACCCATTATGATGCCATGATCTCCCCCGTTTAATAAGAGTAACTGTAGCCCACGTTCATGCTATTTATAAGCTTGCCTTCAATCCCATATACAATTGGTGGGGAGTGCAATGGGTGACATAGTAGGTGGGCCTTGACCGAGTCAAAGTCTGGATTATCTCGTGGGCTCTGTGGGCCTTAGTCACTCATCGGATGAGTCATCTCGAATGCTGGCATAATGATTCAACAATGGCCCCTGTCGCATGACCATAGAGAGTCTGCCTATTAGGGTCAAGCGACGTTACATCGCATTAATGTGGCACGATAGTCGACTAATTAATACTCAAGTTCTAGGCACCAAAACGCCCGTTTTACTGATTTATATGGTTCACCGATTCGAAATCCAAGATGCTTAGGGCCTCGGGTCTTCGACACGTTTCTCATCCTGCCGCTGTCGTCCAGTTGATATAAGACGGTTCCAAAGCGGAAATTTGAAGGTATCATATTCATCGTTCTTGATTCAGATTTCCTCCTTTTGAAAAATGGCTTCATCATCCGTCCCTACTTCTGGAAGGAGTTTGGTTAACGTCATGCAGAAGGATAAAGCGGGAGCTATAGTGCCTGGTTTCATCGCCAATCTGAGATCTAAAGTTGGAGCCGATCAGATCCCCAAATTTTAGAGAAAATACGTCCGGCTCGACTTTCATATCCGGTCTCCAAGGAGGGATTCATCATCCCGACGGAATGGAAGTTGGGGTTTACATCAAAGCCTTCCAACGAGGGCTTCGATTCCCCATGCATCCTTTCATGTGCTACTTTCTGATCACCCTGAACCTCTCTCTTTGTTAACTAACACCAAACGCCATAGGTGCATTGGTGGGCTTAATTTCTCTGTGCATGATGAAGAAAATTGGACCGTCGCTAGGGTTGTTCAATTACTTCTTCTCGATTCCTCCTCTCAAGACTCTGGGCTAGTACATGTAATGGCCTGTCGAGACAGGAAGCTATTTGATGACCTCCCTTCCTCGAATTCCAATTGGAAATAGGAGTTCGTGTTCGTGGTCTTCCAAGGCGGGGCAAGTTTTTTAACCGAATGGGGTATCCCTGATTTATGTCTCGCCAAGGACAAACCGTGGTCTGAAATTGAGAAGGAAACCGCCGATGAATTGTTGAGCTTGCCAAAGAAAGTAAGGAAGATGAAGTGTTTATGGTCCGACTCGGTGCTGTGGGACCGTATGGACGAATGGTTGATTCAATCGTGCACATCAACTGTTCGATCTTCGTTCTATGTCTTAACATGTTTTTCTTCTGCAGGCATGGTCAGTCTGTAGTTCCAGGTAGACCCTGTGCTGAGGGAAGAGGTTGAGTCTTCTATCAAAGAAGCTGACAAGGGCATGTTATCTTCTCAAGTGCCATCTACGGAAGAAGGAATGGCTCGGTCTTCTGAGGAACGACCCATTGCCGCCGATCGGTCTACTCAGCTGGCTCGTATCCAGCGGAAGAAAAAGAAGAAGCCCCCCACCGAATTTGAGGTGGTTGCTGTTGAGGGAAATAAGAAGAGGCACCGACTTCGCCTTAGTGACTCGGAGCCATCTGGGACGACTGAAGCCGTGGAGCGGCCTGAGCCTTCGGGCATGGGTCATTTGCTTGGCGAAACCTGCATTCTCGAGTAGGAGCAGGGAAATCTTCTAGAGGGAGATTCAGACGAGACCCAGGCCCCTCCGAAGCCCCTTCTACATGAGGATTCCTGGCCTTGGGGGGCCTGTTCCCTCCAGTGTCTCTGTCTGAGGACATTCCCGATGAATTCAGACCAATTTTGCTGGAGAGTCGATCGCCTCATGCTCCATTCGATTGTCCCGAGGAGGAACTCGTTCAAATGGAGTTTCCAATGAAAAGAGATGCTTCTGCTCTTCTGGAGTGCAGGACCGTCTCTCCGTTTGCCGAAAATGCGACCCTCCTGTGGGATAGGGCTGTTGTAGAGAAGGTCGATTATGAAAGGCTTGCATCGATGGTCGTCCATGCGAATGTCCATGTAACTACCGCACCAGCCTCCATTATGGATGATGCAATCATTCTACTTCTTTCTCTTGGGTAGACCAATCATGAAGTCCTTCGTGATGTGTTACCATT
Organism: Scilla litardierei; assembly: GCA_030789695.1. NCBI lineage: Eukaryota > Viridiplantae > Streptophyta > Magnoliopsida > Asparagales > Asparagaceae > Scilla > Scilla litardierei. The sequence continues at coordinate 97,460,926 of CM061136.1, forward strand.
TTCACTCAGGAATAGGCAGAGGCTGTAATAATCTTGTGACTTGCTGATGTTCAATCTTCACCTACTAGCACATTATACACTTAGCCACACTCCATGCAATTCTCCTCTTCATCTAATACCACCATTAGTGTTGCCTTAGATCCTTATACATCTTAGTTTTGTCCAGATGAATGGAATAAGGAGAACTATGGGCTTCCTGCAACAACTCTTCTCTGATATCACCAGATGATATGCAAAATCTGTTGCCAACCCTCAAAGATCCATCCACATGTATCCTGAACTTCGGTCTCTGTCCAGCCATCACTAACTCCCTGATCTTTTGTAGCATTACATCACCTACCTGTATAGCTTTGATCATGTCTAGTACTGTGGACTGTATCTGATGATTCATCAATGAAGAAGTCAGTCCTAGTAGAATCACATCGATTTCGATCGTTGGAATCATCTGCTGGAGTCTCCGTTGAATTGTAAGGGTCAGCACCACTTGAATCCGACTCAGTGCATCAGGTACGACATTGACCTTTTAAAGGTGATACAGAAGATCAGTGTCATAGTCTATCATCAGCTCGATCCAATACTAATGTCGCATGTTGAGCTTCTTTTGAGTGAATATGTATTTTAGGCTCTTATGGTCCGTGTACACCTTCACATGCTCCCCAAGAAGGAAATGCCTCCAAATCTTAAAAGCAAAGATGATGGCCGCTAACTCCAATTCATGAGTAGGATAGTTCTTCTCATGCTTCTTTAGCTACCTTGAGGCATAAGCTACAACCCGTCTATATTAATGAAGTACACATCCAAGAAATTTACCAGACACGTCATAGAATACCTTAAATCATCCTGCCTGGATTGGAACAATAAGCACTGATATGGTAGTCACTCTCCTCTCAGTTCCTGGAATGCGTCATCACAATCCTTCGTCCAAACATATATTACATCCTTTTATGTCAATTTGATCATATGCTCCACAATCTTCCAAAAATTTTGACTGACCTTCCTATAATAACCAGCCAATCACAGAAAACTCTGAATATCTGACACAGTCTTAAGAGTTGGCCACCTCTGAATGGTAGCTATCTTTTTTGGGTCCACTGAAATTCCATCTCCTGACACCAGATGGCCTAGAAAACCCACCGTGTCCCGCCAGAACTCACATTTTCTATGCTTAGCATATATTTGGTGTCGTCTAAGGTTTCCATAACCATCCTCAGATGTGATGTATGCTCCTGATCGTTCTTCAAACACACCAATATATCATCCAGAAAGACCACCATGAATTTATCTAAATACTCATATAGTACCTAGTTCATAAGATTCATGAATATCGCTGGTGCATTGGTCACACCAAATGACTTTACAAAGAACTCGTATTGTCCATATCTGGTGTTGAAGGTTATCTTGTGGATGTCTTCTCACTTAAACTTCAGCTGATGGTATCCACTAATGGACGTCTTCTCACTTAACCTTTAGCTGATGGTATCCACTCGTTAGGTCCAACTTTGAGAAGATGCTCGATCTCCTAAGTTGATCAAACAGATCATCGATATGTGGAAGTGGGTACTAATTAATCATCGTCATCTTGTTAAATTTCCTGTAGTCTATGCATATATGTCTGGATCCATCCTTCTTCTACACCAACAGTATCGAGGCACTCCATCATGATGTGATAGGTCGTATACAACCCTTCTGCCATGCAATGACGTTTCCGTGTGACAAGTCATAATATGTATAAATTTACAACTTTCATTTGGTTTTGCTATGTTGCTTGATGTGTGCTAACACTTAGTTTCATGACTATAGGTATCATGCTAGTAGCTAGTAGACCCGCTCTTGCACTTTTTGACTCGGGAGCTTCCCACTGCTTCTTGGCGGCACATTTTATCAACCAGCACACTATTCCCGTTTCACCCCTCTCTTCTAACTAGGACATCAAGATGGGTAGTGGTGTGTTGAAGACGACTAGTGGATATCCTGATTGTCCCATCATGATTTCCAAACAAGAGCTCTATGATGAGTTCTTAGCGATCAAGATACCAAGCTTCGTTGACATGTTCCCTCAAAGATGAACCTTTTGTAATCTTGGCAAGACCAAGTTTAGGGAGTCTTACCGGTGACCAAGTAGTTTACAATGTCAGCATACCATGGTAGTGTGTGGGAGGTCGCAAAAAGATGCTCATTGGGGAAGGAATTCTTCAATGTGATGGTTGTCGGCTCCATGCTCACCACTATCCTTGAAAGGTGATCGGCAACATGATTTTCCACTCCCTTCTTGTCCTTAATGGTGATGTTGAATTCCTGCAAGAGCAAAATCCAATAGATTAGTCTAGGTTTGGCGTCTTTCTTGGTAAGGAGATATTTTAGAGCAGTATGATCGATAAAGATTGTAATTGTGAATCCCAATATATAGCTCCTAAATTTCTCCAACACAAAGACAACGGCTAGAAGCTCCTTCTCTGTGGTGATGTAGTTCTATTGAGCTTCATGAAAGCACTTTCTTGTGTAATAAATCACCACGGGAACGTTGTCCTTGCATTGTCCAAGCACGGTGCCAACCGCAAAGTCACTTGCATCGCACATAATCTTGAAGGGGGACGTCCAATCTAGCACCTAAAGAATAGGTGAACGTGTTAGCGAAGATTTCAACTTTTCAAAAGCATGTTGACAATCATTATTCCAAGAAAATTCCAAATCATTTTTCAACGGCATGCAAAGAGGTTTAGTTATTGAACTAAAATCTTTTATGAACCTCCTATGAAAACCGGCATGCCCAAGAAATGATCGAATGTCTTTTACACAATGAGGAGTGGGTAGCTTTTATATTACCTCAATCTTGCCTTTGTCAACTTGTGTACCTTCTCTGGAGACGATGTGACCATGGACTAAGCCTTCGGTGGTCATGAAATGACATTTCTCCCCATTCAAGAGAATGTTTTTCTCGATACATCAATCTAAGATACAAGCCAAGTTAAATAAGCAGTTATTAAATGAGCTACCATACACATAAAAATCATCCATGAATACCTCCACAATCTTGTCAACCATGTCATGAAAATTGCTAAGCATACAACGTTGAAAAGTTACGATGGCATTACATAAGCCAAATGGCATCCTTCTAAATGCAAAAGTGCCGAAGGAACAAGTGAAGGTGGTATTCTCTTGTTCCTCGTGTGCTATTTCAATTTGGTAATCCTCGGAGTAGCCATCGAGGAAGTAATAATATTCTTGTACAGCCACATCTCTAGGATATGATCTAGAAATGGGAGAGGGAAGTGGTCCTTACGAGTTTTAGAGTTAAGCTTCCTATAGTCAATGCACATGCACCACCCCGTGGTGGCTCGCATGGGGACTAAATCATTGTTCTCGTTCTTTACTACTGTTAGCCCCGATTTCTTTGGTACAACTTGAATGGGGCTAACCCATCTACTATCAGAAATTGGGTATATAATACCCGCATCAAGAAGCTTAGGGATTTCACCCTTCACCACTTTTTTCAAATTAGGATTTAACCTACGTTGCATTTCTCTAGTGGGTTTGGTGTCATCATCTAAGTAGATGTGGTGCTTACAAATTAGGGTGTCATTACCTTTCATGTCGCCAATTGTCCAATAAATTGTCCCCTTGTGATTTTTAATCACTTCTAATAATTGCATTGCTTTTCCTATAGTGAGTTTAGATGATATTACCACAGGGAATGTATCGGATTCCCCGAGAAATGCATACTTCAAATATGGCGGCAACGGCTTCAAATCCAAGGATGGATGCTCCAACTCCGATGGCCTTTGGTATGGCGTGTCCAATGGTAGCAGCTCAAAAGATGGCACCCACTTAGTCACCATGCCAACTTCCAGCGAAAAACACTCGGTGTCAATATTTTCACAAAAATTTTCAACAAACTTAAGCGCTTCAACAAACTCTGAGTCAAAATGCCCTTCAACGAGAGTTTCAATCATGCCAGCACCCTCAAACTCGCCATTGCCAATGGCAACTTACAAGCATTGAAAATATTCAAATCTAGGGTCATGTTGCTAAAAGAGATTTTAAGTTGACCATCCCTACAATTGATTATAGCATTGCATATGACTAGGAATGGTCTACCTAAGATTATATGGGTTGGTGTCTCGAGTTGTGGTCCGAGAATGTCCAAAACGACAAAGTCAACCGGGTATTAAAATTTGTCCACTTGGACTAGCATGTCCTCAATGCTACCCTTGGGGAATTTAATGGACCTATTGGCCAATTGGAGAATGATGCGTGTAGATTTCAATTCTCCAAGTCCTAATTGCACATACATGCTATATGGCAAAATGTTAACGCTCGAGCCTAAATCAAGGAGGGCTTCCCCTATCTTTTTTGTTCCTATGACACATTGGATTATAGGGGAGCCGGGAACCTTGTATTTGATGGGAGTGTTATGTTGCACAATAGCACTAACTTGTTGTGTTAGGAAGGCCTTTTTCTTAACACTAACATTCCTGTTGATGGTGCATAAATCTTTTAAAAATTTAGCATATGCATGAATTTGATTTATTGCATCGAGGAGAGGAACATTAATTTGACATTTTTGAAATATTTCGTGGATTTCTAATTAAAACTTATCTTTGTAGGAAGATATGTGCCCATAAGGCAATTTATCTTGATTATACGTCTTGTTCATACCGTATATGGTACGTATTATTCTAAGTGTAAAGGATTTGTATTAATATACTTAGATAATATCCATAGACTTATAGTTAGGTCCTTACATATCTAGATGAGATCTCGATTATGAGTAAGTAAGTGATCGAATAGAAACGTAAGTCTTAAACGGTTCGTGATCATAGATGTGTCGAGAACTGGATATCGACACATCGGATAGATCACTGTGTCTTCGTCTTGCCTTCGGGTAATGATGATCTCATAGTCATTCGACTTAGCGAAGTCGGAGACGAGACACAGGTGCTCATTGGAGAATGAGTTCACTGAACGACCAAGTTAGAGTTATTAAATGGTTAAATTTAATGATCTGTCTTTAATAACTCTAGGGTGATGATAGGTTAGTTGATCCTTAAGACCTGAAGTCATCTGTACCAACCTGTGAGTGGACGGTGTAGCTTAGACCCATGATCTAGCTTCAAGGACCAGTCCTGATGAAAGATCTTAGGTTGGGTTGCACCTGAAGCTCTCAAGGTGAGTAAGTGACTGAGATGGGATTCATCACTTCCATTAAAGGGAAGTTAGTGTTATAGGCTCAGTACGGTCTTTATGTTAATCCTCGGCCGGGGTACGTTGCAAGTTGTACAACGTGTATACAATAAAGACCGTCGTATACTGACCAATGTTGTCTAATAGGGTTGACAGAAAACCATACCCTAGGCCAACATCAAACACAGTCTTGACGAAGGGATTTTAGCTAACGGAATTCATCTCTGACACAGCCAATGCAAACCCTGTGACACTTTTGTCAAAGGGTCGATCACGTTATGATGACTCTGAAACAGGGACGACAGCTACTGCTCGTAGTGACCGTCGTCTAGGGGTTTCGAGCCCTAACCTGTAGTAAGGTCAGGCTGTAGGGTCTCACACCGAGTAGTGCTCGTCTCTTAGTAATAGGAGTATAGAATAAAGAGAAATGTCATTTGATGATATTCACAAGTTAAGTTGTGAAAGTTAGTCACATTAGCAATAGGGACACAACGTTGCATTAGATGCTAACTTTGACTAAACGTGTTGAAAATTAGTTACAACGAATTTAGTAGGAACAAACTTGTTGGAAAAGGTTACCTAGATGACGGGATCGTCCCGGTCTAAACACAGGTTCAAACCGCGTCCAAATCGGAGCTCAAACAAGCCCAGAAACGCAGAAAGAGTCCAAGGGGAAGTGGGTTAGACCCACTGGGCCAAAAGGCCCATGTGCAAAGACAAACAGGCGTGACCCGCTGCAGCAGCGGGCATGGCCCGCTGTGTGCAGCGGGCGGGCACCCGCTGCACAGCGGGCGCGGCCCGCTGCACAGCGGGCCCGCGCCCGCTGATGCAGCGGGCGCGGCCCGCTGCACGCAGCGGGCCCGCGCCCGCTGTTGCAGCGGGCGCGGCCCGCTGCACGCAGCGGGCCCGCGCCCGCTGTTGCAGCGGGCGCGGCCCGCTGCACGCAGCGGGCCCACGCCCGCTGCTGCTTGCAGCGGGCCAGCGCCCGCTGCAGCAGCGGGCGGGCGGCCCGCCCTTGCCCCCCTTGGGCGGGCGCGCCCGCTAAGTCTAGTGGGCGCGCCCGCAACTTAAGTCAATTAGGGTTTTTTGAAACCCCTAATGACGGCTACGAATTTTGTGAGAATTGCTAAACTTTGAGCAATTGTTTGAGGGGTCAAACGAAGTCGAAATTCGTCACCGTCAGTTCCTACGCGATCACCATTCCAAGCTTTTCTGATTGATAGCTTGTTTGGTGTCTGAAGTTTAGTATGTGAGGAGAATTAATTAGTTAAAGTTTGACTTGGTGAAAGGCTAACTTTAAAAGTGAAATTAAGCCAAATGACTTAATTAATTTTTTCTCTTCATGTGGATTGTCCCACATTGCCCGCAACGAGAGGGTGAGTGCTCACTCCCTATATAAATAGGGGTGCACTCTCCTCGTTGAAAAACACACCAGTCAACGATCGAGTAGCTCCAGAATTTTAGAGCAGGCTCGATCGGCGACTAAATCTCTCTCTCTAATTTTCCTATTCTCCGGAGTAGTCCTAGCACGACTACGAAGGGGGTTTGGATCTGATCCGGACGTCTAAGACGCGGGTTCTTCTCAAGTGAAACTTTCTACCGCGTGTGATCGGCTCGGAGGCGAAAGCAGCTCGGGCGGATCGGTGCGAGGGTGCGAGGCGGCTCAGGGAGATCGGGTCAACGCGGCTCGGCTACGAGGAGCTTCTCAAGACGGTGCGGTACATCTTGCCTGCTCCAGGGCCAAGATTCCGGGTATGTGGTTAAGCGTTTTTAAGCGTAATTTTTAATTAGTCGCTTAGTGTAGATCCTTCTTGGGGTGGTCTGACCCACTCCAAGTCGGCATAGATCGGGCTAGGTTCTGGCTCCCCAGAGCCTAGCTAAATAGTTTAGCTAGTGTAGAAATACGATTTCTGTTTTTCCGCTGCGCTTTTGTGCCTCCGTGGTCCGTCCGACTTAGGACGGATACGGATCCGAGCTCTGGGGGTCCGCCAAAACCCCAACAATCTTTCTGTGGAGGTTGAAGCCTTTGAGGGAATGGTGCCGAAGGAGTGCACGGTTCGGGCTCTTCGATGACTATCTCTTCAGAATGATTGCCTTTGTCTGAACTCTCCTCTTGCGCCTCTTCATTTGGTGTGGCTTCATTCTCCACAACTATCTCTGCATCAACTCATGGCGGCTTCGGCTTCTCAATTTCTCGACCACTCCTCAAAGTTGTCACCGCTTGACAAGGCTTGATGTTGGATCCTCCTGATGACGAATTCATGTTGGGATTGGGGAGTGGTTGTTCCGAGAGCTTACCCTTATCCAGAGTTTCTGCAAGCTTTGCCATGTTCTCGTTTAGTTGCTGAAATTGTTATGGGTGTTGCGCCTGGGTTTGTTGTAGTTGTTGCCATTGTTGACAGTTGGCTTGATTTTGCGACGTTTTCTTTTGGATGAATTGTTGCAACGTATCGCTCAAGGATTGCACTTGGGGCTCATTTGTTTCATCCCTCCTCCTTTGGCCTCCTTGTTGATTTTTGTTGTTGTTGAATCGTGGTGGACGATATGACGGTTGAGCTTGTTGTTTTCTTTGGGACCCCTAATTCAGATTTGGACTATTCCTCCAACTCAGGCCTTGATTGTTGGAAGTGTTATGTCCTTGCCCTTGGTTGGAATTCGCCACGTAATTCACTTGTGTAGGGTCCTGAAGCACTTCCTTCACTAGCTGTAGGTTGGGGCATTGATTAATGCCATGGTCTGCACTACTACAAAGGTTGCATAACCCTTCATTACCAATCGTCATGGCCTTCACTCCTTTCAACTGCAACCCTTCAAGTCTCATGCAAGCGAGGGCCTCCATTCTTTCTTCTAGAGATTCCTCTTGGGTCAAGGTAAGGAGACCTCCACAGGACGAAGGTTGAGGTAGATCCCTTCTCTTAGATTCGGGAGTCGCCTCCTAACTACGTGCATTCTTCGCTATGGATTCCAAGTAATCATATGCGTCCTTCGGTGTCTTATCCAAGAATTCCACGTTGCACATCATTTCCACGAACTGCTTCATGGATGGGATGAGTCCATCATAAAAAAACCGATGAGATGGTACTCATCAAATCCATGGTGTGGACATACTAGCAGCAGCTCATTGAACCTTTCCCAAGTGATATCAAAGCTTTCATTCGGCTTCTGAGAAATGTTCGTCATTTGCCGCTTAAATCCTTGAGTCATGTGCAAGGGAAAAAAATTTCAGAAATTCAGCTTGCATTGCCAACCAGGAGTTAATAGAATGAGGAGGTATAGCATTGAATCAATTTTAAGCTTTATTCTTTAAAGAAAAAAAGAAAACCATTTAAGATAAATGGTTGCATTACTAGCCTTCCCATCAGAAAATATGAGGCAGACATCTTCAAAATCCTTTATATGTAAATAAGGGTTCTCCTTCTCCACACATGAAAGGTGGGGAAAATTTGAAATATCCCATGTCTTGGGCTAAATGAATGCGCATCGGCTGGGAGCATGAAGCATGATCCAGTAGTAGACCTACTCGGTCTCAACACATATCTCAAACTTCGATCACCCTCATGTTGAGAGTGATCGTCCTCACTATGATTGTTGTTGTCATTACCATTGGTGCTAATGTTGTTATCGGCCATGTCTAGATTTCTTACTAATCTATGTGTTCGAGGAGTCCTTAACCATATAAAATAGAAAATTAAGCTCAAGCCAAAACTTTCCAAATTTAATCTAATTTTTATGGTAAGGATTAAATGAATTGAAAATAAAATACGGATATCCACACTGAATATAAACAACAGAATGGAAAGATCTCACCAAATTTGCACAATAAAAAACCAAAGTATGAAATGAAGATACACCGTCCCCAGCAACGACACTAATTTGCTTGACTCAACCCGAAAGGTGATACTCGCAAGTGTACGAGGTCGGCAAATAATATACCCGGTGAGTACGGGATCGTATCCACAAGGACGGAGTTAATCTGTAAATTCACACAAATAGTTAGAGCATGTAAAGAAATTGTGAGGATTCTAACCACCCTTTGGGGATGAAAAATTGTTTGTAAAGATGAATTATCTAAGTACCCTAGAGTTAGGGTAAAGTCCTAAGGTTTGGATGCAAGGGAAATAAAGAGAGTGTGGGTGTTTAGGGTATCAATAGGATTGCTCAATTTCTTCGCCAAATGTTAATTCTGAGTTAACTCAATCACTCATCCATGTCAAGGTATGAGGATCGGGAAGTAAATCAATTAAGCATGCATGGGGTGCACCAAAGGAAATTGCTAAATGGGTTCTTCCCTAATTAAAGCTCATGAATCAACTCTCACATCCATTTCAAGGTATGTGAGAGTGGTGCATATAGGTCGTTTTGTGCATTACACAACCACCGTTCTGCGGCCCCTTTCATGTAATGCATGATTCAATAAACGGGTTACAACCCAATTAACAATTTGGGTTAGTGGGTGAATTAAGCCTCTAAACTATGAAATATGGATTAAGGGGTTTTGCATCCATTTCAAGGTATGCAATACCCATTGAATAGGTTGGTGCAACAATTACGATGCACCACCATTCTTCGCGTCCCCCATAGATAGTATTAAATCCAATTAAACATAAGGTTTATTCACCCAACAACATGGATTAACAAGAGGTGTTGGAAATTAACTTTAGCAATGAAATCTAAACATCCTACATCAATCCACAACACCCACACAATGAATTTAGCCGAACATATTAAGCACAAAGAAAGTATTCAATGAAATAGGCATTGTTTCAATACAAAAGTGAAAGCAATTGAACAAGAGTAAGAGAGTTGGGATTTTATCACCAATTCATAGCCTCTCTAATCTTGGAGTAATCTCAACAGCAACAAAAATGAAATCAAAGAAATCCAAACTCTCAAAAACCCTAAACTCAGTCTTGAGGAAGAAGATGACCTAAAAATAGTAACGTATTAACCTCCATCTAATTACAACTGAATAATAATGTTCTATACCTATAGGGGTTACATCTCATCCATCCAAAACATCATCCAACGGCCTTAAGCGAATGGATCAAAATCGGGTTAAGAAACAAGCAACTTTCGCAACCCAGATTCTGGGCGAGAAACCCCGTACAGGCGCCTGTTAGCCAACGGCCAGTCCCATGCTACATGCGACTGTCATTGTCCAGGCAGGTGCATGTGTAGTCCTTGCAACACATTACAAAATCAGGGGGCTCTTCTAAGCAGGCGACTGTCTTGAATATCACAGGCGTCTGTGAGGTCCACAAGCACCGGTCTTTTGTGCTTAAGGTGCTTGTTGCAGAAATGTAAAATAAAACAGTAAGTTGTTTTTTTGCCAATTCACCGAGGTAGGAAGAGACAGGTGACTGATGTTGATATGACAGGCGCATGTATGATATCCAGGCGCTTGCCAATCCTCCTATAGGCGCCTGTAATTGAGCTCCATTTTTCCCAGCTCTAGCCTTTGTGAGGCAGACAACTACCGTTGTCCAGGCCGGCGACTGCACAGTTGCCTAGGCAGCTGTCTATCTTTCTGCAGGTGCATGTTATGCATGCCCCTTTTTGCTCCATGCTAGGCTTCCAAAGGGCAAGCGACTGTCGTTGTAAGGACAGTCGCATGTCTTAGCTCCAGATCCACTGCTCCAGTTAGTTGATTTTGTCCCCTTTGGGACACCTAAAAATCCAGAGAAATCACTAAAAATATAGTAGACATTAATAAATATTTAGAAAGTGAAATTGTACTGAAATAAAATCATATGCTCACAAATGATGAATTCAAGCAATTATGGTTAAAGAGCATGATTACATGGACTATATGCACAAGAGGAGATGATTATGACGTTAGGGTATGCAATATTCAGTCATAATCACTAATACTCTGTATGGAAACAACCCAAGGCCCCGAAACAACCCGTATTCCAACACATATAATCCTGAATGGGGGAGCAACCAAATTTTTCATATAGGAATATCGGTCCCCAGCCATATCCACCATACCCACTACGGCAACCACCATAAGCCTTAAATCAACCTCAAAATTTCTATCTCCACCTCCAATGAAGTCTAATTTGGAGACATTGATTGAGAACTTCGTAGTGATGCATGGTCAAAAGAATGATTTCTTTCTAAGATCTATCCAACAACTGACTGCCACTACTCAGTAACTGACTGTCACTACCCAACAGCTCGTATCCAGCGCCAAGGTTATAGAGATTCAACTAGCCTAGCTAGCATAGCAAGTTGCTCAGCTCTCCAAGACCCAAGGCCAACTACAGGGAAAACTAGATCCCAATCACTGAGGTTAGGTCAACGCTATTACATTGATGAGTGGGAGACAGCCTGAGGGGCCAGTGAGGCCAACATCAACACCAGGAGATGAAAATGGAGGTGTTCAGGCTAAGGTGTCACCCAACATTCTAGTTGAGATCCTTGATCATCCTACACCAAACACCTCGCTAAAGGAGCTTATGAATGAAAAGGAAGCTGAAGAGAAGGATAAGGGAAGCCCACCTGAGCCCACCTGAGTCAACATCCTAAAGGTGCCCTATCCTCAGCGGTTGGCTAAGGCTAGAGTAGAGGAGAAGTATGGCAAGTTCTTTAACATTATCAAGTACCTACAAGTGAATATTTCCTTCCTCGACGCGATATCTGAGATTCCAACATATGCAAAGTTCCTTAAGGATCTACTTTCAAAATGGAACAAGCGGAGAAGGTTATGCTTTTTGTAGAGTGTCGTGCCATACTTCAGTGCAAAATGGTAAAGAAGCTTGAAGACACTGGCAGTTTCTCGATCCCATATTCTGTGGGAAATGTACAAGTAAGGAAATCTTTGTGTGATCTTAGGGCAAATGCAAGCCACAAGCCCCTCTCAATTTGTGAGAAACTACGCATAGGAGAGCCCAAGCTAACAAATATGTCGATGTAGCTCTCCGATCGATCCATCAAATACAAACTAGGAATAATCAAAGACATGCATATACAAGTGGGAAAGCTGTTGGTACCATGTGACTTCGGGATTATAGACATGCCTGAGGATATCTATACACCGATCATACTCGGACGTCCGTTTTTGGCCACTGCATGTGTATTAATTGATGTTAATGGAGGAAAACTATCTCTGAATGTTGGACGTGAGAAATTTAAATTTGACTTGCAGAAGTCCAAGAAGGCCCCTCCTGATGAAGATACATGCCAATAGCTCAATTTTTAGTAGCAAGGAATCAAGGCAAGTACTTTGGAGGACATCTTCCTAGACTCAATTCAGAAGTATCTTTTGGGAGATCCAAAGTATGAGGACAATGTGGAAACCGTGGCAATTGCAAGGATTTTTGACGAAGAGCCACCTGACGACAGCGATGGATCACATCTGATGGCACTCTCCTTGGACCCCGACAAATTGAAGATCAAGATGTTATACCAAGGCACGACACCATATACAATAAAGTGAAAAGATGATTTGAGAGCATCCACATCGCTCTCCACCCTGGACGGAGCATAGAACCATCAAGAGTACAGTTCAAGACTGTAAAAGAGCACTTCTTGGGGTGGCAACCCAAGTCATAGTTTGAGTCTTTCATTTGTTACCATGTTATCTTTACTAATCACAAAAGAAGAAGAAGAAGAACACCAAAATCTGAAGCCTAAAACAAGTTCAATGTTTTGATTGCAAGAGAAGGTTACATGACCATGTGGGATCTCCCACATGGCCATATGAGAGAGCAGCAGAAGGAGTAGCAGAGGAGTATTTTCGCATGTTCAGTTATACGACCGTGTGACCTTATACACGGTCGTGTATAGCTTGGGGGAGAAAAGTTCAACATTTTTGAAATTTTTGAAGGTTCAGTTACACAATCTTGTGGCCATCCACACAACCGTGCTAGGCCAACATGCCAAACTGAGATTCTGAAAATTTTTGAGCCACTAGTTACACGGTCATGTGACTAGTCACATGATCGTGTGCCTCCATCGCCATATAAGGCCCAATCCACCTAGGGTGACACAACCATGTTGCTCTCACACGGTCATGTCGGCCCTAGCATATTTAAAGCTCCCTAACTGCTCGACCATGTCCTCTTCAACTTCTTCAGTCGTGTCGACTTCTCCCTTTCAAATTCTCTTGAATTCTCTTCTCCTCATCCTCCCTAAAACCCTAAACCATCTCCAAATATCTTAAATTTCTTTTCCCCTCCACTTATATCAACCCAATTCCCCTCCATTATCCTCGTCTCCTGTAACGGCCACTTTTCGGTCGTGTGTATTTAATACGTATCTTGTAATCGTATGTGTATTGTTCGCATTTGATTTTAATTATTATATACCTTAACTCAAACCCGAGATCGGACCACGCATTCATGATCCTCTCGAAGGCCCGATCACTCCGGTACTTTGTTTATAATTTTTGGATGCTATGGGATAGAGTTATAATAATCTGATTATTATTATTATTAACTATTTTTTACTATATCTTTTTACTCAAATTTTTAAATGATAATAAAATCTAAAACAAAATAAATCTGTTCGTATTGGGGATATATATTAAAACAAAACTTTAACAAATTACTAACTTATAAATCCTAACTACCCCAAGGCCGTACCCCTCTTTCTGCCTTATCCCATGCAACAACCTGCATGCAACCACCCACGCTCTCTCCACAAACCACCCCACGCCCGCACAACCGCCCACGTCGTTCCCCTCTCCTCTTCAAAACCCAACCCAAGCCCTAAGCCCCCCTACAGAAGCCCAAACCCTGTCGACCTCAACCACATCACCTCCGACCTGCTCCTCCGTTCCTCCATGCACGCCCACAAACTGCACCAGCCCGCACAGTGCCCACGACCCACTCCTCTCATCGCCGACCAACCCCCGGTGCCCGAACCACCTCGCCCAGTGCCCCCAAGCCTCCCACCTCCTGTCAACCTTCACCCCGGCAAACCCCCTTACTGAAACCCTCACCTCTCCTCTTTCTCTCCCCGTGCCTCCAGCGCCTCCCCAGAACCCTGCGCCGCCACCATCTTCTCCTCCCTTTAACCTAAAGCCCAACCGCCTACCTCCTCTATCGACAACCGCCAACACTGTCGCCATGTCATTCCTCCGCGCGCGTCGCCTGCAACCACCCGCAATCTCCTCCCTCGCTGCACAGCCCTCCGAACCATCTTCGAGCACACCTCCGAACCACCAGCGCCCTCCTCCGTAAAGCCCGACCCCAATGCCAAGTCGACGTGCCCAACACCGAGCAAACCTATCGCCCTCTGACACCCCGTGTCCCCAACCAGCAGCCACCGCCAGACGTCGCGCCGTAGCAGTCGTCGGACCGCCACCAAGCAACCAGCCTCCACGCCTTCAACCTGCATACATACGCAAGGCAACACAAAAACAAACTGTGAGTAGCTTAATACACATGAATAATAATTAAATTCATATAATAGTTATATTATAACGTACGACATGTATTATTTAACCCTATGTGTTGTGTTAAACTTTGTATAACTGCAATGCTTATAAACTTTGTTATAACTATGTTAAACTGTGTTAAACTTTGTATTATTTAATTAGATATTTAACAAACATGTATAACTGCAATGCGCATAAACGTTGCTTTAAATGTTAACTTGTTATATAAAGTGAGAACTGTAGTGAAGAACTTGAACCCATAATTCTATCCAATGCTTGAACAGTAACCTATCATAGTACGAATATAGGTTAGTTTATTATATGATATATGTAGGCAGGATGTTATATAAGGGTAATAATATGTTAGTTTTAAGAAAACAGTATAATATTTTGATATATAAGTATCATTTAGTTAAATAAGAATTCTTAACCTAATCTGAGAAATTTAGTGACGTAGATAAACTGTCTCTCGCCTTATTCACCTGGACACCCAACACCGTCCCCAGGCAAGTGTGCGAACTATTGCAGTTTAATACATTTTAATCACATTTCGACTTGTTAATGAAAAACACATATGCAACATGTTCATTAATTAACCATTTAATTTCTTGCTCTGAAATGCCTTAAATCTCATAAATTATTATGCTGATAACTAACATGATATCATGCCTTACGTCATACTTGTACACATTATTAGAATTTGATCTTTTGATAGATTAAAACTGCTTAGTATTATGGACATTGATGGAATTCCTTGAAAGAACTTGAATTCTTGAATTCGTGCATATTGATATGATGGCTCATGTTCCAGCACAACATTCGTGAACTTGCGTCCTCGATAGCGAAATCTTGAATTTGTGAATTCGTGAACTTGATTAGGCTGGCTCGTGTTCCAGCAAATCATTTGGGTGGGGTAAGGGTTGAGCGGCCACTAAGCGTGCGTGAAAGGGTCCCCTTCAAGAGCACCACCTATACGGTGGATGGCGAAAATCACGATTATACCCCCGTGAGAAGGATTGATTCACTCACCATGACTTAAAGGCATTGATAGGCTCAAATTTTACACTTTATTTCTACATATTTGCATGCCATTTAGATTGCTCATATCGAGCTTTTCACAATTATTCGACGATATTTCGATGCTTTTCACTATTTCTTGGTTTTCGTCTGATTTCAAGAGATATGGAGCAATCGGGAGCAATTTGGATCCTAGAGTACTCACACGCGTTCTAGAGCATCGTCCATGATTATATCGGAGAGTTAACGGCACTGGAGGATGAGTGGAAGAAGAAGAACGTCGAAAGAATCGACGAGGAAGCAATGAGGAGAAGAAAAGAGTTCAGAAATAGGCCACTCGACCGAGTGACGCAGCTCACTCGCCCAAGTGAAGCAGCAAACTCGGCTGAGTAGAGCTAATACGATGACATCTGCCAGCCTGAGTGCCATAATGTACTCGACAGAGTCATAACTTCCACTCGGCCGAGTAAGAACTCCACTCGCCCGAGTAGAGGCAAAGATTCTGAAGAAATCCAAGGTGACTTCTCTGGTTTTGGAGTGATCTGCAGACTGTCTTACTCGACTGAGTAGACTTATCACTCGGCCGAGAGAGATTCTCACTCAGTCGAGTAGCGTCGACAGCCAGTCGTGAAAACTAGGGTTTTTGGATTTTTTGGTTCTTTTGGGCATGTATTAAGCACAGTTTTGTCTCCAGCCCCAAGGGAGACCAGATAGACTTCTTTGAATAATTTTTCTTGATTTTTTAATTCTAGTAAAGCTTTTGTATTCACGAGAGATTGAAGACTTGATCTTAATTTTCTATTTGAAGCTTTTTTGCAACATTGGTTTGTCTTGATCTCTTGCATGTTTTGATTTTTATGCTATATCTCTTATTGAATCGTGATTGCATGATGAATTCTATTGTTGATCTTGCTTTCCTATTGATTTCTAATAGATTTGTGAGTAGTTCCTTTGCTCTAAGGCAAAGGGATGAACCATAAGGATCTAATGTTTGATTTATAAGATTTATTAAATTGCTGTGATAATAGGCTTGTTAGAAAGGTTAGATCTTGGTTAATTTACTACGGATAGATATGGATTTCTCTTGGAACTTGAGAGCTCGACAGAGGATTTTGATCCAAGGAAAGCCCAAGATATTCGATTTAGAATTACAATCGAAACTTCCTAGACTTAGTGCGTGAGAGTGACCAAAGCTAGCATTTTTATTATTCTCCTATACTCATATTCGTTGCACGAAGGTGAACGAATACGAACTATCACGATCTAGATCTGAACTCAAGTTGTGCGACAGCGAGCTTGAGTTGGGATTGGTCATAATTGCTGATCTTAATGCTAGTGGTTTAGACTAGGCTTGTGCAACAGCAAGGCTCTAGTTTAAATTTCTATAGACTTGCGTAGCACGATAGTGTGCGTCGGTTCTCTAATTAGTTGCGGCAAGTTCACCTTAAACCAAGTTTAATTGCATGGTAATTCATAACTCATATTGTTGACTTGAAAATCTATAGTGGGGATTCCCTAGCCCAGGACATCTTTATTATATTGAATTTGCATTGATACTCAAACGATTGTGACACCAACCATTCCTAAACGATTTTCCACCAAGTAGCTTAGTAATTAAAGTAGAGTACCGTCATTAGTCCTCCCTGTGATTCGATACCCGCTTGTCACTTAACCGTGCACTAGCAGTAAAGCTACTTCGTACCCGCCGAGTGTGTATCCGGGGGGTCGAACAAGTTTTTGGTGCCATTACCGGGGAGGTGAGGGTATTTTATTTTCTTTACTAAGCACTCACATGGTTATTGACGTTGTTTTCCAGACTTTTCTACTAGTATTTAACAGGTTACCTGGAAGACGCAAAGATGAGTACGAACTCTAGCCTGCAATACGACGATACTTTTACATCCCTTCTAGAGGAACTTGTGGACGAGGTTCAAGCCACAGGACCCATTACCATCAATATGGAGGACCAACTCAAGCAACTATTTTCCACCTTAATCATTGATCAAATCTCCCCATAAGGAATAATCAATGGCAATATTAGAGTCGATGTTAGAGAGGATAAGCTGTATCTTGAAGTTGACGGAGTCCCTCATCCTACAATGAATGATGGTATCGAAGCATGCACCGAAAAGATCAATGCTCGTGAAGAACTACCTTGGGATATCGATATTCAGGGAAGTATACTTGATGATGCCTTTTGTGACATCGATTTATACACTGACTTACCTTTTGATGACAGGTGTGAGCAAAAGGAGAGCATTGGTTCCATCTATTCGGCAGCAGAGTCACCTAACACATACTTTGACGCTCCATCCTCACCGAGCAATGATTTTGAGTTGGCCTGCGAGAGCTTATCTTCTGACGAGGGAGTTAACGAAGATGAGGCCGAGGATGCCAAGTTATCACAGGAAAAGGAAACAGGGGGTACAACGCCCCCTGAGGTAGAACTAAAACAATTACCTCCTAACTTAATATATGCATTTTTAGGTGATAAATTAACCTATCCTGTGATTGTTAATGCTTGCCTCAACCACCATCAACTTGAGAGTCTTCTAAATGTCCTGAGAAGCCACAGGGATGTCCTTAGCTATAGCATTTCCGACATCAAGGGGATTTGTCCAATGTTATGTACCCATAGGATCCATCTTGAAAACACTGAAGCCACCTCCATAGAGCCTCAAATGAGGTTAAACCCCAACATGAAGGTGTGTCATGCCCCGCTTCCAAAAACAACGGAGGCGAAGCATGACTAAGGCCCGCTTATGCCGGAGCGGTGAAGCCCGGACCCAATAAGCGTCTGTGTGGTACTCCAAGACGAAGGAACATGTCCCTGCATGTTAGTACAGAACAATAAAAGTACTGAAAAAGAGAACATTCATTTTATTCCAAATTTATCAATCCAGAGTACTTAGAGTCTAACAAAGCCTGACTTGGCTACAACAACAGAAAAGTAAACTACTTGTGCAAGCACCCACCCTAGACAGAAAATAAACGGTGCTACGCACCCAACTAAACTGCAGAGAGGCCCCTGGATCAGCAACGTGAAGACCTAGCTCTGGTCCTCCTCGGGCACGTACTCTGGATCGACATCCTCTGACTCTACGTACTCTGGCAGGTCCGCCTCGTCAACGTACTCTGGCTCGGTACCTGACGTACAGCACCCAAGAGAAAAGGAACTGTACGTCAGGTAAAGTCTACAAAGAAAATGTCAGACTCTACTGCAAGTGTATTTTAATTTAAGACAACGTTTTATTGGTTGATTAGCATGCTGGGGTTATAGCAGTGTAACACAAGTAAACGCAGCAGGAAAGGTAAAACACGTCAAGCGGTAGTCGTAGAGTGTGCTACTGACTACGGGACTAACCTAAGAGGGACGAGACAAGACGGGACAAGTCAAGACAGGACGAGACACGTGTGACACGAAGGGTTCATGCCTTATGGTTCGAGGGGGATCAGACCCTCTCCCCGTGCGCACGCTCAAACCTACCCCAACCCAGGAACTCAGGACAAGAAGGTACAGGGATCACTCCCGCTAAGGAAGCATCCGAAACGCCCGCAGGCTTTTTGTATAACAGGGATCACTCTCGCGTGGAGAGCATCTGAAACGCCCGGAGGCTTTTTGTGTAACAGGGATCACTCTCGCGTGGAGAGCATCCGAAACGCCCGGAGGCTTTTTGTGTAACAGGGATCACTCTCGCGTGGAGAGCATCCGAAACGCCCGGAGGCGTTTTGTGTAACAGGGATCACTCACGCGTGGAGAGCATCCGAAATGCCCGGAGGCTTTTTGTGTAACAGGACACGACACACAAGGAATTGTTATTCTAGGGGGTCCACACGCACGTACACACAGGAAAAACCCTAAGTTGTCAAATGATGTTGTTGTTGCGCTTAGACTTCGTCATCAAGTCTAAGCCGTCAGGGGCGTCCCGGACGCTATCATTTTACGTCCGGTTCTCTTTGTTCACAGTTTAATAGTTCTAACAGTCTGAGGCCTAGGCATGGCTGAAAATGCAAGTGAATACACTTGCCTGGGTGGCGAGTGTGTCATCCGTCCGGGGCGTCTCGTCCAGGCGTCGCGTCCGCGGTAGTCCGTCTGAAATAGGGTCACGGCGACGGTGTCAAGTCGCGTTTTTCAATAAGTCCTATTTAGGGTTTGTTTCTAGATTGTCGGGACTACCCTATTCATCAAAGTCACGTTTTGGTGTTTCGTTCAACCTAGATCGACTTCTACCCTATGTGCACAGAAAAAGTTGTCCGATTGTCGATCTTTCTACGGTGGGCAGCGTTTTACAGATACTGAAAGTAAAAATTTAGTTCAAGTTGTCAAATTTTAGTTTAGGGTTCAATTTCGCTATGGTGTGGGTTTGCTACGAGTTTGGGGGACCAACCTCTCCGGTGTTCGACGTAGAACGGAATTAGGGTCTGAACGGTGGGATCTCCTCGTCGTCTACAACGTCTCGGCTACGGGTAGCATAGACAGACACGTCTCGGCAGCGAACTGAAAGTGCGTAGAGTGAAGACGAGCCTGGTAGCAGTACGTAGGAGGTGTTGGCAGCATCAAGGAGCCACGAAACAATGAGCACGAAGAACAACAGCCAAGGAGGCCAAAACAGAGAACAACTGATGCGTAACGATGACAA
The DNA here is from genome assembly GCA_030789695.1 of Scilla litardierei. Taxonomy (NCBI): domain Eukaryota; kingdom Viridiplantae; phylum Streptophyta; class Magnoliopsida; order Asparagales; family Asparagaceae; genus Scilla; species Scilla litardierei. The sequence goes on from CM061136.1 coordinate 97,481,149, forward strand.
CAAGCCATTGAAACGCTAGTCGAGGGGCTGTCCGGCCTAGGGGCTGTCGTCGGAGGGCGTCACCAACCTAGGGAAGATCTTCGTGACAAATGGGGTTGTGCCCCCGGTGGCGCGGCACCTGAAAGACACAGCAACAGCCGAGCGGCTGCTGCTGTCGTGATTTCAGTGAGGAAAACAGCCCGATAGGGCTGTCCGACGATCGAGGTGGCGATGTCTGGCCGCCGGCGGAACAGTCACGGCTAGGGCGACAATGGCAGGGTCGACGGTGACTAACGGGGCTCCAGCAGCGACTGACGGGGCTCCGGCGGTCAGAAAATACACAGCAGCGGCGGTTGCCGCTGCTGCTACGACGGCGCGAAGGAAACACAGCCCGAGCGGCTGTGTTGGCGGTCGGGGCGGTGAGTATCAGGTCGCCGACGGTCGGAGTGGGCGGTCGTGGGTCCGAGGGTGGTCGGAGATGATGGCCACCGGCGTGGGTTAGGTGAGGGAGAGAGTTAGGGTTACGGGGGGGTCTTTGTTTGAGAACGAGAGGGAGAGAGCCTCTCATGATGAAGAAAAAGAGTTTGTGTCAGCTGGAAATTTCACAGCCCAAGGTTTCTTTTGATCACGTGAATAGGGCTTGCTAGGTCTAGGTTTATAAAATGATATTATTTGATATGTAGTTATAGGTTTATAAGTTAAAGGGGGGAAGATACAGAGATAGAGGGTGTACAAATAGGGGAAAATTTTAGGGAACAATAGAGGGAGAAAATTTGGAAAGATAGGCATGATATTATTTAGGGATCTAATAAGATCTGATTATCAATTTGAAAATCAAACGATTAGGGCTAAAATCAACGGTTGGGATTTAATCGGGAGATATCTCTCGCTACAGGCGTCGGAAAATTAATCCGAAAATACCGGGACGATCGTGGAGACGAGACGCACGAGGCTCCGGAGTCTAATCGTGCGTAACGACTAACAAGAATTTACATAAAATCGGGAACTGCGTTTTAAGATAAAAGACTAAAACGCCCCTACCATTCCAAGTCGCTTTGCGAGAAAACGAGCCGTGAAATGAAGTTTCCAAAAATTACTATAAAATTCTACACTCTGATACGGTCACAACGGCATATCACATCGCATATATCGGAATCCAGAAAGGGCCAAATAAAATACGTGCACGATAAAGCACGTGCACGCAGAAAATCCATAAGATCGGAAAGCAACCGTTACATTCTACCCCACTAAAATAAAGATTTCGTCCTCAAAATCAACAACACTATTCAGCAAATAAGAATGGAAAACGCTCCCTCATCTCCTCCTCACGCTCCCAAGTGGACTCTCCATGTGATCTGTGATGCCACATCACTCTCACCAGGTCGACTACCTTATTCCTCAATTGTTTCTGTCGACGATCCAAAATCTGCACAGGCTGCTGGTCATATGTCAGGTTCGGGCGAACCGTAATCTCAGAGAAATCAACCGTGTGCGACGGATAACAGACGTACCGACGTAGCTGAGATACATGGAATACGTCATGAACTTCCTCCAAAGATGGTGGCAAAGCAAGGCGGTAGGCCACTGCTCCCACACGCTCCAGCACATCGAATGGTCTAATATACCTCGGACTCAGCTTTCCCTTCTTCCCGAAACGAATAACTCCACAGTTCGGAGAAATCTTCAAGAAGACGTGGTCTCCAGGATGGAACTCCAAAGGTCTCCGCTTGGCATCAGCCCAATGCTTGAAGCGATCCTGCGCAACTCTGAGCTTCTCCCTGATGTCTCTCATGACATCCACAGCTTCCACTATCATCTTTGGACCCAACAGCTCCCGATCTCCGATGTCATCCCAGCTCAGTGGCGATCGACATTTCCTCCCATATAAGGCAGCAAACGGCACCATGCCAATGCTCGCCTGGTAGCTGTTATTATACGAAAACTCCACTAAGTGAAGATGGTCCTCCCAAGATCCCTTCAAATCGAGCGTACAAGCTCGCAGCATATCCTCGAGAATCTGAATAGTCCTCTCGGACTGACAATCGGTCTGGGGTGGTACGACGTACTGAAACTCGGACTCGTACCCAAATTCCCCTGCAGACTTCTCCAGAACTGAGATGTGAACCTCGAGTCTCTGTCAGACACAATGCTCACGAAAACTCCGTGTAAGAGTACGACCTCCTGCACGTACACAGTCTACATCACAACTAACTTAAGAGAGAAATGAAAGAGAAGTAAAATGAAATTTTTACCTCTAGATATTTCCTCGCCAAGCCTTCCGTAGATTGGCCCACTCGGAACAGGATGAAATTGTTGAGGGATGGTGCCCTCAGATCATTTGTATACGATACAATAAATAAACTGGATATTATATGCTTAGGAATGTTGTGGACATTCTAAGAAGAGCATAGGAAGAAACCGCACCTGAATCGGAGATCATATGAGCAAGTTATGCTCAAAAGAGTCTTTTTTTGTAATTAGTGGAATTACAGGGTTCTTTTCATAAAAGAACAGAAAAAAAACCCCTTACCCCTTTACTGGCACTGACGCGGGGCCCGCTGACGTCAGCGCGCGTCAGCGCGCTGACGTCAGCGCGCTGATCCGCGTCAGCACGCGCTGACGCGCGAGATGAGTGCGGGCGGGGCCCGCACTGCGTCAGCGACGCGGGTGCAAACCCCGCCCGCACTCGCGCATGCCGCCCGCACCAATTGCAGGCGGCGGGGCATAATGGGAGCATGCCACGTGGCGCTCTCCGGGCGCGCCATGTGGCGCCTGTGGGGATTTTTCTCTCGGAGAACGCGATTGATTGCGTTATTCGAATTGTTTTGAACATCGGATTTTAAAACTCAAGTTTGAAGGGTCAAACGAAGTCCAAATGAGGTGCCGTTTCTTCCTATGTGTTCGTCTCTTCGAGCACTCCGATTTACATATATGATGTGTACGTTTTGCTTGAGAAACGAATTATCTATGGCTCTTTATAGTTTTGAACTATAAGATTCCATTCCCAATTTTAGTCCCACATCGACTGTTTCAATTGAGGAGCTCCTCACTCCCCCTATAAATAGTAGGGTGGTCTCCTCATTGAAACTTGCTCCAGCCGATGATCAAGGCAGTTCAAATTAAGAACAAGCATTGATCTGGAAGCTAAATTAAAAGTTCTCGTTCTCATTCTTTGTTCCGGTCGAGCCCTGGCAAGGCATCGGAGGAACTCAGATCGGATCTGATGTCTAGGCGTTGGATCCATTCAAGTGAAACTTTCTGGAGCAAGTGGTTGGCTCGGCGACCAGAAGTTGCTGGGATCGGCGCAAGCAGTTGCTGGGATCGGAGCGGCTTATGCGGGAAGGGCAATTGATTGCCTTCGGTAACACTTTTGCTGCAAGGCAAGAGTTACGGGTATGTTGAGTTTTCTCAACCTTAGTTTTAATTTATGTGCATTATTTTAATTGCAGTAGCTAATGTAGTTAATTAGATAGTAATATCCTTAGGGGTTGGTCTGGACCCAACCCCGGGATAGTAGCGTTTTCTTGGCTCGGGTTTTATGAAGATAAGGCTAGTTTATATAAAGTGTTTATATAAAGTTTTTCCTCTTTATTTTTCCGCTTCCGCCGCGTTAAATTTTGTGCAAGGTTGTCCGGCCTTCGCTCTCAAGTAGGGCGAAGGACGGACAATGCACTAGTCGAAAGAGAGCCCCGGATATAATAAAACCCATCATTGGTATCAGAGCCAGGCTACATAGACTATCTATATACTGCTTTTATGAAATGCATGTAATTAAAACCTGTAGTTAGTCTTAAACTAACTATATGTTGGTTTTCAAATTTTTTGAAAATTGTTTTGAAAACCAAGATTAGATCCTTTTAATTATGTGATAATTAATGACTTTATGTTTCTTTTGCTTTTATTTGATAATTGCTGAAAGAAAGACATGTAGGGTTAGCCATTAAAATTCATTTAAATCTCTAATTTGATTAAATTTAAATGACTAGCTTTGGCTATGTTTTAAAATGTTGTTCACAATATTTTAAATAACACATCCTAATGAATGATTAGGATTGTCCCTTTGTTTGTTGAAACAATCTTTGATGTGATTTATTAAAATCCTATAGTTGATAGGTTTCTAATAAAAGTTATGAAACACATCCTAATAATTTTGAATTATAGGTTATGACTAGTTGATAGGATTAACTAGTTAAATAAATCATAACAACCAGATTAAATCAATATAACACTTTTTATCATTAGCACTTTCAATGGAGAATGGTATGGGTAGGTAGTTAGGGAAGGTGTTGTGGATCGACTCAGCTTTGCTAGGCGCAAGTGATCCTGCCCGGCCCTAACCCTGGTCATGCCCGCTTGTACCGCAAAGTTGCTGATAATAAAATGTGTTAGCTTTGGTTATATCTAGTCAATGCGTTATAAATCTTGTTAAAGATTAATTCGTATCCCTCCTTGATTTTGGAGCTTTGTAAACTCAAAGAAAACATTTATAGTTGTTGAGTCTCCTCAAGCTATGACATGTTTTTCTTTAAGGAATAAACTCCAACATACATGTGATGTAGTCTGGACTTGACCCAAATCGATGCGTCGGGTCTCCTCGAGCATCGATCTAAGTCAAATCTGAACACGAAATCAAGGGTCTGACTAGACCAGTCATTATGATTAGTTGAGTCTCCTCAAGATCATAAGTAACTGTGGGTAAGAATCGATACGGAGTCACATGTGATGTGATTGACTAAGAGTTAGTCTACCAATCATGGAACCAATCAACTTGTTGAGTCTCCTCAAGGTTGTGAGGTCATGATGATTGGGTCCCTCTTTCACTATATTTTAAGATATTAAAATTCGTTCATTTCCGAGAATGATCGTAAAATAGTGGGAGACCATAGTTAATTAAAAACCATATTAACTATATTATTTTATCATGAATTACACTAAATTCATTCTATGTCTTTTGCAGCATGAAAACGAATATGAATATTATCCTGAATAATAAATTGACTGGTTTAAATATTGATTGCTTAGAAAACTTTGGGCTTAACGGAAAGAAGAAAGGACATATTGATGTCTCGACTTCTAAGGTATTAGTTATACAGAGTATAGTCCTTTCTGTAACTTCTAACGCATGGGTATTGGATACTGGTGCGGGTACTCACATTTGTAATTCGTTACAAGGTATGAGCAAATTTAGAAACTTAAGAAAGGACGAAATAGTTCTTCAAGTTGGTAATGGAGCTAATGTAGCTGCTAAAGCCGTAGGAGACCTAAAGCACACCTTGGCAAACGGTGCCACATTGTTTTTGAAACAATGTTATTATATACCAAATTTTCTATGCAACGTTATTTCCATTTCGGCTTTGGCCAAAGACGGATATAAATTTACCATTAATGAATCTGTTATGAACATTTTCTTTAATGATAAATTGCTGGGATTTGGAACAATGAATAATGGTGTATACACTCTGTCTAATGACGTTGTGTTAAGTGTTAACACACGAAAACGTAAGGAATCTAGTTTTAATGAAACTTTCCTTTGGCACTGTAGACTAGGCCATATCGGAGAGAAAAGACTTAGCAAGTTGCATAAAGAGGGGTCTCTTGACCTCTCGAATTATGAGTCGTACGACACTTGCGAGTCTTGTCTCAAAGGTAAAATGGCTAAAACTCCCTTTACGGGTAAAGGGGAAAGAGTTAGTGAACTCTTGGGTCTAGTACATTCTGATGTATGTGGACCAATGTCTACTTTAGCGAAAGGAGGATATTCATACTTTGTTACTTTTACTGATGATCACTCTAGGTTCGGACATGTGTTCTTGATGAAGCACAAGTCTGATACATTTGAGCGATTCAAAGAGTATCGTAACGAAGTTGAAAAACAGACGGGCAAAAGTATTAAAATTCTTCGATCTGATCGAGGAGGAGAATACTTGAGCCATGAATTCCTTGCGCATTTAAAAGAGAATGGGATTCTCTCTCAGATCACTCCTCCTTACACACCTCAACATAATGGTGTGTCAGAGAGAAGGAATCGTACCTTGTTAGACATGGTTCGATCAATGATGAGTGACTCTGGGTTACCTATCTCCCTTTGGGGCTATGCCCTAGAAACTGCTACCCATATCCTTAATAGAGTTCCATCTAGATCCGTGCCAATGACACCATATGAGATATGGAACGGGAAGAAACCAAACCTTAAGCATATTAAGGTATGGGGTTGTCCTGCGTATGTCAAGAAGCTTAATCCAGATAAACTGGAGGATAGGTCTGTTATGTGTAGATTCATTGGGTATCCTAGTCACTCGACGGGACACATTTTCTATCACCAGGAACAACAAAAGATTGTTGTGTCCAAACACGCCACCTTTCTTGAAAAGGAATTCCTTGTGAAGGAGTCTAATGGCGAGGTAATAGAACTGGACGAAAGTCTAGAGACTGAATCAACACATGAACAGATCGCGGAACCAGTGGGAGAGGCAGAGCCTAATGCTCCTGAAGCAATTATTAGGAAGTCAAATAGGATTCCTCGAGCTCCAGATAGATACTACGGATTTCTCGTAGATGGAGGAGTTGAGGATAGCATCTTAGTTGAAGATGATCCTATTAGCTTCCAAGAAGCAATTCAGAGTAGAGACTCTAAGAAATGGCTGGATGCAATGAAATCTGAGATGGATTCCATGCACATTAATAAAGTTTGGACTTTAGAGAATGTGCCCAAGGGAAGTGTTCCTATTGGCTGCAAATGGATCTTCAAAAGGAAGATCGGTGCAGATGGAAAAATAGAAACGTACAAGGCTAGACTTGTTGCGAAAGGTTATCGTCAGATTCTAGGTGTAGATTATGACGAAACTTTCTCACCCGTAGCCATGCACAAATCCATCCGGATTGTACTCGCTATTGCTGCCTATCACAACTACGAAATCTGGCAGATGGATGTAAAAACTGCATTTCTAAACGGTGATTTAGAAGAGCATATTTACATGTCTCAGCCGGAAGGTTTCGAAGTCAGTGGGAGCAAAGGAAAGGCGTGTAGACTGCATAGATCCATTTATGGATTGAAGCAGGCATCCAGGAGCTGGAAGATCCGATTTGATAATACGGTCAAAGAGTTTGATTTTATTAAAAATGAAGATGAGCCATGCGTTTATAAGAAAACCAGTGGAAACAATTTAGTCATCCTCGTACTTTATGTTGATGACATTCTCTTAATAGGTAACAACATACCGATGTTGAAGTCTGTTAAGGATTAGTTATCAACTAACTTCTCCATGAAAGATTTGGGAGAAGCATCCTACATACTAGGTGTGAAGATCTATAGAGATAGATCTAAAAGGATGCTAGGACTCTCCCAATCTAGGTACATTGATACTGTATTAAAACGGTTTAACATGGAAAACAGTAAAGGTGGGTTTATACCCGCAAATCACAGAATAAGTCTTTCCAAGAAGATGTCTCCAAAGACTGACTTGGAAAGAGAACGCATGAGCAATATTCCATATGCTTCGGCAGTTGGATCGATCATGTATTCCATGATATGTACCAGACCTGATGTCGCTTTTGCACTAGGTGCAGTAAGTCGATATCAGTCTAACTATGGAGAAGAACACTGGAAAGCAGTCAAAACGATTCTCAAGTACTTGCGAAGAACAAGAGATCTGGTTTTGATTTATGGAAATGAAGAACTCAAGATTGAGGGCTTCACGGATTCCAGCTTTCAGAGTGACGTAGATGACAGCAAGTCAATTTCAGGATACATTTTCACTCTCAACGGATGTGCAGTGAGCTGGAGGAGTTCAAAGCAAGACACCGTTGCTGATTCAACTATGGAGGCCGAATATATAGCGGCCAATGATGCAGCAAAGGAAGCTGTCTGGATTAGGAAATTTGTGAGCCAGCTAGGAGTGGTGCCTACTGTTATAGATCCAATACCGTTGTATTGTGATAACAATTCCACATTGAGCTTGGTCAAAGAACCCAGATTCCACAAGAGATCCAGACACATTCTTCGTAAATATCACTTGATACGTGATATTGAGAAAAGGAAGGACATAGAAGTCCTCAGAGTCTCGTCTGAAGAGAATTTAGCTGATCCATTTACAAAGGCCCTTGCACGTGATCATTTGGAGAAACTAATGTGTAAAAGCGGTATGAGATACCATAAAGAGTGGCCCTTGTAGTGAGTGGTAGATGTTTTGAGAGTTGTATGCCTATGTGGCACATTGTCCTGAAAAACATCTTATTCATGAATAAAATAAATTTATTGGTATCAAATTATCTTTGTGCATTTCTGACATCTTATATACTTAGATAATTTCCTTAGACTTTTAGCAAGGTATACACTTATCTTGATGATGATCACGATTATGAGAAAGTGTTTTTTACCGATTGGAGCTTAAAGTCTTAAACTGGTTCGTGGTCATTGATATGTCGAGAAAAGGATATCGACACATCGATAAGACCATTGTGTCTTTGTATTCACTATGGATTAGTAACGATGAGCTCGTAATCGTTTGACTTGGTGAAGTCAGAAACAAGACGCAGGTGCTCATTAGAGAATGAGTTCAATGAACGACTCATAAAAGGTTATCATTTGGTTAAACTTAATTTAAAATGTCAATGATAACTTTTTGTGATGATAGGCAAGCTGGTCCTATGACTTGAAGACATTGAACAAACTTGCATGTGAATGGTGTCACTTAGATCATTTTCCTAGCTTCAAGACTTTACTTATCGAAAGGATTTTGGTTGGGTGGCATTTGAAGCGTGTGAGGGGAGTTGTGTCTAAGAAAGGATTCGTCTCTCTCATTAAGGAGAGTTAGTGTTGTATGTGTTGGTTCGGTGCTTTAGTGAAAATCTTTGATCAAAGTATGTTGAAAGAAGTTCAACATGTATTTAACTAAAGACCGATGTAACTGACCGGTTTCAAGTTGGTGGGGTTGACATGTTACCATACCCTAAACATGAATAAACAACATAGTCTTGACGAAAGGATTAAAACTGCGGTATTCATCACGGATACAGTCTTGGTAGTCCCGACGATTTTGTCAATGGGTTAAACCACATAATTATGATGCCGAAACAGGGACGGCAACTACTGCTCGTGGTCACTGCCGTCTAGGGTCACGAACCCGAACCTGTAGTAGGGTCAGGCTGTAGGGTCTCACAAAGAGTGTGGTCTTACGTATAGTAAAAGAAAAGAGAATAATGCATGATGATGCATGAGAACTAATACTGCAAGGAAGTTGCAGATAGTTTGTACTCGGGATAAATGATCCTGAGTGCAAGTGGGAGATGTTGAGGGATGGTGCCCTCAGATCATTTGTATACGATACAATAAATAAACGGGATATTATATGCTTAGGAATGTTGTGGACATTCTAAGAAGAGCATAGGAAGAAACCGCACCTGAATCGGAGATCATATGAGCAAGTTATGCTCAAAAGAGTCTTTTTGTAATTAGTGGAATTACAGGGTTCTTTTCGTAAAAGAACAGAAAAAAAACCCCTTACACCTTTACTGGCGCTGACGCGGGGCCCGCTGACGTCAGCGCGCTGACCCGCGTTAGCACGCGCTGACGCGCGAGCTGAGTGCGGGCGGGGCCCGCACTGCGTCAGCGACGCGGGTGCGGGCCCCGCCCGCACTCGCGCATGCCGCCCGCACCAATTGCGGGCGGTGGGGCATAATGGGAGCGCGCCACGTGGCGCGCTCCGGGCGCGCCACGTGGCGCCTATGGGGGATTTTTCTCTCGGAGAACGCGATTGATTGCGTTATTCGAATTGTTTTGAACATCGGATTTTAAAACTCAAGTTTGAAGGGTCAAACGAAGTCCAAATGAGGTGCCGTTTCTTCCTATGTGTTCGTCTCTTCGAGCACTCCGATTTACATATATGATGTGTACGTTTTGCTTGAGAAACGAATTATCTATGGCTCTTTATAGTTTTGAACTATAAGATTCTATTCCCAATTTTAGTCCCACATCGACTGTTTCAATTGAGGAGCTCCTCACTTCCCCTATAAATAGTAGGGTGGTCTCCTCATTGAAACTTGCACCAGCCGATGATCAAGGCAGTTCAAATTAAGAACAAGCATTGATCTGGAAGCTAAATTAAAAGTTCTCGTTCTCATTCTTTGTTCCGGTCGAGCCCTGGCAAGGCATCGGAGGAACTCAGATCGGATCTGAAGTCTAGGCGTTGGATCCATTCAAGTGAAACTTTCTGGAGCAAGTGGTTGGCTCGGCGACCAGAAGTTGCTGGGACCGGCGCAAGCAGTTGCTGGGATCGGAGCGGCTTATGCGGGAAGGGCAATTGATTGCCTTCGGTAACACTTTTGCTGCAAGGCAAGAGTTACGGGTATGTTGAGTTTTCTCAACCTTAGTTTTAATTTATGTGCATTATTTTAATTGCAGTAGCTAATGTAGTTAATTAGATAGTAATATCCTTAGGGGTTGGTCTGGACCCAACCCCGGGATAGTAGCGTTTTCTTGGCTCGGGTTTTATGAAGATAAGGCTAGTTTATATAAAGTGTTTATATAAAGTTTTTCCTCTTTATTTTTTTTTCGCTTCCGCTGCGTTAAATTTTGTGCAAGGTTGTCCGGCCTTCGCTCTCAAGTAGGGCGAAGAACGGACAATGCACTAGTCGAAAGAGAGCCCCGGATATAATAAAACCCATCAGAAATACGCAGACTTAGTTAACCGATCAACGATCACCCAGACTGCATCGTTCTGCTTCGGGGTCCGAGGTAAACCAGTCACGAAATCCATCGTGATATGTTGCCACTTCCACTCCGGAATAGGAAGCGGTTGTAGCAAACCAGTCATACGATGGTGCTCAGCCTTCACCTATTGGCATATCAAACACTTGGCAATGCTCTGTGCCACACTCCTCTTCATGCCAATCCACCAGTAATTCAGACGGAGGTCCTTATATATCTTGGTGCCTCCGGGATGTATAGAATATGGCGAGCTATGATCCTCGCTCAAAAGCTCCTCACGAACATCACCTGCAGGTACGTAGAGCCTACTGTCGTACCGCAGCGAACCATCCTCATGAATCATGAACTCTGTCCGTAGTCCAGCTACAACCTGCCTCCTGATCCTCTGTAGCTTTGGGTCTCTTGCCTGTGCTGCCTTGATCTGATCTACGATCGTGGACTGAATCTGCAAATTCATGAATGAAAGAACCACACCAGGTAGGACGACCTCTAAATCCATCTCTCTCAGCTCCTGATGTATCCTCCAGTCGGCAGTATGCATCATCGCAGTAGGAAGTCTACTCAAAGCATCGGGCACTACGTTCACCTTTCCCGGGTGATACTGCAAATCTATCTCATAGTCAGCCATGAGCTCTAACCATCGTCTCTAACACATGTTGAGCTCCTTCTGCGTGAAGATGTACTTCAAGCTCTTGTGATCGGTGAAAATCTTCACGCTCTCACTCAGCAAGAAGTGCCTCCAAATCTTCAGTGCAAATATCACCGCTGCCAACTCCAGCTCGTGTGTCGGGTAATTCTTCTCATGAGTCCTCAACTGAAGAGAAGCGTATGCGACCACGTGGCCATGCTGATGCAAAACGCACCCAAGGCCCTTTCCTGATGCATCACAATATACCTCGAAGCCTCCGTTCCGATCCGGTACTGCCAAAACCGATGCTGTGGTCAATCTCGCCTTCAAGATACTGAAGGCCTCCTCACAAGCATCTGACCAATAGAACTCCACATCCTTCCTCGTCAGCCTCGTCATCGGCTCTGCAATCTTCGAGAAATCCTTGATGAATCGCCGATAATAGCCTGCTAAGCCAAGAAAGCTCCTGATATCTGACGCTGACTGCGGAGTCAGCCAACTTTGACTGCTCTGACCTTCTCCGGATCTACAGATATGCTATCATCGGACACCACGTGTCCCAGGAACGCGACTCTGTCCAACCAGAACTCGCACTTACTATACTTGGTATATAGCTTATGTCGCCTCAGCGTCTCCAGCACTGTCCTCAGCTGACAGCGGTGCTCCTCCTCAGACTTCGAGTAAATGAGGATGTCGTCTATAAAGATAACGACAAACTTATCCAAGAATTCGTAGAAAATCAAGTTCATCAAATTCATGAACACAGCTAGAGCATTGGTCACACCGAAAGGCATAACCACGAACTCGTAATGTCCGTACTTCGTCCGGAAGGCTGTCTTCGGAATATCGTCCTTCTTCACCTTCAGCTGAAGGTATCCGCTACTTAAGTCTAACTTCGAGAAGACTCTCGAACCTCCCAGCTGATCAAAAATATCATCGATACGCGATAGCAGATATTTATTCTTTACTGTGACAGCATTCAGCCCTCGATAGTCCACGCACATCCTGCGGGACCCATCCTTCTTCTTCACGAGCAAGACTGGTGCACCCCACGATGACACACTAGGGTGGATGAAACCCTTCTATAGTAACTCATCTAATTGCTTCTGCAGCTCCTCAAGCTCAGCAGGAGCCATCCGATGCGGTGCCTTCGATATCGGCTGCGCTCCCGGCATAAGATCAATTCCAAATTCTAGAGCTCTGTCGGGTGGCAAGCCTGAGATATCCTCCGAAAAGATGTCATCGAAGTCTCTGACGACTGCTGGTCGGTCGATCTTCATCTGCATAGCTGCGACAATCGGCACCTCCGGCTTGGCCCAAAATTTGATGGGCCCAAGCGACTCATCTCTGCTACGGAACTCGAACTCCGGATGGCCTGGAATCCTGAATACCACCCTCTTGCTGTGGCATTCGATCGAGGCGTGGAAATCTCCCAGCCAATCTATGCCAGGTACGACATCGAAATATGGCAGATCGTGGATGATGAAATCTGCAAATAATTCGTGTCCACTGACCACCAAGGGAATCGATCGACAACCCAAATTCACAGTCACCACTCCGTTCCCTGTGGTGATGTCCCAAAACTTAGGAAGTGTATAGGTGGGAATGGAGTGCCTTGTTACAAATCTCCGGGATAAGATGCACATGGATGCACCGGAGTCGAACAAGGCTAAGGACGGGTGTGAGAACACTAGGATGGTGCCTAGGATATGAAAGAACTACGGTCAAACCAAGCTACTTTAACAAACAAGGCAACCAAACAAAGCTAACAATTAGATCTACACTATGAAATGAAAGACTAGAGCCGAAGTAATACCTGCAATGACTCCATCCAGCCCCTCAGTCTCCAATGGCTGTCATAGTGTAAGCCGGCCTCTGGGGTTGCACTGCCCGCTGAAACATCTGCCTCTGTGGCGCCAAGGGTGGTCCACGGACAGCAGCTCCTCTCTGAACCGGGGCAGGTGCTCTACTCTGTAGTGGGGCTAGTGCTCCGACTATGGCATGACGCGCTCTCGGACAATCTTTAGCAGCGTACGAGGCATCTCCACAAACCAAGCACAATCCCAGCTTCTTCATGCAATCATTCTGAACGTGCCCTGGCTTCTCGCAGTAATGACATGGTCCCTTGCTCTGACTCTGCATGGGTGCTCCAGGCCTCTTGAAAGGCACCGTCTGAACTAGTCTCATCGCCGGCCTAGCAGGTGGCCGGTACTGCTCCATGGGATGCTTCCCTCTATTAGCTGGAGGGTCAGATAGACACGATATGGTCTTATGGTTCCTCGCGGCATTCAGCACCGCTCCCATGGTCGTGAAATCTGCCGAAGACATAGAAGCCTGAATCTTCGGACGCAGTCCCTGACGAAATCGATCAGCTCGTTTCTTGTAACGACTAGTTTTCGTGTAATTGGATTATCTATATTAAAATATATGCTTGGTGGATTTTCTCCTTGGATGTGTGGTTTTCGTCGCCGTAGCTTTCACTTTCTATCGTTTCGTCGTGATTTTCTAGCTTCTTCCTTTGATCGTCGATTTCGGAGCAAGTCATTCGTGATGAGCTTCAAATCGCTCATATCTTAGAGTTAGAGTGATCTTAGAAGCCATAGGAATCTTCCCGAAGCTCCGCGATTCGAATCGGCACTTTTAGTGCATCTTAGTTGGTTCGAGAAGCCGGACCAACCGACTAGAATTCAATCTAGTCGGTCAGGAACTCTTCTCAGACCGACTAGTTCTTTAAATCTACTGTACAGGAGTTATTGTTTACTCTTAGTCGGTCTAAGAACAACCACCGACCGACTAGATGTGAAACTAGTCGGTCAGAACTTGCTCTCAGACCGACTAGTTCCTTTGATTAATTTTACCTAAGCTACTGTTCCTCGTTAGTCGGTTCATGAACACTCACCGACCGACTAGATTCCAAACTAGTCGATCGACGGGCCTTCACAGACCGACTAATTCACTTCCCAGATTTTCCCCTTCTTCGCTGTTTGATTCTAGTCGGTCACAGTTGGTCGACCGACCGACTAGTTGCTAAACTAGTCGGTCAGTAACTCTTCTTTGACCGACTAATCAGTGTCGAAACCCTAATTTCTGGGCAGCCGCCAGCTCTTTCTATTTAAACCCCCCCCAAACATTTTCTTTCTTCCTTCTTCCTCTCCTGAGCCTCCTTCTTCCCCAAATCACCATCCATCTTCCCCTAGCCTTCCTCCTTCATCAAGAGCCCTTCCCCCTCTCCATTTTGGCCGACCACCACCTCTAGGTCGCCGGAAAACCCCCAAAAATCACCAAAACCCCATTTCTCCATATTTTCTCCCCATTCCAGATCTGAACCCTAGATTTCCCCGGATCGTTCTTCTGTTGCCGTGCTTGCTCGGCATCGATCTTCCGCTTCTATACGGTAGGGTTCGATCCTTTGGTTTTCTCATAACTCTCCTTGTGATTTTATTGAAACCCTAATAATAAACTAGGTTGGATGTTGTTTGATGATTGTTTCTCCGTGGCAGCGATTTCCTCTCCGTAGATAACTTTTGTGGCGTGCCTCGTTGATCATCTTCCTTGGCGTGAGGCAAGTGAAACTTGCCACTTAGGGTTTAGGCCATGTTTTAGGCCATTTACTTGTTGTAGCGTAAAAGAGACTAGACGGTGAAATGATAGCCGCCTAGACGCCTATTTGATCTAGTTTGACAACGAAACTAGATCCGTCACCTCAATTGATCTAGCTTGACAACGAAGCTAGATCCAACCCTTTTAACTTGTTGTTCATGCATATTAAACTGCCATGTTTAATTCCTTATTTGTACGCCTTACTGCAAGCCATGCCATCCATGTTGAATGTCGCATTCGTAGCACACGCTACAATACTTGTGTTTCCTAGCTCGTGTTCCAGAAGCGGGCCATGTGTTGGTTGATAGCCAATGCCCGATCTACTTGTTTCCGGCTAGGTGCACCCTACGCCAAATACTTATGAATCGTGAACTAGAATGCGAGCTCCTGTGCGGGGCAACCCTGGCTCATTTACTGAGCTCGTGTGCAGGGACCCTGGCTCATTTACATGTGGGTATTGGGGGTAAGAGTTAAGCGACCAATCAACTGGTAGTCTGCCCGATCAGCAACTGTAGTGGTAAGGCGTAAACTCTGGGTTCTGGGATAGTGTTAAGCGGCCAATCAGTGTGAATGTCAAACCGTTCAGCTGTAAGGCGTAAACATCTACAAACAACTTGAAGCGTGACTAGTGTTAAGCGTACACTCAGTGTGAACGTCAAACGGTTCAACAGTAAGGCGTAAACATCTACAATAACTTGAAAACGTGACTAGTGAAAGGATTGAGAATGTTAGTAGCTTGGCTACTCCTGTCATGCCATGATAATTGTTCCCGTGCACTTATTGTTACACCACGTCTTACTTGTGCACTCATACTAAAACTGTCATGTCATGCATGCTTTTAGAACTGCTAGTTTGCTTTCCTTTCAGTTTCCTTGCCCAAGTCTTTTTAGACTTGCTGACATGTGCCCCTTTCTCTTTGGGTGTCGCATGTTAGTTGCCAAGCCTGAGTTTGTTGTTGAGGGCGACGAGTTCGAGGAGTTCATGCCTAATTCTGTTGGTTGAAGAGGAGCTTGAGAATACCGGTGATCTTCCTTAGGATCTTTCAGTTTCCTTTTGTTTTAGGATTCCTGTTAGTTGTCGGTGTGTGGCACCTTTGTTTGTACCTTGTACTTTGTTGGCCATGTTTGGGCCCTTAGATTCTTTTCTCTTTAAGCCTGGTGGCTTTTTCTGTGATGTTGAAATTTAATGTGATGGATATTCTGAGATTGTCTTTTGTCTCTTTTCCTTTATTATTATCTTTGTTTCGTATCGCGTTGCAAGGACCTGCAGATATAACGATTTCATGACGCTTATCAGGCGTGTGGCTTCGAAGCCCCACGTCTGTGCGGACCTTCTCATGTCTCGCCTCCACGTTTTTGGGAAGCGGGGCGTGACAGGTTTTGTTGGTGGCCCATGCAGGTCCGTCTTGCAATTGCGAATTATCGGAACAACGATAATAACTATGGAATGTCCATTAAATAAATTGCAACATCCGAGTCTATAGCCTTGAGTCTAGTTGTTTTCCTATGTCACTAGGTAGTAGGAAGACTTAGTTAGACGTCCGTGCTTGCTAGTTAGAGGCCCCTGATTGTTAGTTAGACTCCCCGCTAGGAGTTGATTTGGTCGTCGTAGGAGTTACCTTAGTGGTTCCTGTCTAGCTTTGACTAGGATAGATTTCTAGAATTCTTTGGTCTCTCGCTTGGGTTCATCGATTTCGGACCAAGTTGAACTCATTTCATCGCTGTCTAGCCCTTAGGGAGTCTTAGCGCTTAGTTCCATAATATTTAGTTGGTTGACCGTAGGAGTTTCCGTAGATTTTCCTAAGTCATAACCTAGGCGTATTTATGTTTTGACCATCCGACCAAATCCCTTGCCTCGATTCCCACGACCACCACGTTTCGATAATCGTTGATCCTTCGAATGTCCCCATTCGCAAGGCTTAATTTCTTTTAAAGTTATTTTTCGATTTCCCCTTATTAAAGTTTTCACTAAGTTTAAATTTTGTTTTAAACCCGCTACGTATATACTTAAATTTCCCACTTTTCGATTGAGTCAATTCCTTGTCGATTTCGGAGTCTAATGGTTGTAATTATAATTGCTATCTCGTAACCATTTTCTAATCTATAATTTCGCATTTCGGTTTAAGGACTCTATTACTATTTTGAAAAATTCGACATACCATTTTTCTAACTATGAGATTCATTTTAATCGCATAGCATACACACTTTAAAATCTCTTCCAAGATAAATAGAACTTCAATTATTTTCATATATCAGTACTAGGTTCATTGTACTCGTACTTTAAGGTCTTGTATAAATCAGTTGTTTGGCAAATCCGGGTCCCTCTAAAAAGTATTTTAAATGTTATTTATTTGGAATTTCTCTTCAGTTTTAAAACTTGTAAGCACTTAGCATGGGCCTAAATTTTCACACTATAGTTGATCAGATTCCATTTCTGCCGAAGTATTGTATTAAGATACTGCCGTAAATTATTTTCGAACCTCTCTGTTGCAAATCTTGACTTTTCTGAAGGTATCCTTTCGACTTCCTTTTTCCTAAGTTTACATTTGTTCGGAACTTTAAAATGTGTATACTTTTACCTCATACCCTTCTTTGACTTAAATTTATTTATTTATTTGAATTTCGAAAGTTTTGACGAGATTTGATTACTGTTTATAATGTTTTTCCAGCCTTTACTTCCATACCTATTTAAAGATCTCATCCCTTTTCATATATCAATTTAGTTCTGAGCGTTTTTCTATTTTTCCCAATTCGATTTATAAGCTTTTCCTTTCTTATTTATGTCATTCAAATGATTCATCACGCTCCCTTAATATACCTTCCGAGTCACACATGATTTTAGCTTTCAACAAACCAAAGATATGTTCAACATTTTCTCTGTTACAATTTTTGGAAAATTACGTTTTCGTAACCATTTTCCGACCTGGACCTTCCATAATTTGGTTTTTAGCTTATTACGAATTTTGATAAACCTACTACTAAGTTTTCCGTTCACCATACGTGCTTTTAGAATAATTTCTAAACTAAATTGAATTTCGAATATTTTCATATATCCGTGCTAGGCTCATTAGCCCGTATATTAAGAGCTTTGTGTAAAATGATTTCTTTTGGCAAATCCCGGTTACACTAAAAGGTGGTTTCAATATTGATTATTTAAGCTTTTTCCTGGCTTAAAGACTTTGAAAGTATTTAGCACGAGTTTAAAATTCTTTCGTTAATTTAATTTCGTTTCGAAACTTTTGCCAACATTGTTAAATCACTGCCGTATAATATTTTCTAAAACTACGTCCTTCGTGTTCGTATGAACGCTTTACTTCCTTTCATAATGATTTCCGTTAAGCCAATAAATCATTTCCTCTTATTATGTGTATTCAACTCAAACTTATTTCGAACAACTTTTTTTATCGATCTTCAAATATCGTTTATGTGGAGGAGAACTCCAACTTTTCAAAATATGACCGTTTTATACTTTTAGTGTTTTTGACTTTCTCTATTCACGTACCATTTCCGAAAACTTATGAGAGTAATGTTTACGTCTTTCTTCCCCGCCTAAACATCCACAATTATATCTCTGTTCCACTTGATCTATTTACCTCCTTGTCCTCGCCCTACCTGAACCCATTTTTACGATCTTGTTTCAGTGCGCCATCTAAATCTTGGTTTCCTTCCTTCTGCTTAGTTATCCCACTAGTGTTTGCCGTTATTTACGTCGCTCCAGTTTAGTAGTGGGTCCTTAGACTTTTGGTGATGTTGTCGTAGCACATGTACCCAAGATGAGTATGTAGGCTTGAAGAGTGTACCCCATATAGCATGATAATGTTTGCCTATTGTGTGATATATACATACTCAGAGTAATTCATGATGTTATGAAATTGTAAGTGTGTTAAAATTTATGGATATATGCGAGGATAGCTATACCACTCTAGGGGCGTCTATGTATATAAGATTCTGTATTGGAATGTCTGAATAGAGTGTATGTAGTTGGAGATACTTATAATGGTTGAAATAATATGATTGGTGAAACTATATGTCTGCTGGGTGTGATAATAATAGGTGTACGTATAGTTAAGTGGGTAGGCCTATTATGTGACCTATGAGTTGTACGCGTGAGTGTGTGCTCGTATGTAGTTACGTATTGCGCTTAGACGTAAGTAATTATGTTCTTGCTGCGTGAGTATATAGATGATATACCTGTGGTAGTAGAAATATAATTTTGATTGGTATTGCTTGCTTTTATGGATGTTGTGTGCGTGTATGCCATGAGGTATACCCGGCTATTGCATATCTTAACTAATGGATGAAGTAAGTGTATTGGTGTGCCAATTATAGATGGATGGATATGGTATGAATATATGATACATGTATGTGACTATACGATGACTGTATTTATTAGGGGGAATATTGTAATTATAGGTGTGCTAATGTTTGTAATAATATCATGGTATATGAAGTGATAGAAATATGCGATATTACCTGATTAGATATTAAGGGTGTTGACATTTAGATATTGTCACGCCCCGCTTCCCAAAAACACGGAGGCGAAGCATGACGAAGGCCCGCTTAGGCCGGGACTAAGAGCCCAGACCCAATAAGCGTCTGTAGTATTCCATAGCGAAAGCACAGGTCCCTGCATGTTAGTACGAAATAACAAAAGTACAGAAAAGAACATTTCATTTTATTCCAAAGCTTATCATCAAAGTACTGAGAGTCTAAAATTGCCGAAAACGGCTACAACTGCTGAAAGGAAACTAATGGTGCAAGCACCCAACTTAGACTAGAAAGTAAGAGTGCAACGCACCCAACAAAACTGAAATGGATAACTCTGGATCAGCAACAAAGGGGTCTCTAACTCTGGTCGTCCTCTGGATCGTACTCCAGATCAGCGTCCTCCGGCTCCAAGTCAACTGGCATGTCCGCCTCGTCGACGTACTCTGGCTCCACACCTGACGTACAGCACCTAAAGAGGAAACTGTACGTCAGGCAAAGTCTACACAAACGGTCAGACTCTACTGCAAGTGTATCAACTATTAACAATGATTTACTAGTTGTTTTAGCATGCTGGGGTTATAACTGAGTAACGAAAAAGTAGCGTAGCAGGAAAAGTAAAACGTAGCAAGCAGTAGACGTAGCGTTTGCTACCGACTACGGGACTAACCTACAGGTGTCAAGACAAGGCGGGACGTGACAGGACAAGACTGGACAAGACAAGTGAGACACGAAAGGGTTCACGCCTTACGGTTCGAGGGCAGCCAGACCCTCTCCCCTTGCGCACGCTCAACCCTACCCCAACCCAGAGACTCAGGACAAGAAGTACAGAGATCACTTCCGCTAGGGAAGCACCTAAAACGCCCGAAGGCTTTTTGCATCACGGAGATCACTTCCGCTCGGGAAGCATCTGAAACGCCCGAAGGCTTTTTGGTATCGCAGAGATCACTTCCGCTCGGGAAGCATCTGAAACGCCCGAAGGCTTTTTGGTATCACAGAGATCACTTCCGCTCGGGAAGCATCTGAAACGCCCGAAGGCTTTTTGTGTAACAGGACACGACATGACAAGTGTAGGGAGTTGTTATTCTAGGGTGTCCACACGCACGCACATGCAAGATAGTCCTATGATGCCAGCAGTTTATTGTTGTCAGGCCCAGACTTCGTCGTCAAGTCTGAGCCGTCACAGGTCGTCCCGGACGCTATCATTTCACGTCCGGTTCTCAGCACACACAGTCTAACAGTTCTACAATCTAGCACTAAGTCACGGTCAAGAACGCAAGTGGGTACACTTGCCTGAAATGGCGAGTGCGTCGTCTGTCCAGGGCGTCTCGTCCAGTCGTCGCGTCCATGGTAGTCCGTCTAAAAAGGGATCACGACGACGGTGTCAAGTCGCGATTTTCGTCAAATCCTATTTAGGTTCATTTCTAAGTTAGGCGTGGCTACCCTAACTGTCACAAGTCAAAAGTGTCCGATCAGCCTATCTGACGATTCTATCCTATGTGCACAGTTCAAAAGTCTGATCGTCGATTCTATTGTTCACAACCTTTTAAAGGAGCAGAAAATAAATTTAGCGAGTTTAGTTGCCGATTTTAGTTAGGTTTTCAGTTTTGGCTACGGGTGGGTTTCGCTACGAGTTTGGGAAAACTAACCTCTTCCGGAGTCTGGGGTAGAGCGGACGTAGAGTCTGGACGGTAGAAGATCTGTGTCACCAACAGCGTCTCGGCTACGGGTAGCGTAGCGGAACACGTCCGGGCAGCGGACAAAATGCGTGAACAGCGAGTACGGGTGAATCAGCGAGCAGCGCGTCGGGTAGGCGTTCTACGGCTTCCGGAGAGCTGTAACGACAAACCGAGATGAGCGGTTCGTCGTACTCAACGTCTACGACATTAAGAGTCGTAGGGAAAGTTCGTGACGTTGATAAATACTCCTAGGAGGTGTAAGAGGCTGTCGGGGAACTCCAACAGCGAGGGGATACGGAGAGATCTCGGCGACGCGTCGGAACAACGCCAAACACCCAAAACAGCGAGGGAACACGTTGTTTAAGGGAGTCTCACGGCCTGAGGTCACTTCCAATGGCGAGAGGAGACAGAGGGGGGTCCACGGCAGTGGCTATAAGGCGGCGGCGGCGGCGGCGGCGGCGGCCACAGCGGCTGCTGCAGCTTCTTTGCGCGGATTCCGGCGGTTGCGGCGAGTTAACGGCAGCGAGGGGCGGCGTACGGGGTCGCAGGCGAGAGAGGGGGGTCGGGGGAGGCTGCTGGAGATGATCGGCGGCGGCGGCCTCCGGCGGCGGCTAGGTCGATGAGAAGAGGGGGGTTTTGCATGGGGGTGTTGTTTCTAGGGCCGGCGCAAGAAGATTTGCATGGAGGCTGCTGAAACGTTTAGGGTTCTAGGTTTTTTCTTTATAAGGGTGGGGCCCACGTGACTAGAAGAGGGTTACACATGATGGGGGCTGCCAATTAGGGTTAATTAAGGTTTAATAGGGTTAAATTGTTAGGGGCAAACTTGTAATTAACTGGCTCTACTAGTGCACAAGGGTCAAACGGTGCCCAAAAATTATAAGAAAAATAACGGGGCGACCGGGGCGACGAGAGAAAGAAGTCAGAAGAGATGGATTACAGTTTCGATGACGAGAAATGAAATTAAAAATAAAAATGCCTCAAGTGAAAAGTGAGATACGCGACGTCTCCTCGGATAAGGTCAAATCGTGGGCGAACGGCCCGTGAAATGACGTTGCAAGTCAACACGACAAATGTAGTACTCTCAGAGAGAGTCACAACGACATATCACACGATAGGGTTCGGAAACAAACAATGTCTAAAATAAATACGTGCACGGTCAAGCGCACGTGCACAAAGAAATTACGATCGGAAACCGACCGTTACAGATATGTATGTGGTTATGTTGGTAGACGTGTATGCATTAGATAGTATTGGCATATGTATAGATGCTATGTTATGTATATGGAATTTTTCTGCTATGATTTTGAGTCTCACTCAAGCTTGAGTGGGTATACTCTATGTACGTCGGTGTATTTGTATGTGGTTGGTGTATAGTGATGGATGACGTATGTATAATGTTTGGATTGTTTGAGTCCGGTTGTGTTACGCACATGATTGTGGGTCACTAACCAGTATATAGCTATAGGTGTTGGTCTTGTGGTATAGATATTTACTAAGGACTTGCCCGTGTGAACGTATGTGTGCTAGCTAAACTAAGCGTGTCGATGTACTGAATTTGTAATCATATGATTGGTAAATATGAATGAAATGTTAGCGTGTGTGGGTGTGCACCATGCACGGGTAAGTATGTGCTTAGTTATAAGTTTTGGTGACTATAATATGTGTAGCATGTCGTAGTTATAATTGTAGGGCCGTATGTGATGTGAAGTTATAGTGAAATATTTGCATGTATTGGAATGGCTATAAATTGTGAAATTATAATGATGGTGGAAGTATATTAAATATAATAACTTGAGTTTAGATGGTGTGGTGTGATTACGTGTGTTGACGTGTCTGGTATTGGATGTATACTATGAGATATAGGGAGTAGTGTATTCTTATTGCCTTATTCATAGGTTAGCTACCTAACATAGAGTGTTACGATGGTATTTACTAGTGTGAACTATTTAATTAGTTGTGAGAATATGGACTAATGTTTGGTGCTAGGTAAGTAATAGCCATATAAGGGGTGTATGTATATATATGATTGAGATACATGTACGAGTATGAATGGCTATGATAGGTATAAGTGTAAGATGTGCGTGAATATATATATATATATATATATATATATATATATATATATATATATATATATATATATGTATACGTGTTAGTAGTGAAAATGTTTGACTATCTAGTGCGTGTATATATATAAGCACATGTAATGACTACCCTTGGTTTAAAGTATGACGTGAAATGTTTTGGGATAGTTAATAGAGCGACTAGATATGTTAGAAAGTCCGAGGACGGACTTTATTCTAAGGTAGGTAGGATGTAACGACTGGTTTTCGTGTAATTGGATTATCTATATTAAAATATATGCTTGGTGAATTTTCTCCTTGGATGTGTGGTTTTCGTCGCCGTAGCTTTCACTTTCAATCGTTTCGTCGTGATTTTCTAGCTTCTTCCTTTGATCGTCGATTTCGGAGTAAGTCATTCGTGACGAGCTTCAAATCGCTCATATCTTAGAGTTAGAGTGATCTTAGAAGCCATATGAATCTTCCCGAAGCTCCGCGATTCGAATCGGCACTTTTAGTGCATCTTAGTTGGTTCGAGAAGGCGGACCAACTGACTAGAATTCAATCTAGTCGGTCAGGAACTCTTCTCAGACCGACTAGTTCTTTAAATCTACTGTACAGGAGTTACTGTTTACTCTTAGTCGGTCTAAGAACAACCACCGACCGACTAGATGTGAAACTAGTCGGTCAGAACTTGCTCTCAGACCGACTAGTTCCTTTGATTAATTTTACCTAAGCCACTGTTCCTCGTTAGTCGGTTCATGAACACTCACCGACCGACTAGATTCCAAACTAGTCGGTCGACGGGCCTTCACAGACCGACTAATTCACTTCCCAGATTTACCCCTTCTTTCGCTGTTTGATTCTAGTCGGTACAGTTGGTCGACCGACCGACTAGTTGCTAAACTAGTCGGTCAATAACTCTTCTTTGACCGACTAATCAGTGTCGAAACCCTAATTTCTGGGTAGCCGCCAGCTCTTTCTATTTAAACCCCCCCCAAACGTTTTCTTTCTTCCTTCTTCCTCTCCTGAGCCTCTTTCTTCCCCCAAATCACCATCCATCTTCCCCTAGCCTTCCTCCTTCATCAAGAGCCCTTCCCCCTCTCCATTTTGGCCGGCCACCACCTCTAGGTCGCCGAAAAACCCCCAAATATCCCCAAAACCCCATTTCTCCAGATTTTCTCCCCATTCCAGATCTGAACCCTAGGTTTCCCCGGATCGTTCTTCCGTTGCCGTGCTTGCTCGGCATCGATCTTCCGCTTATATACGGTAGGGTTCGATCCTTTGGTTTTCTCATAACTCTCCTTGTGATTTTATTGAAACCCTAATAATAAACTAGGTTGGATGTTGTTTGATGATTGTTTCTCTGTGGCAGCGATTTCCTCTCCGTAGATAACTTTTGTGGCATGCCTCGTTGATCATCTTCCTTGGCGTGAGGCAAGTGAAACTTGCCACTTAGGGTTTAGGCCATGTTTTAGGCCATTTGCCTGTTGTAGTGTAAAAGAGACTAGACGGTGAAATGATAGCCGCCTAGACGCCTATTTGATCTAGTTTGACAACGAAACTAGATCCGTCACCTCAATTGATCTAGCTTGACAACGAAGCTAGATCCAACCCTTTTAACTTGTTGTTCATGCATATTAAACTGCCATGTTTAATTCCTTATTTGTACGCCTTACTGCAAGCCATGCCATCCATGTTGAATGTCGCATTCGTAGCACACGCTACAATACTTGTGTTTCCTGGATCGTGTTCCAGAAGCGGGCCATGTGTTGGTTGATAGCCAATGCCCGATCTACTTGTTTCCGGCTAGGTGCACCCTACGCCAAATACTTATGAATCGTGAACTAGAATGCGAGCTCCTGTGCGGGGCAACCCTGGCTCATTTACTGAGCTCGTGTCCAGGGACCCTGGCTCGTTTACATGTGGGTATTGGGGGTAAGAGTTAAGCGGCCAATCAATTGGGAGTCTGCCCGATCAGCAACTGCAGTGGTAAGGCGTAAACTCTGGGTTCTGGGGTAGTGTTAAGCGGCCAATCAGTGTGAATGTCAAACCGTTCAGCTGTAAGGCGTAAACATCTACAAACAACTTGAAGCGTGACTAATGTTAAGCGTCCACTCAGTGTGAACGTCAAACGGTTCAACTGTAAGGCGTAAACATCTACAATAACTTGAAAACGTGAGTAGTGAAAGGATTGAGAATGTTAGTAGCTTGGCTCTCCTGTCATACCATGATAATTGTTCCCGTGCACTTATTGTTACACCACGTCTTACTTGTGCACTCATACTAAAACTGCCATG
Source organism: Scilla litardierei (assembly GCA_030789695.1). Classification (NCBI taxonomy): domain Eukaryota; kingdom Viridiplantae; phylum Streptophyta; class Magnoliopsida; order Asparagales; family Asparagaceae; genus Scilla; species Scilla litardierei. The sequence goes on from CM061136.1 coordinate 97,506,584, forward strand.
TCATGCATGCTTTTAGAACTGCTAGTTTGCTTTCCTTTCAGTTTCCTTGCCCAAATCTTTTTAGACTTGCTGACATGTGCCCTTTTCTCTTTGGGTGTCGCATGTTAGTTGCCGAGCCTGAGTTTGTTGTTGAGGGTGACGAGTTCGCGGAGTTCGTGCCCGATTCTATTGGTTGAAGAGGAGCTTGAGAATACCGGTGATCTTCCTTAGGATCTTTCAGTTTCCTTTTGTTTTAGGATTCCTGTTAGTTGTCGGTGCGTGGCACCTTTGTTTGTACCGTGTACTTTATTGGCCATGTTTGGGCCCTTAGATTCTTTTCTCTTTAAGCCTGGTGGCTTTTTCTGTGATGTTGAAATTTAATGTGATGGATATTCTCAGATTGTCTTTTGTCTCTTTTCCTTTATTATTATCTTTGTTTCGTATCGCGTTGCAAGGACCTGCAGATATAACGATTTCATGACGCTTATCAGGCGTGTGGCTTCGAAGCCCCACATCTGTGCGGACCTTCTCACGTCTCGCCTCCACGTTTTTAGGAAGCGGGGCGTGACAGTTCTCCTCCTTCCTCACCATATATGGGGCAAACCGACTCGGCATCTCGTACTCCGCCTCATACTCGTCGACGGTCATATTCCCCTGCTTCAGGTCTACAAATCTGTTCAACAGCTCCCTCCTAGCAGCCTTGGTGAAGTACTTCTCCTTGAACATCGACCTAAAATTCCTCCACTCCACTAGCTTCTACAGGCGCCTCTCCTCAATGCGCCACCAGTTCCTAGCATTCTCGGTCAGCTGCATCTTCACTATCTCAACTTGGGTATCATCAGAAATCTTCGCATCAATCAGCTTCTCCTCAGTACTCAGAATCCACTCATCAGCAAACAACGGTCCTCCCTTCCCAGAAAATGTTTTCGTCTGAAGCTCATTGAACTGCTTCACTCCCGGAGCAGCTCGAGGGGCAGGCGGAGGTGGTGGTGCTGCAACTGGAGGAGCCTGGGCAGCGCGGTGGGACTGATGAACCAACTGATGATGTACGTCCAGCATCTCTCTCATCACGCCTAGAAACTGGCGGAACTATACGCCCTGGTCTTCCGGAACTCCATCGCCTGAGTTCTTGGATCGGGTGACGCGTCGTCCTGCCATCCTATTGACAAGAAAGACACATATTAGACTCATACAAATTACTGGATAACAATAAAATGAATGTCAATACTTCTATTGTTCCGAACTTGCAGAATGGATGGGACCTGCATAGGCCACCACTAAAACATGTCACGCCCCGCTTCCCAAAACAACGGAGGCGAAGCGATATTAAGGCCTGCTTAGGCCAGAGCTGTGAAGCCCGGACCCAATAAGCGTCTGTGTGGTACTCCAAGACGAAGGAACAGGACCCTGAATGTTAGTACAGAACAATAAAAGTACTGAAAAAGAGAACATTCATTTTATTCCAAATTTATCAATTCAGAGTACTGAGGGTCTAACAAAGCCTGACTCGGCTACAACAACAGAAAAGTAAACTACTGGTGCAAGCACCCACCCTAGACAGAAAATAAACAGTGCTACTCACCCAACTAAACTGCAGAGAGGCCCCTGGATCAGCAACGTGAAGACCTCTAGCTCTGGTCCTCCTCGGGCACGTACTCTGGATTGACATCCTCCGACTCTACGTACTCTGGCAGGTCCGCCTCGCCAACGTACTCCGGCTCGGTACCTGACGTACATCACCCAAGAGAAAAGGAACTGTACGTCAGGTAAAGTCTACATAGAAAATGTCAGACTCTACTGCAAGTGTATTTTAATTTAAGACAATGTTTTACTGGTTGATTAGCATGCTGGGGTTATAGCAGAGTAACAAAAGTAAACGCAGCAGGAAAGGTAAAACGCGTCAAGTGGCAGTCGTAGCGTGTGCTACCGACAACGGGACTAACCTATGAGGGACGAGACAAGACGGGACAATTCAAGACGGGACGAGACACGTGTGACACAAAGAGTTCACGCCTTACGGTTCGAGGGGGATCAGACCCTCTCCCCGTGCGCACGCTCAACCCTACCCCAACCCAGGAACTCAGGACAAGAAGGTACAGGGACCACTCCCGCTAGGGAAGCTTCCGAAACGTCCGCAGGATTTTTGTATAACAGGGATCACTCTCGCGTGGAGAACATCCGAAATGCCTGGAGGCTTTTTGTGTAACAGGGATCACTCTCGCATGGAGAGCATCCGAAATGCCTGGAGGCTTTTTGTGTAACAGGGATCACTCTCGCGTGGAGAGCATCCGAAACGCCCGGAGGCTTTTTGTGTAACAGGGATCACTCTCGCGTGGAGAGCATCCGAAACACCCGGAGGCTTTTTGTGTAACAGGACACGACACTCAAGGAATTGTTATTCTAGGGGGTCCACACGCACGCACACACAGGAAAAACTCTAAGGTGTCAAATGATGTTGTTGTTGCGCTTAGACTTCGTCGTCAAGTCTAAGCTGTCAGGGGCGTCCCGGACGTTATCATTTCACGTTCGGTTCTCTTTGTTCATAGTTTAATAGTTCTAAAAATCTGAGGCCTAGGCATGGCCAAAAATACAAGTGAATACACTTGCCTACGGTGGCGAGTGTGTCGTCCGTCCGGGCGTCTCGTCCAGGCGTCTCGTCTGCGGTAGTCCGTCTGAAATTGGGTCACGGCGACGGTGTCAGGTCGCGTTTTTCAATAAGTCCTATTTAGGGTTTGTTTCTAGATTGTCGGGACTACCCTATTCATCAAAGTCACGTTTTGGTATTTCGTTCAACCTAGATCGACTTCTACCCTATGTGCACAGAAAAAGTTGTCCGATTGTCGATCTTTCTACGGTGAGCAGGGTTTTACAGATACTGAAAGTAAATTTAGTTCAAGTTGTCAAATTTTAGTTTAGGGTTCGATTTCACTACGATGTGGGTTTGCTAAGAGTTCGGGGGACCAACCTCTCCGGTGTTCGACGTAGAACAGAAGTAGGGTCTGAACGATGGGATCTCATCGTCGTCTACGGCATCTCGGCTACGGGTAGCGTAGCCAGACACGTTCCGACAGCGAACTGAAAGTGCGGACAGCGAAGATGAGCCCGGTAGCGGTACGTAGGAGGCGTTGGCGGCGTCAAGGAACCATGAAACAACGAGCATGAAGAACAACGGCCAAGGAGGCCAAAACAGCAAACAACAGATGCATAACGATGACAACAAGCCGTTGAAACGCTAACCGAGGGGCGGTCCGGCCTAGGGGCTGTCGTCGGAGGGCGTCACCGACCTAGGGAAGATCGTCGTGACAAAAGGAAGGCTGTGGGGCTGTGCCCCCGGTGGCGCGGCACCGGAAAAACACAGCAGCAGCCGAGCGGCTGCTGCTGTCGCGATTTCAGCGAGGAAAAAAGCCTGACAGGGCTGTCTGGCGATCGGGGCGGCGATGTCTGGCCGTCGACAGATCAGTCGCGGCTAGGGCGACAGTGGCGGGGTCAACGGCGAGTAACAGGGCTTCAGCGGCGACTGACGGGGCTCCGACGGTTGGAAAATACACAACAGCGGCGGTTGCCGCTGCTGCTGCGGCGGCGTGAAGGAAACACAGCCCGAGCGGCTATGTTAGCAGTCGGGGCGGCGAGTATCAGGTCGCCGATGGTCGGAGTGGGCGGTCGTGGGTCCGAGGGTGGTCGGAGATGATGGCCGCCGGCGTGGGTTAGGTGAGGAAGAGAGTTAGGGTTACGGGGGGGGTTCTTTGTTTGAGAACGACAGGGAGAGAGCCTCTCGTGATGAAGAAAAAGAGTTTGTGGCGGCTGGAAATTTCACAGCCCAAGGGTTTCTTTTGATCATGTGAATAGGGCTTGCTAGGTCTAGGTTTATAAAATGATATTATTTGATATGTAGTTATATGTTTATAAGTTAAAGGGGGGAAGATATAGAGATAGAGGGTGTACAAATAGGAGAAAATTTTAGGGAACAATATAGGGAGAAAATTAGGAAAGATATGCATGATATTATTTAGGGATCTAATAAGATCTGATTATCAATTTGAAATTCAAACGATTAGGGCTAAAATCAACGGTTGGGATTTAATCGGGAGATATCTCTCGCTACAGGCGTCGGAAAATTAATCCAAAAATACGGGACGATCGTGGAGACGAGACGCATGAGGCTACGGAGTCTGATCATGCGTAATGCCTAACAAGAATTTACGTAAAATCGGGAACTGCGTTTTGAGATAAAAGACTAAAACTCCCCTACCATTCCAAGTTGTTTTACGAGAAAACGAGCCGTGAAATGACGTTCCCAAAAATTACTATAAAATTCTACACTCTCATACGGTCACAACGGCATATCACATCGCATATATCGGAATCCAGAAAGTGCCAAATAAAATACGTGCACGATAAAGCACGTGCACGCAGAAAATCCATAAGATCGGAAAGCGACCGTTACAAGGTGGTGGTTAAAAAAGAGATCCTTAGACTGCTTGAAGTAGATATCATCTATCCTATTTCTGACAGCAGATGAGTTAGCCCGGTTCATGTCGTCCCTAAGAAGGGATGAATGACCGTAATACAAAATGATAAGGGAGAATCTATATCCACACAGACCGTCACGGGTTGGTGCATGTGCATCGATTACAGAAAATTGAATAAAGCTACCCGGAAGGACCATCACCCATTACTATTTATTGACCAAATGCTAGAACGTCTCGCTAAGCAAAAATATTTTTGCTATTTGAATGGGTATTCGGGATTCTTTCAGATTCCCCTCCACGAGGATGATCAAGAAAAGACCATCTTCATGTGCCTTATGCATACCATAGGATGCCCTTTGGTCTTTGCAACGCCCCCGCCACCTTTCAAAGGTGCATGCCATCCATTTTTTTCGATTACATTGAAGACATCATGGAAATATTCATGGATGACTTTTCTGTATATAGCAGTGAATTTGACTCATGTTTGGCTAATTTAACTAAAGTTTTAAAAAGATGCCAATAAAATAATCTGACGCTTAATTGGGAAAAATGTCATTTGATGGTTTTCGAGTTAATAGTTCTTGGGCATCTTGTCTCATTGAGAGGGATTGCGGTTGACAAAGCTAAAATTGAGGTAATAGAAAAGCTACCCCCTACTATTAATGTCAAAGGAATTAGAGGATTCCTTGATCATGCGGCATTTTACCGCTGTTTTATCAAGGATTTTGCTCAAATTGCCCGACCACTTACGTCTTTACTTGCTAAAGATGCATCCTTTGTTTTTTCAGATGATTGTTTGTAAGCGTTCAATACACTAAAGGAGGCAGTCATTTCCACTCCAATTATACTACCGCCAGATTGGAGTCTTCCTTTCGAGTTAATGTGTGACGCTAGTGACCAAGCGATTGGAGCGATGTTGGGGCAAAGAAAGGATAAAACGCTTCAGGCAATATATTATGCAAGCAAGACTTTGGATGAGGCACAAAAGAATTACACCACCACCGAAAAGGAGCTCTTCACGGGGTCTACTAGATGGAGAAATTATGTTCTTACCTTCTTGGATCAAATGTGATTGTGCATATGGATCACGCGGCATTGAAGTACCTATTGAGCAAAAAGGAGGCCAAGTCTAGACTAATAAGAAGGATTCTACTTCTACAAGAGTTTGACTTGGAAATCCGGGACAAAAGGGCACGGACAATCTTGTGGCGGATCACTTATCGAAGCTAATACGTGACGGGAAGAACGAGAGCTTACCTATTGATGAGACATTTGCCAACGAGAAGCTCTTCGTCTTCCGACCTGTGGAGGTACATTGGTATGCGGATTTCGTGAATTATTTGGTGTGCGGTGTTAAACCGCATGGCATGGCCACGCAACAGAAGAGGAGATTCATGCATGAAGTCCAGAGCTATTGTTAGGAAGACTCATACCACTTCAACGTATGTAAAGATGGGATTATACGGAGATGCGTTGTGAAAGAAGAGGCTACTTCCATCAACTCACATTGCCATGACATGCCATGCTGGGGGACATGCGGTCGCTTCTAACCCAACCGCAAAGATATTGCAATGCGGATTCTTTTGGCCCACTATGTTTAAGGACTCACATGAGTTTGTCAAAACGTGTGAAAGATACCAAAGGATGGGAAACATATCCTAGCGAAATGAGATGCCGATGAAACCTATCTTGGAGATTGAGCTGTTTGATTGTTGGGGAGTATATTTCATGGGACCCTTTCCATCCAGCAAAGGAAACAAATATATATTATTGGTCGTCGACTATGTTTCGAAATGGGTGGAAGCTATTGCTACTCCAACCAATGACACGAGAGTGGTCTCCAAGTTCTTCAAGCAAACCATATTTTCCTGCTTTGGAGTACCAAGGACATGGATAAGCGATGGAGGTAGCCATTTCATAGAGAGCAAGTTTGAAGCCATGCTAAAGAAGTACGGAGTGCATCATAGAGTTGGTTTGGCTTATGACCCTCAAACAAGTGGGCAAATGGAAGTGTCGAATAGAGAAATCAAGCAAATCCTAGAGAAGACGGTGGATAGGTCACGAAAGGATTGGTCCATGAAGTGGAACGATGCACTATGGGCATACTGTATGGCTTTTCGAACCCCTATTAGCACCACCCCATACCAGCTAGTAAATGGGAAAGCGTGCCATTTGTCGGTAGAGTTGGAGCACCGCGCGTATTGGAATATCAAAACTCTAAATTATGATTACTATAGCGCGGCGGTACGGCGTCTTCTGGACATAAATGAGCTTGATGAGATTAGAAGGGATGCCTATGAGATCTCCAGAATCTATAAAGAAAGAACCAAACTCTTCCACGACGCCCGTATTACCGTGAGGCAATTCAACGTTGGCGATAAAGTCCTACTATACAACTCGAGACTCCGACTCTTTCCCGAGAAGATGAGATCACTGTGGTCGGGGCCATTCACCATCTGCCACATGCATCTGGGAAAAGCTTTTGAGATAGAAGGAAACGACGGGGTACCGTTCAGAGTTAACGGACAAAGACTCAAGCATTACTCCACGGGAGATCATATCGATGAAGTGAAAAGTATCTATCTAGGAGAGGCTTTGACTCAAAGTTTGTCACACCTACTTGATGAGGTCATTCATGATGATGTGCCATATGCCGTTGGAGCTTTGCACCCGGATAGCATTGATGTAGAGCCAATTTTTGAAGAAGGTGCTACAATTGAAGACCCACTGGATCCTCTCACCGAGGAAGAGAAGAACGACGCTGACGTCGTGAAGATTAGAGAGCTCTGCAAGCTCTCTACGGTGAAGCAAAAGGAGAGAGAGCGTCGCCGGTGAACACATCTCCACCGCCAGGTAAGAACAAATAGGCCAAGAATACAAGCTTGGGAGAGTCATCCCTCACCACCATTAGAGAGGAGGCGCATATTAGGGAGGCCAAGAAAGAACAAGTGCTACATCTAAACCCAAGTGGTCTCCCCGGGAAATTTGACATGCGCATCTCTTATGCGCCGAACATTACGCACTAATCACTAAATCTTAAGGGGTCGAGCTCAAGACCTTCAACGAGCGCTTATCGGGAGGCAACACAACGGTTTTTTTATCTTAGTCGAATTTGAATTTTCATTTTTGTTTTAGATCTTTATTAGTTTATAGAGTCAGGAGTCTTAGGAAAAATCTGACGACGTTCTATGTTTTTCACTGTAGGAAGAAGATGAGAGGAGTCCAAATCAATGGAGGGTAGCCATGGCGATGAGGAGGAGCTCCAGGGATGTGCTCGAATGCCTAAGGAAGGAAGAAACCGAGGGGAGAGGAAGAAACAGTAGCTGCAAGAAAACAGAGAGTAAGGAGCTGAAGTAGACAGCCTACTCAGCCTAGTGATATAGTCACTCGGCCGAGTGGAGAAGCCACTCACCCGAGTGACACACTAACAAGGAAGTCTCTAAAACCGCATATCTAGAAATTATTTGCCACTCGGCCGAGTGACTTTTTTACTCCACTGAGTAAATTCGATATTTGACACCATAAATTTATGCTCTGCAAAGCCTATATACTCGGCCGAGTACTTAGTCTACTCGACCGAGTGACTAATTCTACTCGCCCGAGTAGCAGACTGCGATAGAGCTATCAAAAACACACACTCTATTTCCATTCCTCACTCGATCAAAGAGAACTTTCCACTCGCCCGAGTGACGAGTACTACTCGCCGAGTCATACCCCAGCCGACTACAAATTTTGGTTGTTCCATCGAGCTACTCGACCGAATGACGTACGTCACTCAGCCGAGTGACATAGGCGAAATCATCCCTATAACATCTGAATCATCAACTCGGGATTTTTAAAATCCCCAAATTCCCAGATTCGCAATTCTTCCCTCCCACTAGCCTGCCCGACGTCCCGACTCGCCCGAGCCCAACCCCACCGGCCGCCGCCGCTCCTGTCGTCGCTCGCCGCCGATCCCCCTCCCACTTTGCCCTATTTCAACCCCTTTCTTCCCATATTCATTTCGTGAGCCCTATTCTTCCCCCATGAAATATTAAACCATATTTATAGCCTATTTTCTTCGATTTACCCCAAAATTTCTGATATTTATTGCTAATCTTTGTCTTTGTGCCTAAGGATAGCTTGAAAGAGATCCTACGTTGAATTGGAGTTATAGGGGAGGCGTTTCTCGCTCATCCATCACATAAAGCCGTTCCGTGCTTGGTACACTCCCTGCTTACTTTATTCAGAGCACTTGCTAATTTTTGCATCTCATGGTACACACATGCCTCTACACCGCACTAGATCTAGTTCGAGCCAGCTCGCTTCTAGGCGGAATAGGACTTGGGACCCCGGTCCCTCTTCCCCCAGGCAGACTCCCTGCCTCCTAGCAAGCCACCTCACACACTCCCAGCTCCCGCTACCGCCCTTCCCTCCTGCCTAGAACTGCCACCTCTGCTCAGGGGACGTATGATGTCGTCTCCAGGGACAACGATCGGGAAGACCAGTTTGTCGCTATGCTCCTCCTCATAGGTCATGGAGGTGGGACCACTCAGCAGTCAGTTGAACATGACCTGCCAGTCATTCTCGATATCGTTAGACGCCAGCATCCACCTCCGGTCACTTCTGCACCCGCCCCACCTTCTGGTCCTCCGCAGCGGGATCCCCCACCACCCCCAGAGGGTGGCGCCCCTGCTTGATGACTATTGTTCATGTGTCCACCCCCTTATATTTTGTGCCCATCTGTCTGTTTGAGGCCCTGTTCTCAAACAGCTTGGGGGGCGATTTTGCACCATATGTATATATACACCATGTTGCATCCGTATATAGTTCAGATGACATCCATCATTCGCATGCTTGTTGCATTCATCATCTGCATATATCATGCCATATTTTACTTTCTTTATTTTCCTTTTACTTTGCATCATTCATTCATCCACACCCACCCACTCATATCTTATGCGTCCCAGTGCCACACTTAGCACATTGAGGACAATGTGACGTTTAGCTTGGGGGAGTGAGTGTACACACGCACTTTTTATTTTCTTCATTTTTTCCTTTCTTTATTTTTCACTTATTTTCACTCACTTTTTCATTTTCTTCCATGCATCATGTTTTCTTACTTTCGGAGTGACTTGCATATGTATAATTAGTTTATTTCCATCCTTATTTCTTTTACTTTCTTTGCTAGAGTTGAATTCCCTATGATGCCTATATCTTGGAGCTTGCTTTACTCTTATGCACGTATTCTCTTGCCATGCTATCATTTTTATTTTTGATATCATATGTGATATATTTCCCTGCATTTGAGAAAAAGAACTTCCATCGTTTATTATGTGCTTATGAATGAAATTTTAGCGTTAATTGAGTCTGCGAACTATTATTTTATACTCTTCGTAGAAAACACACCTAGATTCATGCATTAATTTCATATACTTGGCGTACTGCTTTGCATCTCTATTAGAACTTCTTTTTGCATGAAATGTGTATTGAGCTTCCAGGTTGAATGAATGATTGCCATTTTATATGATTAGATTAGTTTACTTTTTGTTATCAAACTGAGTAGATTATATTACCCTGCTGAAGTTGTTGTGCACATACAAAGAGTGAACAGAGCGTTATATATATTTCTTTCTCCATATATCTTGAACATCAGTTCTATACTTATATAGTCATTGGTGAATCTCCCCTAAGTGAATCCTATATTTGCATCTTTCCCATGCTAAAAAGAATAAGCTCCATGAACCCCAAAATCTCAAAAAAAAAATATTTATATCTTTCTATCTTATTTGGGATTGTCCTTGTGTATATAAAAAAATTAAAAAACAAAAAAGGGGGAGAAAAGAGAAAAGAGAAACAAAAAGGAAGTTCCATTGTATATACGCAATCCCTTCTTTCATCTTTTTTCCTCATCTTCCTCTTATTTATTTGGAGCCACAAAAATATGGAAAAAAATTCATATTTTTTTTATATTTGATGCCACAACGCTTATAGACAAGCTTATGGGAGGGGATCCAATGACATGTGAGAGAGTGACTACTTATATGTGCATGACAACCCAAGCTAGGTAATCTTTGATACTTAGGGAGATTACTTAAAGTATAACGACGTCTATGAATTGAAAATTGGCACGAAATTCATGAAAACCATCTTTTTCCTATTCTTATTGATTTGAAATGTGTGATATCTCTTATACTTCAAGTAGAAAGTGATCAATTCAAAAGTGTGTGATCCACGATTATGTATATTGTTTTATATGCCTTAGACGATGGAGATTCTAAAATGATTTCGTATTTCATATGATTTTCGATATTCGTAGTTTTTCTATCGAAAGCACCTATATGAAATGATATCAAAGTGAAAAGCTTTTGCATGTTTATATTCATTCATCGTGCTATTTGAGTATACAACTCCGAGTTCTTATAGACCGATCTAGCATCTTCACCTCTTCATCTTCTTTTTCTTTCATTCCTTTTTCTTTATTTTATTTGCCAAGTTTGTATCCTTACTCATCTTCCTCGAGGACGAGTAAGAGGTAATCTTGGTGGATTTTGATATGCTCATATTTTGCACTTTATTTCTGCATATTTGCATTCCATTTAGATTGCGCATATCGCGCTTTTCACGATTATTCGACTATATTTCAATGCTTTTCACTATTTCTTGGTTTTCTTCTGATTTCAGGAGATATGGAGCAATCGGGAGCAATTTGGAGCCTAGAGTACTCACACGCGTGCCAGAGCGTCGCCCATGATCATATCAGAGAGCTAACGGCGCTGGAGGATGAGTGGAAGAAGAAGAACATCGAAAGAATTGACGAGGAAGAGAGGAGGAGAAGAAAAGAGTCAGAAACAGGACACTAGGCCGAGTGACGCAACTCACTCGCCCGAGTGAAGTAGCTTACTCGGCCGAATAAAGCTGATACAACGACATCCACCAGCCTGAGAGCCATAATGTACTTGGCCGAGTAGTAACTTCCACTCGACCGAGTAAGAACTCCACTTGCCCGAGTGGAGGCAAAGATTCTTAAGAAATCCAAGGCGACTTCTCTGTTTTTGGAGTGATCTGCAGACTGTCTTACTTGACCGAGTAGACTTCTCATTTGGTTGAGTAGCGCCGATAGCCAGTCGTGAAAACTAGGGTTTCTGGCGGTGCAGGGGCAGTTTGGTCTGGATTTTTTGGTTCTTTTGGGCATGTATTTAAGCCCAGTTTTGTCTCCAACCCCAGGGGAGACCAGATAGACTTCTTAGAATAATGTTTCTTGAGTTTTTATTTCTAGTTAGGCATTTGTATTTGCGAGAGATTGAAGACTTGATCTAAATTTTCTATTTGAAGCTTCTTTGCAACATTGGTTTGCCTTGATCTCTTGCAAGTTTTGATTTTTATGTTATAGCTCTTATTGAATCTTGATTGCATAATGAATTTTATTGTTGATCTTGATTTCCTATTGATTTCTAATATTATTTGTGAGTAGTTCCTTTGCTCTATGGCAAAGGGATGAACCATATGGATCTTGTTACGCCCTAGAGGCTGGCCCATGAAGTTGAGGCCCATCTGCACTGAAGGCCCAAGCTGACACCTCACCGACTCTCCTGATGCGATGCTTGCCAAACTGATCGCCTCGTTCCCAAGAAGCTCGCCTTGCCCCGCCTCAAGCTCGCCCTCCAGGACCACCAAGAAGCCCGCCTCAGCGTCTTGACAACTTGCCTTGCCTGGAATCAGCTCACCCACCCGCAACATGGAGCATCCTCCGGAGGAGCCGAGTCTACTCGCCGCCCTACAGCTCGCTCCTGAGGGTGACCAAGCACAAATATCTCTGACAGTGTGATGTGAGCTCACCTACTTACCATTAATGCCAGCGGTTAAAAGGCAGAATTGATGGCCGCCCCTCTCATCTCATTAATGCATGTGACACCCCTGGACACCATTAATGCGGTAAATATCCATGCCACAGCTCCAGCACTCGAGTGCCAACAGGGATGATTCGATAGCTGACAAGATGGCGAGCAACCGCCTCCCAGCCCTATAAATATCCCCCTCCTGCCTCCATAGAGGTGGTTGATGAATTGGTTAGTAAATTGATTCTTAAGCTCTTACTCACACACAAGAGCAAAGGTCGTCCATATCTTTGTTCTTCCACCATAGCTCGCCACGGCAGGTCGACCCACTTTTAGCTCGACCTACATGTCTAGCCCCCTTTTCTAAGCCATAATACTGACTTAGGCATCAGAGGGGCTTAGGGCCAATAGCCGGCACTACCTTTCTGACCTCTTGTTCATCCTCACAGGAAGCTCGTCTCAGCTACTGGGAGTAGGCGACCTTTGTACGACCTCAGGCGACCTAGGGCTCTTCATCCTTGAAGCGTGCTCCGAGTCATCATAGCCTCGCCTTCACCCAAAACCTATAAATCATTGTACCTGTAATTCCCACTACAAACAAATTCTATTGTGTGCGGACTTTGTAGGATCCCGTCGCGCGAGGATGTAGGATCGAAAGAGAACTTACGTTAACGTATGCTGTGCTGTAGTCTCTGAACTTTGCCCTCGGATTTGCCACAACGGTCAGTACTTCGTCACAGAGGATCGAAGCAGTGTTTCCACCGTCTAAATCTCTATTTGGAAGAAGAACTAAATGGAAGGGAGAAGAGGAAAAGGTTTGCCTTATGCAAAACTTATGGCATGATGGATGAACCCTAAAAGCCTTACCCTTGGGTCCTATTTATATGCCTAAGGGGTAGTTATTGTAGGAAATAACCATATATAAGCTTATTAGCCTATATTAGCACATTTCCTTATCCTCTTCCTTATGCACTTATCAAGTGCCTTTATGCCCTTATAAAGTGACTTTTTCACTTATCGAGTGGTCCTTTTCACACATGAAAAGGTTCCCTTCGCACATGCTTTCATGCACGCGACATCTGAGGTCCGTATACCCTCATACATCCCCTCATGGGTGTATACATGTCGTCCATATCCAACATCTCCCACTCACACTTGAGGGGATTGTAAGGAAACATCTTTTCCTTTAGTTCTTCAATTTATCATACCGAGAAATAGACCGTGTGATCGTCATGCGCATAAAGTCCGCTGTTGTGCACTTGTTAGAGATACACAACACTCTTTGGGGTGCAAAGTTGAGTAGATCAATGCATGTTTTACCCTAGATTATTTCTTCACATTTCTTAAACTTTAAATTCAACAATTGAATCCCATCTGGATTACAATTGGCTGGCCAGCTTTGAATCTCTAAAGTCCAAATGTGAATATGAAATTAATCTTCCTCTTCTTGCGATCCTTTTGATCTTGACTTGACTCGCTTTTCTAACATGCCCTGCTGGACCGAATTGACCATAGTCCATAAGCAACATGCTAAGATAGTGATCACCCAGTCAAATCTAAAGGAACCAATTAGAGTCCATAAGGGTAAGTAGTTAAGGCCCATGTGGCCTTTGGGTCTCACATAATAGTAAACACAATTACTATTCTAACCCAATGGTCAAATGCATACGTAGTATGAATACGTATTACAACATCACTCCTTTCCCAGGGAGCGTATGTCTTAATGATGTTGTAAGGATGATGGTCAGACACCACAATGTCTGACTTTGAGTCCCTTTTACTACTCATTGATCTCCTGGACCCACATCCTGCATTAGATAGATAAGATTTCAAAATCTTCTTAGATCTTTTGTTAGCATCCATATGACGCAGATCTTTCATACGACCATTTTGTTTAAGTCATGACTCTAAATCATCCGTCTGACGATTTTGACTTTAAACAGGTCTCATCTTTATCTTATCTGACTGATAGAATAAAGGCGGTTGCTCATGTGAGAGAGCCAACCTCAATCTGTCCGACATACTAGAAAAATCCAGCTGAGATTTAAAAGAAATGTACACAAACATTTTCAATAAACTCATATGCAATGTCGAAAAGAACTTATTCTTTTATTAAATTTGATCTTTCATAGACATGGGAATATATTGATACAACTCAGCTCTTACGCAACCCTTGTGATGATAAGTGTTTGTAAAACACATCTCTGGGGATCGCCTTCGTAAGCGGATCCGCTATCATCTCATGCGTAGATATGTATCTAATGTCTACCTTCTTGTTTTTATCATAGTCTTTTGCAAATTTGTAGCGGATATCAATGTGTTTGGTCTTACAATGGAATTTTGGATCTTTGACAAAGGCTATAGATGCTTGACTGTCACTGTATATTGGTACAGTACCTGAGTCACTTGCATCAATTAGCTTGTCTAAGAACTTCTTAAGCCAAACAGCCTTTTGGACCGCCATGCTAAATGCTACAAATTCGGCTTCCATAGTTGAAAGTGCGATGCAGGATTGCTTTTTGCTACTCCAGGATATTGCACCAGATCCGAGTAGAAAACATGTCCTGAGGTCGATCGTCGCTCATCGAGATCACCCGCCCAATCAGCATCAGTGTAGCCTTCGAGCCTCAAGGTATTTCCTTGAAAGCATAAAGCATAGTCCGCAGTCCCTTTAAGATACCGCATTATCCTCTTAACTGCTTTCCAATGTGTTTGCCCTGGATTGGATTGGTAACGACTTACCATTCCAACGGCAAAACAGATGTCCGGTCTTGTACACATCATAGCGTACATAAGATTACCAACTACACTGGAATATGGAATTTTTTCCATAATTTCCTTTTCCTTTTGGTTCTTAGGACACATCTTCAGACATAAATTATCACATTTTCTTATAGGAGTATCAATGGACTTACAGTCCTGCATATTAAAACGTTCTAGAACCTTCATTATATAAGTCTCTTGTGAAAGAGAAAGAAGTTTATTTGAACGATTCCTTGAAATCTTAACTCCAAGGATATATGCGGCTTCTTTCATATCTTTCATCTCAAATACTGATGAAAGCCAAGCCTTGATATCCATCACAAAGCCCTTGTCATTTCCGGCTATTAAAATGTCATCTACATATAGAGACATAATAACATACTTGCTTTTGATCCTCTTGATATATACACAGTTATCTTCAACAAGCATGGTAAAACCATTTGATAAGACAACTTCTTGATATCGTATATACCATTGCCTCGAGGATTGTTTAAGACCATATATGGACTTACGAAGTTTACAAACCTTATGTTCGTTTCCTTCTTTTACAAACCCTGTTGGTTGTTCCATATAGATCTCCTTGTCCAATTCTCCATTGAGAAAGGCAGTCTTTACATCCATTTGATGTAACTCGAGGTCTAAGCAAGTTACCAAAGCCAGAATCAAGCGAATCGAGGTAAAATGAACAACAGGTGAGAAGGTCTCTTCGTAGTCTATCCCTTCATGTTGCGTAAAACCTTTCGCGACAAGGAGAGCTTTATATCTGTCTATAGAGCCATCAGCCTTATGCTTGATCTTAAGAACCCATTTGTTCCCAATAGCTCTGCGTCCTCTGGGTAAGTCAACCAAGTCCCAGACTCGGTTAATTTTCATGGATTCTAATTCATCCCTCATCGCTTCCATCCATTTGTCTTTTGCAGAGCAAGATACGTCCTGTTTGAAAGTAGCAGGCCCGTCATCTTCTTGTAGTAAAGTCATAAAGGTTTGTGGGAATTCATCCTCAAATCTTAGAGGAGCTAACCTTGTACGACTACTACGTCGCATTTGAGATTCTTCAAGTCCTTATTGACTCGAATTTGGATCAATACTAATATCACTCCCACTTGGAATGTGATTAGAATTGATCCCATTTGGATCATTATTCCGATATGGAATAGGATTCGCATCATTCGTATCATCCATTGGTGAAGGTTGAAACGTATTTTCGTCTTCACCAAGAATTCTCCCACTCGAATGAGGTAATCCTTCTTGATCATAAATCTCAAATAGAGATAAGTCCTGACTTATCTCGCCCTGTCTTGGAAACTCAATTTCCAAGAAAGTAACATCCCTCGACTCAAATTCAATCAGTCCTCCATTGTCTTCCTGACCAATGAAAACATAGCCTTTGGAGTTTTCTGCGTATCGTATAAAGATCCATTTCCTCCCCCTTGGCCCAAGTTTGCCATACTTATGGGAGAAAATATGTGCGTAGGATGCACACCCCCAAGGTTTTAAAATGCTTAAGTCGGGAGACCTTTGGTTCCACAACTCATAAGGAGTGGAGCTAACTGATTTCGAGGGTACGCGGTTCAAGATGAAAGCAGCCGTCAATAATGCATCACCCCAAAAGGTGATTGGCAAGTTAGCTTGCGCCATCATTGAACAGACCATTTCCATTAAAGTCCTATTCCTCCTTTCAGCAACACCGTTTTGTTGAGGAGTATAAGGCATAGTCACTTGATGAACTATGCCTTTTTCATCACAAAGTTCCTTAAAACTTACTGATTGATATTCACCGCCTCTATCGGTTCGCAAGACCTTAATCTTGCGATCTAATTGATTTTCCACCAAACTCATATAGTTTTTAAAGCAGGTTAATGCTTCACTTTTGTGGGATATCAAATAGATATGTCCGAATCGGGTGAAATCATCAATAAAGGTGATGAAGTAGGACTTCCCGCGTCTTATCTTGACATTCATCGGACCATATATGTCCGAATGGATGAGCTACAATGGAACCTCGGCCCTTGTGCCGGTTCCAAATGGCTTGCGACAAGATTTCCCTACAAGGCAATGTTCGCAAGTTGACATTTCGATCTTTGAAACATTGGATAGAAGGCCACGTTTGGCAAGTCTATCCATACATGTTGGTCCAATGTGACCAAGCCTTGCGTGCCAACAAATTTCATCAGATTCACAAACCGAGGAATTTGTAACAAGGAAATTTTCATTAAAATTATAGGAATCGTACATAGTATTTAATACAATGAATCCCTTAAAAACATACCCAAAACCAATTAAGGAATTATTACAAGATAGGTCCACATTACAATTATGAAAGAACCAACTATAACCAAGACCCATTAATACAACCACAGATATAATATTCCTTCGAATATCTGGAGCGAAGAGGACATCATGAAGTAAGATAGTGCAGCCGTTGTTCAAGACGAGCTTGCACGTCCCAACGCCTTTCACTTCAACACGTGTGTTGTTTCCTACATATATCCACTTCGTTCCTTGGGGTATCCGATGATACTCCATGAAGGACCGTCTGTCCCTTGCTATGTGGTCGGTGGCACTTGAATCAATTATCCAAAAAGGATTAGATTCTACAAGAAATATTGAACTAGAAACACATATGTAACTAGCATTACAAGTTACCTTGTCACCTCCATCCGTACAAGAACGGGCATAGTGACCTAACTTGTTGCACTTGAAGCACTTGATCCTCTTCAAGTCTTTCTTCTTGTACCATTTCTTGTTCCCACCCTTCTGTTTGGGTTTCTTGGTAGACACTGGTTTCTTTTGCTGGTCATTAGAAAACTTCGAGTGATGTTTACGTTTCTTTCCCCCGTGTGAGGAACTAGAAACCATGTGCACCTCTGCACTAGGCTTGGCGGCCGCAAGCCGCTCTTCCTTTAACTCGAGGTGCTTAGAAACATCACTGAAATTCTTGATGCTCTCATTATGAGTGAGATGCATCTTCATTTGTTCCCATTCGATTGGTAGGGAACGTATGACCGCTTGGATTTGTTGCTCATCAGTGAGCACATGACCTGCATCCTTTAACTCTGAAATAAGATTCGCCTTGTGTCGCAGATGCATTCCCATGGAATGATCTCTACGCTTTTTGTACGAATCGAATCTTATAGTTAAAGAGCGAAGTTTGGTCACCGAAGTGCCATCAAACTTCTCCTCTAGCTTGGACCATATGTCCATAGCTAGGTCATGTTCTCGGAAGATTCGCATTATGTCGTCGGCCATACTTGACAACAACGTTATGCGAGCAATCTTGTTCTTTCGAGACCAAGCATCAAAAGCTTCCTTGTCTCTTCTATGTTGGGCCGTAGTGCCTAACTCAGGTTCAATCATTATGTTCTTCAGAGTTTCGAGCACATCTTGCTCCTCTAGAACATATTGTATCTTCATGGACCATAGCAAGTCATTATCGCAGTTGAGTTTTGCACCTTTGTTCAACTCAGCAACGATGTTCTTAGTAGCGGAAGACATTTTAGTTTTAAAATGTTGCAAAAGACATAAAACAAGTTCGATCAAAAACATTGCATAAAATTTTATATTTGATAAGTTACTTTCGAAAAATATTGAAGATGTTGCTCTAGAATCGGAAAGGTCTCTACGATTCCAATCACCATCTAGAACAACTTTCAATATTTCCACATCACTTTATCAAATAATAGTACTCTTATAGTACTTGCAGCGGAAAAGCATTTTTGAAAAAACGTATTTTGCAAACGTATTTTACAGCGGGAGGTAGTGGCCTGCACCGGCCATTGCCGGAGTCGAGCCATGGCCGTGCCAAGGCCGGATTCTCCTTGCATGGGGTTTTGCCGTATGCAACTGCCGCCGGTCCCGTATGGGCCGGCCATGCAGACCCCCATCCCCCCCTTTGGAGTCGAGGCCGGCCTAGTCTGGCCCTGGCCGATGCCAGGGCCGGCCTCGGTCTGGCCCTGGCCGATGCCAGGGCCGGCCTCGGTCTGGCCCTGGCCTCTGCCAGGGCCGGCCTTGGCCTGGCCCTAACATCTGCCGGGGCCGGCCAGGGCCGGCCAGGCCCTGGCCGATGCCAGGGCCGGCGCCCTGGCCGATGCCAGGGCCGGCGCCCTGGCCGATGCCAAGGTGCCTTGGCCCTGGCCGGCCAGGGCCGGCCAGGCCCTGGCCGATGCCAGGGCACCTTGGCCCTGGCAGAGAGGCCAGGGCCGGCCATGGCCATGGCCGAGGCCATGGCCTATGGCACTGGCCTCTGCCAGGGCCTGCCCTGGCCCTGGCCGAGGCGAGGGCAGCCTCTGCCCTGGCCGGCCAGGGCCGGCCATGGCCCTGGCCAATGACAGGGTGGCCTCGGCCAGGCCCTGGCCGATGCCAGGGCCGGCCATAGCCTTGGCCGACCGGCCTTCCCTTCTTGGAGTCCTCCCCCCCTTTCGGGGGGGGGGGTGCATGGTTGTCATTGGCCAAAGCCAACCCCTTCCCCAATGAGGAGGGGGGTGCATAGCCACCATTACCAGCATGGCCATGGTGATCATGCACCAAAGAGATCTTCTTCTCCGATGAGAAGTTTATAACCACCATCTTCTCCGATGAGACACACGTTCATCGAGAAAGTAGTTATGCTTCAATGGCTGTGTGCCAAAAAAATAACATACCTTCACGACCGCAAATTTCACGCTCCACATGAAGAGAGTTCACATTCCCTATTGAATGGAGACTCAGCATCCATGAAGAGTGCGAGTTTGGTGAGATGAACGGTCAGTTCTTCCCGTCACGGAGAGTTCTTGCCATATTCGTAATGACAAAAGACCCTAACGTGAAAAGAACAACTTTTGGCGTTGTCTCCGTCACAATGCGCTCCTACCATATCCATAATGGAAGGATACTCATTTGTGAAAAAGACAATGTGTCATTCATCGGTGAGACCGGAGCGAACCCGTATGGCTCTGATACCACTGTAGGATCCCGTCGCGTGGAGGTGGAGGATCGAAAGAGAACTGACGTTAGCGTATGCTGCGCTGTAGTCTCTGAACTTTGCCCTTGGATTCGTCAAAACGATCAGTACTTCATCACAGAGGATCGAAGCAGCGTTTCCACCGTCTAAATCTCTATTTAGAAGAAAAACTAAATGGAAGGGAGAAGAGGAATAGGTTTGCCTTATGCAAACTTATGGCATCAAGGATTAGCCTTAAAAGCCTTACCCTTGGGTCCTATTTATAGGCCTAAGGGGTAGTTATTGTAGGAAATAACCATATATAAGCTTATTAGCCTATATTAGCACATTTCCTTATCCTCTTCCTTATGCACTTATCAAGTGCCTTTATGCACTTATAAAGTGACTTTTTCCACTTATCGAGTGGTCTTTTTCACACATGAAAAGGTTCCCTTCGCACATGCTTTCATGCACGCGACATCCGAGGTCTGTATACCCTCATACATCCCCTCATGGGTGTATACATGTCGTCCATATCCAACAGTTATGAGTGCATGCAAGAACCCTCATGGATGTTATTGTCACAGACGCTTAGTGAACTCGAGCTTCACCGCTCCAATTCATGCGAACCTTCGTAACGTTCTTCCTTCCATCGCTTTGAGAAGCGGGGCGATACAGGTTTTTGTGGTGGCCCATGAAGGTCTATGCATCTGTAAAAAATTCAGAACAATAGGAATGTTAGCATTAGCCAAACATCTTGAGTAATCATGTGCATGAGATTAATTCGGGGTTTTCTTGTCTCAGAATGGCAAGAAGACGTAATACCTGACCTGGAGCCGATGCTGTCGGAGGTGGAGATAATGACATCTGCCAGATGCTTGGAGTCATGATAGAGATGCTAGAAGTTCAGCACCATTTGGTTTAGCAAGGACAGCAGGCTGCACCAGTTGCACCACCTCACCCTCACTTTGAGCCTGAAGCCAAGCAATTCTGAGAGATGCGTCCAAAGAGCTTCTCCGAAAGAGAGGGTCCACTAAGGGCCGAAGAGTGGATTCGAAAAATTGAGGACAACTTGGGTCTTTCCCGAGTCAATCCGATCGAGTGGGTGGAAATAGCCAAGCAGCAGTTGACGAATAATGCCCGCAATTGGTGGGTTGCTGAGGAGACCAGGCTGATCAAGCCAATTCCATGGGCTACTTTCCGATAGAGATTTGACGTTCAGTACTTTCCCAAGGCTACGAAGAGATAGATGCAACAGTGATTCATCAATTTGGTCCATTGGACCATGACTGTTGATGAGTATGAGGCTGAGTTTGCCATGCTGAGTCGCTTTACCCCCTACTCTGGTGACAGACCCAGAGGACTGTGCTCACCGCATCCTACAGAGCTTGGATCTGGACATTCAAGCTTCGATATCTTTCGGTAACTTTTACTACACATGATGAAGTCTTGATAGCAGCGAGGAAGCATGAGCTGATCGTGAATCAGAATAAGGCACGTCAGGCAGGCAAGCACCCGATGGAGTTGCAGAGGAGTGCACCTAGGCCCATTGTTCGTCTAGTTCAGACCACTCAGTTCAAGAGGCTAGCTGCACTCGTTCCCAACCAAGCTCTGATGACTTGCCATTACTGCGGCAAGTCTGGACATGTGAAGAAAGATTGTAGGGGGTTGCTGAACTAATGCCTAGTTTGTGGAATCGCCTGACCATACTGCAAGGGACTGCCCCCGGAGCAATCGACCTGTACCTGCTGGAGCACCTGGACCTACTCAGCGAATTGTACTTGCACTTGGACAGCGTGGACCGCCTCTAGTTCCATAGAATCGAGCCTTCTAGTAGGCCAACCAGTCGAAGCATCGGGCATTCACTATGACAGCCATAGAGGCTGAGGCAAGATGAGGTTATCACAGGTAACATCTATACTTAGTCTTTACCTTGTTTATACATTCATGCTTGCGCAGTTAGATCATCATGCTTAACTTAGTTGTATTATATCTTAGGTATCATCTTAGTATCATCTCACCCAGCCCCGACCTTGTTTGATTCTGGGGCCTCTATATGCATCTTATCCCGAAAGTTTGTAGTTAAGCATTCGATTCCCACTTTCACTCTTCCCAAGTGTTGGAATATCACTACTGGGAATGGTGTAGTGAAGGTTGCATTGGGATGCAGACTGTGTCCGTTAGTGATTAGCGGACATGAGTTATATGCTGACTTCATTGTCCACGATCTACCCAACATCGATGATGTTCTCAGCATTGATTGGTTAGGAGCTTTCTATGCCACGATGGACTGTCACATGAAGAAAGTGGTATTCAAAATCCCTAACCACCTGGTGTTTGAGTTCGTTAGTGGAGGTCGTTCACTTGAGCCTGTCAAATTCCGGCCCCAGCTGAGTGAATTGATTGTTGCAACTTTGTTAGTTAAACCCGAGAAGCCTACAGTAGTGAGAGATTTTGAAGACGTCTTCCCTGAAGAAATTTCTAGATTGCCTCCCGATCGAGCGTTTGAGTTCGGCATTGATCTTATGCCAGGGGCTCAATCGATTTCAAAGGTGTCGTACTATATGGCTCCTGCAGAGCTGGAAGAGCTGAGGAAGCAGTTGGATGAGCTATTGCAGAAAGGTTTCATTCATCCCAGTGTATCTCCCTGGGGTGCACATGTCTTGTTGGTGAAGAAGAAAGATGGATCGTGGAGAATGTGCATTGACTATCGGGAGCTGAACAAGGTCACAGTGAAGAACAAGTATCTGATGCTGGTATTGACGATATCTTCGATCAACTTGGTGGACCGAGAGTATTCTCAAAGTTGGATCTCTAGAGCGGATACCATCAGGTGAAATTCAAGGGTCAAGATGTTCCCAAAACAGCTTGTCGGACCAAGTACATGCATTATGAGTTTGTTGTCATGCCATTCGGTGTGACCAACGCCCCTGCTGTGTTCATGAACCTCATGAATCTTATCTTCTATAATTTCCTAGATAAGTTTGTGATGATTTTCATAGATGATATCTTTGTATACTCAAAGAGCGAAGAGGAGCATACTGAGCATTTAAGGATGGTCTTGGAGACGGTCCGTCGACATAGTCTATATGCCAAGTTTTGCAAATGTGAATTCTGGTTGGACAGAGTTACATTTCTTGGGCATGTAGTATCAGGAGCTGGTATTTCAGTGGATCCAGAGAAGGTCAAAGCAGTTAGTGAATGGCCTACACCTCGATTAGCATCGGACATTAGGAGTTTCCTTGGATTGGCAGGATATTATCGCAGATTCATCAAGGACTTCTCGAGGATAGTTGAGCCAATGACGAGTTGACGAGGAAGGATGTCAAGTTCAGTTTGTCAAATTCTTGTGAGTAGGCCTTTAGCACTCTGAAGGAGAGGCAGACTACTGCACCGGTATTGGCTATTCCAAATAGAAGTAGAGGCTGCGAGATATTTTGTGACGCATCGGGCAAGGGCCTTGGATGTGTCCTATATCAGCAAATCCTGTGGTCGCATATGCTTCGCGACAGTTGAAGGTTCATGAGAAGAACTATCCGACACATGCTTGGAGTTAACCGCTGTCGTCTTTGTATTGAAGATCTGACGACATTTCTTACTGAGTGAGAAGGTGAAAATCTTTACTGATCACAAAAGTCTGAAATACATATTCACTTAGAAGGAGCTGAATATGAGACAGCGTAGATGGTTGGAGTTGATGGTTGACTATGACATCGACCTTCAGTATCATCCAAGGAAGGTGAATGTCGTACCTGACGCCTTGAGTCTATTACCTGAGGTGATGATTCTTACAGCTCAGTGGAAGTTACAGCATGACCTGCGGGAGATGGATGTTGAAACTGTTCTACCAGAAGTCACCTCATTGTTGATGAACATGCAGATTCAGTCAATGATTGTAGATCGGACCAAGGCTGCTCAAGCTGGAGATGTTAAGTTGAAGAAGATCGGATAGCATGTTGAAGCAGGACTCTGAAATGATTTTCTTATCCATGAGAATGGATCCCTGAGATATGGCAATAGGGTCTGCGTACCTGCCGGGGATATCAGAGAGGAATGAATGAATGAGGCACACCGTTCACCTTATTGCATTCATCCTGGGGGGTACGTAGATGTACAAGGATCTTTGTCAGAATTTCTGGTGGCACGGGATGAAGAGAAGCGTGGCACGGAGCGTTGTCGAGTGTCTTATGTGTCAGCAAGCGAAGGCTGAGCATCATTGCACTGTTGAACTGCTACAACCTCTGCCGATCCTGAAGTAAAAGTGGCAGCACATCACGATGAACTTCGTGACCGGCTTACCTCGGAGCACCAAACAGAACGATGCAATCTGGGTCAGCGTTAATCGATTGACCAAGTCTGCGAACTTCATACCATTCCAAGTGGGACAATCCACGGAGATACTGGCGAGAAAGTATATGGAGGTAATAGTCTAACTCATACCTTTATAATTTCTTCTAGTACCGGTTGTGATGGGAAACATATCGTGTAGGATATTGTACGGCTGCATGGAGTCCCTGTGAGCATAGTATCCGACTGGGATACGAGATTCACGTCTCAGTTCCGGAAGAGTCTACAGACCAATCTGGGTACCAATCTGAAATTTAGCACTGCGTATCACCTGCAAATGGATGGACAATCAGAGCGTACCATTCAGATCTTGGAGGATATGCTTAGAGCCTGCATGCTGGACTTCAAAGGCTTATGGGAGGATCATCTGCATCTGGTGGAGTTCTCCTACTGTCACGACCCGCTTCCCTAAAATGGAGGCGAGACGTGAAAAGGTCCGCACGAGAGTGGAGCTGTGAAGCCCCAAACCCGATAAGCGTCAATAATACATAAGCAGGTCCCTGTAACCACAACGGAACAACAATAATAACACAAGGAGAGACTGAAATAAAAATCTCCCATCTCATAATTGTCCAACATGAAAATAAGTCCATCATCCAGAAAAGCCACCAGGCTAAAAGAAAAGAGTCTAAAGGCCCAAAACAAGGCCAGCGAAAGCAACGACATAACAAGTATAGGTGCAACGCAACGATAACAAAACAACTGTCTAACAAAAGTAAAACACGACGAAGACACTAGGACTGGTCCCCAGTGTCCACGTACTCCCCGTCAAACACAGGCTCGGGCTCGGCGTCAGCAAACACCTCGTCCTCAACAAGGTACTCAGGCTCAGGATCTAACATGTGTCACCCAAAAGAGTAAAGGGACACATGTCAGCAAGTCTAAAAGACTTGGGCAATGAAACTGAAAGTAAGGCAACTAGCAACCTAGCAGTTATAGTATGCATGACATGGCAGTTATAACATGAGTGCACAATTAAGACATGGCAAGACAATTTGTACAAGAGAACAGTTTATCGGGACAAGACAAGAGTAGCCAAGCTACTAACATTCTCAATCAATTCACTTTGTTTTGTAGGTTCTCATGCCCTTCTGCTGAATGGTACATCATTCACTCCGATCGGCACTAAACACAATTCACGTTTCACTATTGTTTGTAGATGTTTACACCCTTCAGCTGAATGGTACATCATTCACACCGATCGGCACTAAACACAATTCACGTTTCACTATTGTTTGTAGATGTTTACGCCCTTCAGCTGAATGGTACATCATTCACACCGATCGGCACTAAACACTACCCCACCCCAGAGTTTACGCCTTACAACTGCAGTTATTGATCAAACAGACCCCCAGTTGCCTGGCCGCTAAACTCTTACCCCATCCCGCACTAAACAAGCCAGGGTCCCTGTACATGAGCCCAGCAAGTGAGCCAGGGTTGCCCCGCACGGGAGCTTGTTTCTTAGTTCACAATTCAATATCGAGCGTTGGGGTTAGCAACTCATTATGCTCGCTTCTGGTCACGAGCCAGGAACACAAGTATTGTAGCGATGCTACGCAATCACGGAATCACATGAAGAATGCTATGACATGACAAGTAATTTGCGTACCATTAATGGAAAGTAAACATGACATGGTAATTGTGCAACATGCTAAATGTCGGAACTAGCTTCGTTGTCAAGCTAGTTCCCCAATTTGCGCCTAGGCGAGTATCATTTCGTTGCCTAGCCTCTTTTACGCCTACAACAAGCAAAATGGCCTAAAACTTGGCCCAAACCCTAAGTGGCAAGTTTCACTTGCCTAGCACCGGGGATGACGACCACTTCATCTCACGGATGCTAATCTACGGGGAAAATCGCTGTTATGGGGGAAACAAACATCAAACAACATGAAATTTATTAGGGTTTCATAAAAATATAAATAGGTTATGAAAACAACGGTAGATCGATTTCTTACCGAGAGGAGGCGGAAGAAACACTCCGGGGAACCCTAGGACCAGATCTGGAAGCAAATGGAGAAGTTTGGGGAAACTAGGGTTTTGGGGGATTTGGGGATTTTTGATGGATTTGGTGAGATTTTGGGGAAGATGAGAGGTAGATAGAGTGGATGGATGGTTTGGATGATGGATTTAGGGCTTGGAATGAAGGGATGAAGCTTGGAGGAAGATGGGGGCTCAAAGGGGAAGATTTTAGGGTTTTGGGTCGTGTTGAGGAAGAAGAAAACGTTTAGGTTGGGTTTAAATAGGTTGGGCTGGCGGCTGCCCAGAAATTAGGGTTTCAACACTGGTTAGTCGGTCAATGAGCAACCACTGACCGACTAGTTTGGCAACTAGTCGGTCGGTCGACCAACGCAGACCGACTAAGTGTAAACAGTAACTCCTGAACGAAAATAGGATTTAGAGTTAGTCGGTCCATGAACAAATACTGACCGACTAGTTTAGCATCTAGTCGGTCGATGAACGTTCTTAGACCGACTAAGAGTGAACAGTATAGATACTAAAATTAAGATGATGAGTTAGTCGGTTCAAGAAGCATTGCCGACCGACTAGTTTGCAACCTAGTCGGTCAACCAACGCTCTTAGACCGACTAACGATAAACAGTAACTCTTGAATAATTTAGAAAGCCAACTAGTCGGTCCAAGAAGGATTGCCGACCGACTGGATCGTCATCTAGTCGGTCGGTGCCCCTTCTTATACTGGCTAATGAGCACAAAAAGTTCCGATATGGAGCGCGGGGCCCCGGGATCGATTCCTAAGACTCCTAGGCTTGATCTAATAGTTAGATATGACCGTTATGAAGTCCGTCACGAGTGACATACTTCGAAATCGACGATCCTAAGGAAGAAACGAGAAAATACGACGAATCGATCGAAAATGAAAACTACGGAGACGAAAACCACGCATGAGGAGAAAATCCACCAAAACATATATTATATTATAATAAACCCAGATACATGAAAAGCAGTCGTTACATCCTCCCCAACTTAAGAAAAATTCCGTCCTCGGAATTTCCAAATACTCACGAGTCCGGAAACAAAAGTGGGAAACGCTCTCGCATCTCATCCTCATTCTCCCAAGTAGACTCTCCAGGTGAGCCGTGTCACCACATCACCCTCACAAGATTGACAATCTTGTTCCGAAGCGATTTCTGACTCCTGTCCAAAATCTGCACTGGATGCTGGTCATACGTCATATCGGGGCGAACGGTAATCTCCGAAAAATCCACCGCATGAGACGGATCGCTAATGTATCGACGAAGCTGCGACACATGGAAAACATTTTGAACTCCTTCCAAAGATGGCGGCAAGGCCAAGCGATAAGCTACCTCGCCAACCCTCTTCAAAACGTCAAATGGTCCAATGTATCGCGGGCTGAACTTCCCACGCTTCCCGAAACGAATCACACCGCGATTCGGGGAAATCTTCAAGAACACATGGTCGCCCGGCTGAAACTCCAAAGGACGACGTTTAGCATCCGCCCAATGCTTAAAACGGTCCTGAGCAATTCTCAACCTCTCCCGAATATTCCTGACGATATCCACGGCCTCCACGATCATCTCAGGTCCCAACAACACCCGATCACCAACGTCATCCCAACTCAATGGCGATCGACATTTCCTCACATAAAGAGCGGCGAATGGCGCCATGCCAATACTCGCCTAGAAGTTGTTGTTGTAGGAAAACTCTACCAGATGTAGATGGTCCTCCCACGAACCCTTGAAATCCAACATGCACGCCCTCAGCATGTCTTCCAAAATCTGAATCGTCCTCTCGGACTGGCCATCCGTCTGCGGATGGTACGCCGTGCTGAAACTCAGATGCGTACCCAAGCTCTTCTGCAAACTCTGCCAGAACTGAGATGTGAACCTCGTGTCTCTGTCAGACATGATACTCACGGGGACTCCATGAAGTCGCACAACCTCCTGCACGATTCAAGTTACATCACTATCCACACCAGGAAAAGAAAATAAAATGGAGAGTAAAAGAATTTTACCTCCATATATCTCCTCGCTAGCGCCTCAGTGGACTGTCCCACTCGGAACGGAATAAAGTGCGCAGATTTGGTCAATCGATCTACGATCACCCAAATCGCGTCATTCTACTTCGGACTCCGAGGTAGTCCAGTCACGAAATCCATAGTGATGTGTTGCCATTTCCACTCCGGAATCGGAAGCGGTTGTAGCAACACGGCCGTATGCTGATGCTCCGCCTTCACTTGCTGGCAAACCAAGCACTTGGCTACACTCCGAGCCACGCTCCTCTTCATAACATGCCACCAATAATTCAGACGAAGATCCTGGTACATCTTGGTGCCACCAGGATGCACAGAATACGGCGAACTGTGTGCCTCCACCATCAGCTCCTCTCTGATATCCCCAGCTGGCACACACAACCGGGCTCCAAACCTCAGCGAGCCATCCTCATGAACCAAAAAGTCAGTCCGCAGACCGGCTTCCACCTGCTCCCGAATCTTCACCAGCTTCGGATCCTCAGCCTGGCCAGCCTTAATCCGATCCACGATCTTCGACTGTACCTGCATGTACATCAACGAAGAAGCCTCCCCAGGAAGAACAATCTCCACGCCAGACTCGCAAAAATCCTGTTGTAATCTCCACTGCGAGGTCAAAATCATCACCGCTGGAAGCCTACTCAGCGCATAAAGAACCACATTCACCTTGCCAGGGTGAAACTGCAAATCAATCTCATAATCCGCCATAAGCTCCAACCATCGACGCTGTCGCATGTTGAGCTCCTTCTGAGTGAAAATATACTTCAAGCTTTTGTGATCGGTGAAAATCTTCACTTTCTCACTCAGCAGGAAGGGCCTCCAAATCTTAAGAGCAAACACAACGGCAGCCAACTCCAAATCATGCGTCGGGTAATTCTTCTCATGAACCTTAAGCTGACGAGACGCATACGCCACAACATGCCCATGCTGATGCAACACACAACCGAGACCCTTGCCAGAAGCATCGCAAAAGATCTCGAATCCACCGCTACGATCAGGCACAACAAGAATAGGGGCAGTCGTCAACCTCTCCTTCAGAACACCAAAAGCACTCTCGCAATCACCCGACCAAACAAAAGCAACATCCTTCCGCGTCAACCTGGTCATCGGCTCAGCAATACGAGAAAAGTCCTTAATGAATCGCCGATAATAACCAGCAAGTCCAAGGAAACTCCGAATCTCAGACGCTGACGACGGAACAGGCCACTCCCTGATGGCCCTAATCTTCTCGGGATCCACTGAAATACCATCTCCAGTCACCACATGCCCGAGAAAAGCAACTCTATCCAGCCAAAACTCGCACTTCGAAAACTTAGCATACAACCGATGCTTCCTCAAAATCTCCAACACCGTCCTTAAGTGCGAGACATGCTCTTCCTCCGACTTCGAATAGATCAAAATGTCGTCAATAAAGATAACGACAAACTTATCCAAAAAGTCGTAGAAAATCAGGTTCATCAGATTCATGAAAACTGCGGGCGCGTTAGTTACGCCGAAAGGCATAACCACGAACTCATAGTGTCCATACTTCGTCCTGAACGCTGTCTTCGGAACATCATCCTTCTTCACCTTCAACTGATGGTAACCACTCCTCAAATCCAATTTAGAAAACACCCTCGAACCTCCAAGCTGATCAAAAATATCATCGATGCGAGGCAACGGGTATTTATTCTTAATGGTCACCGCATTCAACTCCCGATAATCCACGCATATGCGACGCGAACCATCCTTCTTCTTCACCAGCAACACCGGTGCTCCCCACGGAGACACACTAGGATTAATATAACCCTTCTGCAAAAGCTCATCCAACTGCTTCCGTAACTCTTCCAATTCAGCAGGTGCCATACGATACGGCGCCTTCGAAATCGGCTGCGCACCCGGAACGAGATCAATAGAAAATTCCAGAGCTCGATCAGGCGGCAAACCAGACATCTCCTCGGGGAAGACGTCGCCAAAATCTCGCACCACAGCTGGCCACTCCAGCTCCATCTGCATAGCCACAGCCTCCACCGGCCGGGCCCGAAATCTGACAGGACCAAGCGAACTGCTACCACGACTGAACTCAAATACTGGATGTCCGGGAATCTCGAACACCACCTTCTTCCTCCGACAGTCGATCGTAGCATAGAAGCTCGCAAGCCAATCCATCCCAAGAACTGCATCATAGTTGATGATGTCGTGGACAATGAAATCAGCGAAAAGCTTATGTCCACAGACCACCAACGAGCAAGAATTGCAACCACGATGCACCGAGACCACGCCATTCCCTGTAACGATATTCCAACTCTTTGGAAGAGGGGACGTCGACAAGAAATGCCTCTCCACGAAGCTCCGAGAAATAATGCACATCGACGCACCAGAGTCAAAGAGGACTCGTGCAGGAAATGTGCACACCAAAACCACACCTAACAATCAATTAACAATCAAACCCTATTCTAGTAAAAAAACAATGTTCAAGCAAACAACACAATCTAACATTCAAAACCAGCTAGGAAAGTAATAGCTAGATTGAGGATTACCTACGATAACCTCATCCACAGCCTCGCTCTCCGCAGCGGTCATCAGAAAAGCCTGCCTCCTTGGTGGAACAGCCTGCTGAAAAGCCTGCCTCTGCGGAACAAGTGCTGCTCCATGACCAGCAGGAACAGACGCTCGCTGCTGCAACGGCTGAGCTGCAACAGGTACCCTCCGCAGCGGACCCGCATGCCGACAATCCTTCGCGACATGAGAAGCATCACCGCAAACCAGACACTGGCCCAAAAACTTCCGACACTGATCCTTGATGTGGCCAGGCTTGCCGCAGAAATGGCAAGTCTTCAGAATAGGCCCTCCTGGCCTCTTAAACTGAGCGGACTGATTAGGCCTGAATCCAGGTCTAACCACAGCTCTCGCCTGTTCCACTGGCCTCTTCCCAGCACCAACAACAGACCCCCTCCTCTGGTTCACGAGCAGCTCCTGCCTCTTGGCAGCGACCAGAACCTTCTGATAAGACTCCCGGTCAGAGGAGGTCACAAAGATCTGGAGCTCCGAAGCAAGTCCCTGCAGGAACCTCTGAGCTCTCTCCTCAGCGTCCTGCACCATCTTTGGTGCAAACCGACTAAGCCTCATGAACTCCTGGTGGTACATGTCCACCGACGAGCTCCCTTGCTTCAAATCGATAAAACGTTGCAGCATCTCTTCCCTGGCAGCTTTCGGGAAGAACTCACCCTCAAATCTGGCCTTGAAGGTAGCCCAAGCTATCGGCTCCACCAACAACTTCTCTTCCGCATCCCACCAATTCCGAGCATTATCCTTGAGTTGCCTCTTTGCCTCTTCGCCAAATCAACCCATCCAGCCGAGGTGATCTTGGCCATCTTCAGATTGTCCTCGATGTTCCGAATCCACTCATCGGCAGCCAGAGGACCCTCAGAACCATCGAAATATGCGGGACCCAGCTCCCGAAATTGCTTCGCTCCTGGCTCAGAGCGAGGAACATCCGGAAGAGCCCGGGCAGCTCGAGCAAGTGGAGCATTCTGGACTTGCAGAAGCACGCCCTGCTGCACTTGCATCATCTGCAGCATCATCCGCATCATCTCACCGTTGGTGGGTTCCCGCTCAGGCTCCTCATCATGAGGGAGCGCACCACTTCCCCCACCGCGGGTGAAACGCCTTCCTGCCATCTAGTGACACAGAGAACGAATCAGATTAGACTCATAGCTTATGACACGGACGTCGAACTTAGTTTATTGGACATTCTAATATTATTATCGCTATTCCAAAAATCGCAGTTACAGAAGGACCTGCATGGGCCACCAACAAAACCTGTCACGACCCGCTTCCCTAAAATGGAGGCGAGACGTGAAAAGGTCCGCACGAGAGTGGAGCTGTGAAGCCCCAAACCCGATAAGCGTCAATAATAAATAAGCAGGTCCATGTAACCACAATGGAACAACAATAATAACACAAGGAGAGACTGAAATAAAAATCTCCCATCTCATAATTGTCCAACATGAAAATAAGTCCAACATCCAGAAAAGCCACCAGGCTAAAAGAAAAGAGTCTAAAGGCCCAGAACAAGGCCAGCGAAAGCAACGACATAACAAGTATAGGTGCTACGCAACGATAACAAAACAACTGTCTAACAAAAGTAAAACACGACGAAGACACTAGGACTGGTCCCCAGTGTCCACGTACTCCCCGTCAAACACAGGCTCGGGCTCGGCGTCAGCAAACACCTCGTCCTCAACAAGGTACTCAGGCTCAGGATCTAACATGTGTCACCCAAAAGAGTAAAGGGGCACATGTCAGCAAGTCTAAAAGACTTGGGCAAGGAAACTGAAAGTAAGGCAACTAGCAACCTAGCAGTTATAGCATGCATGACATGGCAGTTATAACATGAGTGCACAATTAAGACATGGCAAGACAATTTGTACAAGAGAACAGTTTATCGGGACAAGACAAGAGTAGCCAAGCTACTAACATTCTCAATCAATTCACTTTGTTTTGTAGGTGCTCATGCCCTTCAGCTGAATGGTACATCATTCACACCGATCGGCACTAAACACAATTCACGTTTCACTATTGTTTGTAGATGTTTACGCCCTTCAGCTGAATGGTACATCATTCACACCGATCGGCACTAAACACAATTCACGTTTCACTATTGTTTGTAGATGTTTACGCCCTTCAGCTGAATGGTACATCATTCACACCGATCGGCATTAAACACTACCCCACCCCAGAGTTTACGCCTTACAACTGCAGTTGTTGATCAAACAGACCCCCAGTTGCCTGGTCGCTTAACTCTTACCCCATCCCGCACTAAACAAGCCAGGGTCCCTGTACATGAGCCCAGCAAGTGAGCCAGGGTTGCCCCGCACGGGAGCTTGTTTCTTAGTTCACAATTCAATATCGAGCGTTGGGGTTAGCAACTCATTATGCTCGCTTCTGGTCACGAGCCAGGAACACAAGTATTGTAGCGATGCTACGCAATCACGGAATCACATGAAGAATGCTATGACATGACAAGTAATTTGCGTACCGTTAATGGAAAGTAAACATGACATGGTAATTGTGCAACATGCTAAATGTCGGAACTAGCTTCGTTGTCAAGCTAGTTCCCCAAT
Organism: Scilla litardierei; assembly: GCA_030789695.1. Lineage (NCBI taxonomy): Eukaryota > Viridiplantae > Streptophyta > Magnoliopsida > Asparagales > Asparagaceae > Scilla > Scilla litardierei. Next base: position 97,539,988 of record CM061136.1, read on the forward strand.
TTGCGCCTAGGCGAGTATCATTTCGTCGCCTAGCCTCTTTTACGCCTACAACAAGCAAAATGGCCTAAAACTTGGCCCAAACCCTAAGTGGCAAGTTTCACTTGCCTAGCACCGGGGATGACGACCACTTCGTCTCACGGATGCTAATCTACGGGGAAAATCGCTGTTATGGCGGAAACAAACATCAAACAACATGAAATTTATTAGGGTTTCATAAAAATATAAATAGGTTATGAAAACAACGGTAGATCGATTTCTTACCGAGAGGAGGCGGAAGAAACACTCCGGGGAACCCTAGGACCAGATCTGGAAGCAAATGGAGAAGTTTGGGGAAACTAGGGTTTTGGGGGATTTGGGGATTTTGATGGATTTGGTGAGATTTTGGGGAAGATGAGAGGTAGATAGAGTGGATGGATGGTTTGGATGATGGATTTAGGGCTTGGAATGAAGGGATGAAGCTTGGAGGAAGATGGGGGCTCAAAGGGGAAGATTTTAGGGTTTTGGGTCGTGTTGAGGAAGAAGAAAACGTTTGGGTTTGGTTTAAATAGGTTGGGCTGGCGGCTGCCCAGAAATTAGGGTTTCAACACTGGTTAGTCGGTCAATGAGCAACCACTGACCGACTAGTTTGGCAACTAGTCGGTCGGTCGACCAACGCAGACCGACTAAGTGTAAACAGTAACTCCTGAATGAAAATAGGATTTAGAGTTAGTTGGTCCATGAACAAATACTAACCGACTAGTTTAGCATCTAGTCGGTCGATGAACGTTCTTAGACCGACTAAGAGTGAACAGTATAGATACTAAAATTAAGATGATGAGTTAGTCGGTTCAAGAAGCATTGCCGACCGACTAGTTTGCAACCTAGTCGGTCAACCAACGCTCTTAGACCGACTAACGATAAACAGTAACTCTTGAATAATTTAGAAAGCCAACTAGTCGGTCCAAGAAGGATTGCCGACCGACTGGATCGTCATCTAGTCGGTCGGTGCCCCTTCTTATACCGGCTAATGAGCACAAAAAGTTCCGATATGGAGCGCGGGGCCCCGGGATCGATTCCTAAGACTCCTAGGCTTGATCTAATAGTTAGATATGACCATTATGAAGTCCGTCACGAGTGACATACTTCGAAATCGACGATCTTAAGGAAGAAACGAGAAAATACGACGAATCGATCGAAAATAAAAACTACGGAGACGAAAACCACGCATGAGGAGAAAATCCACCAAAACATATATTATATTATAATAAACCCAGATACATGAAAAGCAGTCGTTACATCTACTACAACAGTTATCAGGCGAGCATTGGCATGGCACCATTTGCTGCTCTCTACAGGAGGAAATGGCAATCGCCACTGAGTTGGGATAACATTGGTGATAGAGAGCTATTGGGACCGGAGATGATAGTTGAAGCGGTAGATGTTGTACGGGATATCAGGGACAAGCTTCAGATGGCCCAAGACCGTTACAGGCATTGGGCGGATGATAAACGACATCCTCTAGAGTTCAGCCAGAAGATCATGTATTCCTGAAGATCTCCCCGAATCGAGGAATGATCTGCTTCGGGAAGCGAGGCAAGCTAAGTCCGAGATATATTGGACCCTTCGATGTGCTAGAGTGAGTTGGAGACGTAGCCTATTGCTTAGCACTACCGCCATCCTTAGAGGGAGTTCATGACATCTTCCATGTGTTCCAGCTCCGTCATTATATCAGTGACCCCTCTCACGTTGTGGACTATTCGGAGTTACTGTTTGGTCGGATCTGACATATGAGTAGCAGCCAGTGCAGATCCTTGACAGATGTCAGAAGACGCTTAGGAACAAGTCTGTCAATCTAGTTAGAGTGATTTGGCACCATGACTCACCAGGATAGTCCACCTAGGAGAGGTAGGAGGAGATGAGAGAGCGCTACCCTCATTTGTTTTGTGATCAGTAGTTGTTAGAAATTTCGAGGGCGGAATTTTCTGTAAGGTGGGTAGGATGTAACGGCCACTTTTTGGTCGTGCGTATTTAGTACATATCTTGTAATCGTATGGGTATTGTTCGCGTTTGATTTTAATTATTATATTCCTTAGCTTAGACCTGCGATCAGACCGCATTCACGATCTTATCGAAGGCGCGATCGCTTCGATATTTTGTTTATAATTTTTGGATTCTAAGGGGAAGAATTATAATAATCTGATTATTATTATTATTAACTTTTTTTACTATATCTTTTTACTCAAATTTTTAAATGATAATAAAATCTAAAACAAAATAAATCTGTTCGTATTGGGGATATATATTAAAACAAAACTTTAACAAATTACTAAGATCCTAACTTATAAATCCTAACTACCCCAAGGTAGTACCCCTCTTTCTGCCTTATCCCATGCAACAACCTGAATGCAATCAACCACCCACGCTCTCTCCACAAACTACCCCACGCCTTCACAACCGCCAACGTCGTTCCCTTCTCCTCTTCAAACCCCAGTCCAAGCCCCAAGCCTCCCTACAAAAGCCCGAACCCCGTCGACCTCAACCACATCACCTCCGACCTGCTCCTTCGTTCCTCCATGCACGCCCATAAACCGCGTTAGCCCGCACAGTGCCCACGACTAACGACCCACTCCTCTCATCGTCGACCAATCCCCGGCGTCCGAACCACCTCGCCCAGCGCCTCAAGCCTCCCGCCTCCTGTTACCCTTCACCCCGGTGAACCCCCTTCCCAAAACCCTCACATCTCCTCTTTCTCTCCCCGCGCCTCCAACGCCTCCCCAGAATCCCAGGTCACCACCATCTTCTCCTCCCCTTAACCCAAAGCCCAGGCGCCCACCTCCTCTCTCGACAACTGCCAACACCACTGCCCTGCCGTTCCCCCGCACACATCGCCTGCAACCACCTGCAATCTCCTCCCTCGCCGCACAGCCCTCCGACCCATCTTCGAGCATACCTCCGAACCACCAGCGCCCTCCTCCATAAAGCCCGACCCCAATGCCAAGTCGACGTGCCCAACACTGTGCAAACCTATCGCCCTCCGACACCCCGTGTCCTTAACCTGCAGCCACCGTCGGACGCCACATCGCAACAGTCGCTGGACCGCCACCAAGCAACCAGCCTCCATGCCTTCAACCTGCATAAACATGCAAGGCAACACCAAACTGTGAGTAGCTTAATACATATGAATAATAATTAGATTCATATAATAGTTATATTATAACGTAAGACATGTATTATTTAACCATATGTGCTGTGTTAAACTTTGTATAACTGCAATGCTCATAAACTTTGTTAAAATGTGTTAAAATGTGTTAAACATTGTATTATTTAATTATATATTTAAAAAACATGTATAACTGCAATGCTCATAAACTTTGCTTTAAATGTTAACTTTTTATATAAAGTGAGCTGTATATATATGGGTTTTAAAGTATGAACTGTAGTGAAGAACTAGAACCCATAATTCTCTCCAATGCTTGAACAGTAACCTATCATAGTACGAATATAGGTTAGTTTATTATATGATATATGTAGACATGATGTTACATAAGGGTAATAATATGTTAGTTTTAAGAAAACAGTATAATATTTTGATAGATAAGTGTCATTGTAGTTAAATAAGAATTCTTAGCCTAATATAAGAAATTTAATGACGCGGATAAACCACGTCTCTCGTCTCGTTCAACTGGACACCCAACACTGTCGCCAGGCAAGTGTGCGAACTATTGTAGTTTAATACATTTTAATCGCATTTTGACTTGTTAATGAAAAACACATATGCAACATGTTCATTAATTAACCATTTACTTTCTTGCTCTGAAATGCCTTAAATGTCATAAATTATTATGCTGATAATTAACATGATATCATGCCTCACGTCATGCTTGTACACATTATTAGAATTTGATCTTTTGATAGATTAAAACGGCTTAGTATTATGGACATTGATGGAACTCCTTGAAAGAAATTGAATTTGTGAATTCGTGCATATTGATAGGCTGGCTCATGTTCCAGCACAACATTCGTGAACTTGTGCCCTCGATGGCAAAAATCTTGAATTCGTGAATTCGTGGACTTGATTAGGCTGGCTCATGTACCAGCACATCATTTGGGTGGGGTTAGGGTTGAGCGGCCACTAAGCATGCATAAAAGGGTCCCCTTCAAGAGCACCACCTATACGGTGTGTGGCGTCAATCACGATTATACCCCCGTGAGAAGGATTGATTCACTCACCATGACTTAAAGACGTGAACCATAGGCATGATAGTAAACATATGCATGGAACTTGAACAAATTGTCGTTACTTTACTAGCACTTTAAAATTGCCATATTCACAACTGTTTTGCTTTAATTCTGTAAAACCGCCATGCTCATAATTGCTTTGTTTTAATTCTTTAGAAATTCCATGCTCATAACTGTGCTGCTAATTAAATGTATAACTGTGACATTAGAACTGCTAACATCCTTTTATCTGTTTTAATAATTCGTACACCTTGCGTTGGAGCGACTCACCATTTACTTCCAGACCCTCACTGACATACATTCACGTTTTTGGAATGTATGTCAGATCACGAGGTAGAGTACCAGGAGCAGGAGTTGTTTGAGACAGCTGACCCAGTGAACCAGGAGTTTGTTGACTAGGAGTCTCTCCCTACGGAAGAATAGAGATTGTTCTGTTGCTGCTTTAGATTTGTTTAGCACTTTGTAGTAAGGTATGTTTCTTGTTGTAGTTCTTTTGGCCATGCTGGGCCTTGTTGTTTTTATTTCACGTACAGACTTCTGGATGTGGCTTTGTATATATTAATATTATGTTATTCTGAATGCATGCAAGAACCCTGCGATGTTATTGTCACATACGCTTAGTGAACTCGAGCTTCACCGCTCCAGTTCATGCAGACCTTCGTAACGTTCTTGCTTTCATTGCTTTAGGAAGCGGTGCGTTACATCTACCAACCCTCACCGAAACCCTAGCACATGGTTGGCAGTCTTTGGAGAAATCGATAACTTTTGGGTGAGCTTCAGCTTACTTGAGGATCGTGGAGCATAGCATTCACGCAAGTTTTTTCACGCCAAGTGGGTAACTTCCTTCCGAACTCTTCAGCTTTCTTAGTTGCCTTAAAATTTAAAATTTCCAATTGTGTGCTCAATTATTTGGTCAAGGATTCGTTGGTTGTGGGTGAATTGGTTGCTTTCTTTATCATATTGCATTTCATTATCACACACACTTCACCATGCCTCCACATAAATGCAAAGCTACCAAACCACCCTCCACACCACGTCCTATGGCTACACATCCCCACACAACAGATACGCCCTCATCTTCCATGCAACCATCCCCACCAACCATCCCACCACGCCAGGTAGACACCATTGGGATTGGTTTTAGGGATGGCCTTCATCGTTCAAAATTCCTATCTCTATCTTGTCGCCCAATAATTGTGACCAAATTTGCAAGCATACTTGCTCTGTAATCACTTGGTGCTGACAAAGGCATCCAAACACTATTTTCGAACTTAGGTTTGGATAACTTACTAGCTTATGAAGCCTACACATACTTGAGACTCCCACTCGAGTTTCTTAGCTCCCTTCACAATATCGGCTCGGGCTTAGAGTTCAGTCTCATTAACGTTGATCGTATCATCACTTTTGATGTCCTAAATAATCTCTTTCGTTGGCCCATCGTGACCATGCACAACTCCATTAGACCTATCATCTCTGTCCCCAATGCATTCGACGCGTCCACATTTTGGCAACATATCACTAGGATAGAGCATTTCCACCTACTAAGGTGAAGGCTTCATTCATCATTCACACATGCTTATGCCTCACCCATCGAATACTTGCCAATACTCCTTTTAGTAAGGAGGAGACAAGCACTATTTCGCGGCCTGAGCTTCTTTTCCTGTGGGCCATGACCCAACCACGTATTGCACATTTTGAAGGCACTACATCACCATGCTTTCTCTTCCATGCCGGTTATTGGCTAGCCCACATGCTTATTACTATTAACACTTCCTCTATCAGCAAGATCTACTGTTGCGACATCATCACTCTGATAGCCAGCCACCCTCCTTTCTCCATACAGATCCCGGCCGACATGGCCAAAGCTGCCGACCCTACATCTCTTGACCTTCAAGTTATCACCAATATGCATTTGATTATACCTAACTTGGCCAGTGAGTTTCTCTGGTTACATGTGCCTTCATACACACTCCTTACACTATCTTGGCTAATCCTGAGCGTACTCGTATCGACGAGCCTGTACAGTGGTCATTTGATCCTGACCCAGCTTTCCTACCTGCTGCCCAGCCTCAGTCCATTCCTGCTCCAGAGCCCACTACTACTACAGATCCAATCATTTCACCTGAGCATATTGTTGAGCCTCCACCACCCCACTCCATCCGCTAGGTGGTGATGACTCTGGCCCTTCCAGTACTCCTCACCCTCATGATTTCCCACAACATATGTGTTATTTGGAGGAGGATATACGGGACATTAGGAACACCGTGCATGGAATTAAGAATGCACTTTTCACCATCTATCTCATGATTTCTGCCATGTATGGTTGGCACATTTCCCGGGAACATTTTCCCAACATCTTACCTCTGCCACCTCCTCCACCCCCGATGCCACCTGAGGATGGTGACCATTGACACCTTCTTCTCCCCCCATAGTCCTGAGCCCTATTTTTCCATTCATCGTCACATTCAGGGTGTTGCACCATTCTAGCTTGGGGGAGACACATCGCATGCATCCACGCATTTCATGCATCATCCCTCACATATTCATTTCATCATCATCATTTCTTTCATTTTTCTCATTTTCCCCCCACTTTTTTCCTCATATTTTCATTTATCACTTCGCATTAAAGACATTGCTCGATTCTGGGCAGGAAGCATTTCATGCATCATTTTTGTTTCCTTTTTCACGCATTTTCCCCCTTTTTCATGCATTCAAAAAAAATCACAAATCACAAAACAAATAAATACTTGCATCAACCCCATTCCCCCTCATGCATATCATGACATTCATGCATTTGTATATGTATATATGTATCATTATGTCAAGAATTCCATGAGTGTCAAGTTTTATATGTATAGATTTTTGTGAAAAAAATTCAGGTGTATGTTTTCTTTTGTTCAATTTCTCGACGTTGACCATGATATATGCCTAGAGTATATTTTAGCATAAGACTTGATTATAATTTTCCTTTGATGATTGTTTCATAGTCTCTAAGATAGAAGTACTCGAAATGGCCTATGTTATATTTTTCTTGGGAACCCACTTTATGCATGCATCAAAAAGTCTTAGTTGAGTATAATGTCTAGTAATCTGATAGGATTTGGACAACAACATGTTTATTCCAGTATAGCTCATTCACATTTGAAAAATAATAATATAGAAAAATAGAAAATAGAAAATATCCATTATACATTTGACAGAGATTTTTGAATCCAAGGGCTGACTAGGACAAGATAAAGAGTGGCTGAGATTTTTTTGTTGAAAATCAATGGATGAGATCAGTTGATGTAAAACTTTTGGTGGAGGAAACTTTGAGTTTTGAGAGAGAAAAATAAGTGGGGTCAGCTGGAAATAGAAAGGGTCAATATGTGGGTTTCGCTGTGTTGGGTTTAATTTGAACATGACAGGAATTAGTTCTCTTTTTGCCATTACCTCAGCCCAAAAATATGTGTTTTGTGAGCAAAATTGATGTAGGGTCCGCTGGAAAGAGAGAGGGTCTATATGTGGGTTTTCTTTTGGGTTGGATACAATTTGAACATGACAATAATTATTTCTTTTCCCAAATTTCCCAGCATCTCAACCCACCAATGCACAACGCCCTCGAATCCTCCCCACGACGCCTCGCCTTCTACACAAAAAAATCGGCGCTAACATGACAATAATCAATGGGTTTCACCAGGCTCAAGATCTTCATTCTCATTTCAAGTTCTTCAATCCCATCCCCCAGTCTCAAGAGCATCCGCTTCATCTCTCGTCGCAGGTAAACCCCATCTTCTAGATCTACTATCATCTTCTATCCGCTAGCCTTATTTCTCTTTGATCTTTGTTCTCTTCTTCCGAGTTGTTGCAGCCAGCAAGGTGTCGATTTGATCTTTTTCTCAGCCAGCAAGGTGTCGAGTTGTCGCAGGTAACCTCAATAGCACTTCATCAAGGTGCCAAGATTTGATCTTTGTTCTTCAAGGTGTCAATTTGAACAATTTATTAGCAGTTCATTAGCACTTCATTAGCAGTTCATTGCACTTTGAACTGTGATTTCATTGCAATTGGGAGCATCCGTGCACATTCAATTGGGAGCATCCGCTTCATGTAGCACTTTGAGTTTTTAACATCTTCAAGGTGCCTGTTAAAATGACGCAGAAAGCTTGCTAAAAAAACAGAAAGCTACGAAAAAATAAGTTTATTGCTAAGTTTATTGTTTAATAGAAGTGGTGCCTGTTAAGATGACGGAAAGTTTATTGCTAAGTTTCTGATTAATGATTTAAAGCTACGAAAGAACAGAAAGCTTGCTGAAAAAATAATAGAAATAAACTCATTTTACTTTCTACCCTTATTCAATCAATAAACTCAGTTTATAAAGTTGCAATTCATTTTAAAATTCATGCTCTTATTTAGTCTTCTTCATGACAATCAATAAACTCAGTTTATAAAGTTGCAATTCATTTTGCAATTCAGTTTATAAGCCCTGTTTGATGAAATTCTGACCGGTTTAATTTTAAAATTTGTCTGTAAAATATTATTTCATTTCTTAAATCTTTTCAATCTATGTCAACAGACTCTATAAACCTTTAATAGTATCATCCATGTGATGGAACTGGAATGTTAAAAGTGCAATTCCGTGCAATCATGAAATTTTGAAATTCTGACCGGTTTAATTTTAAAATTTTGTGCTTTCAGTTCCCGTCATTGTAATTGCAATTGAAACTCTGAATCATTGCAATCGAGTTCATAAAAATCGAGTTCATTTGCAATCGAGTTCTAAATTGAAACTGAAAGTGCAATGACAGTACAAAATGAAATCACCGTTCAAAGTTCAATGACTGAAAGTGCAATTGTTATGACGGGAGCATCCGTTCCAATTTTATTTTGACCTGTGATTTTATTTTGACCTGTGAAAGTGCAATTCTTCTATCCGCATCTCTAATTATGTTACTGACCTGTGATTTTATTTTGACCTGTGATTTCATTTGTTATAACGGGAGCATCCATTTCAATTGTTATGACTGAAAGTGCAATCTGTGCAATTGTTATTTTGACTTGTGAAATCAAGCTGATCACGTGTTTTCTTTTTGTTTTCTTTTTTCATTTGCATCGATTTGCAATTGTGCACGGGTTTTCTTTTTTCATCTGCACGGGTTTGATATCCATTGGGTTTGCAGTTGTTCACAGAAATATTTCTGTTAAGATCTCTTTAAATTGGGTTCATCTGCACGGGTTTGTTATCCTAATGATTCAGAGTTATTTAATCTTCTCTGGGTTCATCCTTCATTTGTGATAGGATTCGAGACATGGGTTAGTTTGCAGCAGTGCGTTGCGTTGCCTATAATTAAGCCAATTCTGTGACCATTGGGATTGTCGGCCTCTTCGCGTCTCTCAGACATTATAATCTGAATCGATTAGGATTATTTGTTTTTATTTGGGTCTAGCTTCTGCTAGAGACAGTAATTAAAGCTTGATCTTTTTCTCCATCATGCCCATCTCATTGATTAGTTGTCTACTGCATTTAAGCTTCCTAATATTGCTTAATTACACCATCTAACACAAGCCTGTAAAGAAATGGGTCTGTACCCTTATACTTTATTAGGCTTTCCTTGGAAAGATGAGGAATATATTTGAAGAATAAGAACAGTTTACAAATAAGATAAGCTTCTAAAGAGATGAATGCTTGAAGTCCCATTTATTTTTTGAGACACGAATAGGGAATAATATGACTTCCACATGCAACCCAGAATAATGTGTGATACATGCAGAATAATGTTTTAGTATTAGGACGTCCATAGGGGATACATGCTGAATAATGTGTGACAGTACAAATATCTTCAAAACAATGGTGCCATGGAAACTATCATGTCTATTCATAAAGAAATATATGTAAACAATCATGTCTGGCATACAAATTAAATTGCATTACAATGGTGCCATGTCAACATGGTCAGTGGTTGATGGGTGGAAATTGATTTTGTGAAGTCCCACATTCAAGTAGCGGCTTTCGTTAAAATGGGTGCATGTCCGTGTATATACAGTCTTTTGTTAAAATCGGTGCATGTAGGATTGCATGTAAGCTTGTAGGTTGGAAGTTACTTATAAGATTTCGTGTATATACAATCTCTCGGCATCGGCGGCATCTCCTCTTTTTATTTTTCATATATCTGCCCATAACATATTACACATTAGAAGTTACTTATATGACGCATCTCGGCGTCAGTAAGCATCATGTCGTCTTTCGTACATATTTGTTTAATATTATTTTAACATTTATTTTAAATGATTCAATTGGACGTCGGCATTATGTGGCTCGTACAAAGTAGCACATGTCTTTACAATTGAATTTCAGAAACGTGGTCTTCCACATATGCATGCTATTTTCTTTCTTTGTGGTCCAGATAAGATCCATACATGTGATCAAGTGGATAAGATTGTTTGTGCTGAATTTCCTGATCCAACTCAAGATCAGGAATTATTCGATATCGTGATGAAATGTATGGTGCATGGACCATGTTGTGCTCGAAATCCAAATGCTTCATGTATGGAAAATGGTAAATGTACTAAGAAGTACCCGAGAACTTTTGCAGAATCGACAATCATGGATCGTGACGGTTATCCTATATATCGTCGTCGTAATGATGGACATATCAATAGCGTACGGGGGCATCAGGTTGATAATAGAGATGTTGTTCCTTACAATATATATCTGTTCCGTCGTAATAATGGACATATCTATACCGCACCGAATTGATTGTTCTGTGCCGTGCTAATTGGTTGTTCCATGCCAAAGGCGCCCACGCCGTGCTAATTGGTTGTTCTGCGCCCAAGGTGCCTGCGCCGAATTGGTTATTCTGCGCGAAGGCGCCTGTAAAATTTTATTACGCTAATTGGTTGTTCCGTGCCAAAGGCACCCGCACCGAATTTATTGTTCCGCGCCGAATGTGCTCGTGCGTTGTTCCGTGCCGAAGGCATCCGCGCCGAATTTGTTGTTCCGCGTCGAAGGCACCCGCACCGAATTTATTGTTCCACGTCGAATTTATTGTTCCGTACCGAAGGCGCTCGCGTGTTTTTCTATGCCGAAGGCACCCGTGCCAAAGGCACCCGTGCCGAAGGCGCCCGCGCCGTATTTGTTGTTTCGCACCGAAGGCGCCCATGCCGAAGGTGCCTGTGTCGCTAAATATTTTTAAGCTAATTTATTGTTCTTTTAAATTTTGATTATGTAAATAATTTTTTGGGGAACAAAGATTTTGCGGGGGGAAATCTTAATTGAACCGTGCCCGCGGGCGCAGGTTATGACTAGTATATATACGAAAGGAAAAAATTATGTGAATAAATATGCAGCGTTCTTCCAACTATGTTGAGTATTCTGGTTCTCGTGCCTCAGGAAACATTGGGAATTCTTACTCAAAAGCCTAACTTGGGGAGTGAATAAAATAAAAAATTCATAGTTGATTTGAGCTAGTAGGTCCGAGGGGTCCTTCTTGACTCAATGCTCAAATATCGTCTGATCTGGGAGTTATTGACCCAACACTCCTTACATGAACCAATTAGACTTCAAAAAAAGAAAGAAAAATAAAAAATGATATGACATAAAAATGTGAGTGAAGCTAGCAACCCCACAAATCAAGGAACGATAGCGTGTTGTGAGGGCCACTTCCTTGATAGATTCATCGGCCATTATACGATATTAACCCTTCTGTTGATCATCGCATAACTTCTGTTCCCATTTCAATAACCGGTCTGGATAGAGAAAATATCTTAGAATTTGAACACCATCATAAGTGTGTATATTATATGTTGGGTTATGCAAGAACGTTGCTCTAGGCTGTCTTGGTTGATAGAGAGAATTTGACGTGCTTATAATTTTCACTTTCATATGTATATGATGCTTGAACTCTCAGAAATCCTCGATATCAGTCATTCATTTGTATGCATATCTCCATTCTTTACTCTCTCTTTGTCTTTCTTAATGATATGGAAGAGTTTAGTTAGGGAAATTTTGATGAGTGTTTCTTTTGCATATTTTTTATATATATTATCATGCATTTAATTTCATAAAACCATATCTTCCATGTCCTCGCATCCAATTTTTGTTTGTTTTCCTCCTGGGCCTCTTTTATGTTTTTCAAGTGAAAATGATGAGATTTGGGACTCTGGAGTGATAATGAGAGCGAATAAAATGATCAATAAAATGAAGGGAATTAAACAAAGAAGAGGAGTGAAGAAGAACACCTGACATGGTCGTGTGTGTCACTTAACACAACTGTGTCAGCTCATCCAATCACAAGAGAAGAAAAGAGGCAGCCACACGGTCGGGTGGAGTATCACACACGACCGTGTAGGAAAGCTTGCATTGAAGAACCCACATGACCTAGCATATGGTCGTGTGGGCTGGATGCTGAGGAGCTGAAGCAAGACTTGACACGATCGTGTATTAGCATTACATGACTGTGCCAGTGATGATACAGAAGGCCCTTTCTGCAGCCCTAATTACACGGTCGTGTAGGGCTGCTACATAACCGTGTCAGCCCACTTTTCCTAAGCATCAACATGCACCGATTGGGTTGTTTTCACTTGCTTTTTGGTTTAGTTTGGGCTTGGTATAAACATCTTTTTGCTTTATTTTTGTGGGAGTTCGGAACTTGAGTTAGATAGAGAATTTTTTGTTTTTTGTTTTGTAGACGTCACTTCTTTTGGAGAAAGATTCAAGCTTTTTATGCATTGCTTTGGTGAAAGTTTGTATTTTTATTTCTTTTTCTTAAGTGAATCTCATTTGATTAGTACCTCTATCTCTTTCTATGCAATTTGTATGCTTTCTTATGTGAATATCATGATGAACTCTGCAATGAATTGTAAGTAGTTTCCCATCTAGGACAAGGGTTGAACCCTACTGTATTAAAATTATGGATTGATCTATTTTGTTTAGTTATTGAATTAGTCAATTAGGCTTTTGCCCTGGATGATTTATCATCAATAAATATTGGTCTCCTACCCTAAGGTTAATTAGAGCAGTGGCCAATAACAGTTGGGGTTGATCATGGGTTTCTAATCCCTTGATTGATTTATACTATCTGTGTTGCAACTGACAGTTGGGCATATTTTAGAGCCTTCAGGCAATGACCTGACTTCTATCTATGACAGTGGCATGAAGAAAGGTTGGGAAATATTGTTAAGCACATTGCAACT